>JAQFVV010006334.1:1855861-2186015 GCA_028023455.1 Epiperipatus broadwayi
GCACAATACAGATATCGACCCTAGTTACTAACGCACTATTTATACTAAAGTGGATCTTGAGGAACTAACACCTCCAATATAACCTTTATCTTGCCCGAACTTTCAAAATTAAGCACAATAATCAACACCTTCTATGGTGGAGCTATCTTTATATTCACATGAGGAATATGGAATAACCACGAAGGTCTGTAAAGTAATCTACTACATTAAAATATTTTGGTGGTTTCTTGCCTCTTACTTGGGCATACAACGAACACACACCAAATACAATCCTCTCCTGGGATTTAAACAAATGAAGCATACTAAATGCTAGATAAATTCTTGATCGTCCTATCTATGAGAATCGATCACTTGGGCTATAAACATACCCGAACATTATATTTAAAATCTTCCTCTCATGGAAAACAAAGCTTTTGGGGAGATCATTTTTCATCCCACAAAATAAATACATTATAATTATTACCTATGCGAATATTAAGCATATACCAATGCTATATCTGGGCAGGATAAGTAAATACACTGATTATAATAAACTTATGTTACCGTGTATACTTTGATCAACATCTGAAATCAATGGACATCATAGAATAAAAGTATAATAATTTTAATTTTAATAAAGGAACATTCAAAGATAGTTGGTAGCATACTATCTTAAACTACATAAAGTGGATGTGTTATTTAAGAATAATTAGGAATAAATTCCTCAATTAATACAGTATAAATTAGTTTCAAAACTTTAACAAGAAATATTTTGTTATAGCATTTTTTTTTTTTTTTTTAGTTACTTCTGATAATTTTCAATATTTATTTCACCCCTTAAATATCTAAATATTTTTCTTTTACGTATCTAACATACAACATTTCTACCTACAATTGTATGTAATAATTAAAACACATTTTATAGATTTTTTTTTTTTCGTGTTAAATATCAACTTAACCTATAATAATTATATTAAAACATACCTTTGTTATTACAAGGCTATTAAATATCACTTGACCATACAGACTTTAACCTATGTGATATAACAAAAAAATACATATCATTTATAACTTAGTTTTAAACAATCATTAATTAACAAGTGCATACTCTCTCATTAGAAAATGTTTTTCTGTTGAGCAACTGGTCCAGGTGAAGAGCTTTATCCAGTCATATTTCATGAAGCAAGTTTAAAAACAATAAATGCATGGTATTATTTCCTTTAAATAAAAGTTTTCTCTTATTTTATGCGTTTAATAAATTAGGTAAAGAAACATATAGCAGAATTGAAGATTAATTCTTACTTGAATTAAACTACTACAATTTTGGGATCCAAGAAAATAAAATATACATATTCTAACATAACGAACAGTTGACGATAGACGATAAACATACACAATATTTTTTTTTATTGACGATATGTATACTTATTAGCTAGCTTACTTATGGATGAAAATGCGCAATTTTCCGAGAGATTATTATGATAATAACTGCAGTCAATTTATGTGTACATGAAGTTTTAATAATTCCAACTGATGTATAATATAATATATCATTTATTTTTATCATTCAGTCACTAAGATATTTGGTTTTGTTCATACTTTGGGAATTATGAAATTTTTTTTTTTAACGGTAACTTCTCCGTAAGAATGCCCCTATATGGCTTTTCCTATATTTACTCTGAGAAAGTTTATATTTTTTTTTTAAAAAAAAATATACAGGTGCGTAATTTAATCTTATTTATCATTATTATTATTTCCAGACAATTCTTGGTGAATAAAACATATTTTAACATATGTAACTACATTACTTGTAAAGGCAGACAATATTGAGAAAGAGCGCGAAAATGTTTCTAGTTGATTTTCCTTGGTTTCAAAATATTTCTTTCAATTATTTTTTTTTTCTTTCTATACCAAGAAAATATCAATAAATGACATAAAGTTAATAAATAATTATTTCTCACTTGGAAATCATTTATCTTCCTTAATTTAGATATAATAGAATTTTTCGTGACTCTTTTAGTTAATTCTGTCATTTTTGAACTTTAGCGCGAGACAATAAACTTTTAAGTATAAAAGGTCTTTAAATAGGTAGATGGCAAAGAAAATCAGGATATCTTATCAAAAAAATTTAGCCACACATTATATTATTAAAATTTTACTTTGATTACATTTATTTCTGCAAAATAAAATGAAAAAATTGAGTTACCAAATTTCAGCACTGTTCCTTCCTTGAAAACTAAAAGCAGACTATCTTTTTCAAAAAAAAATGATCTTGATTATGAAATTGGTTGTTTCATTTTGTTGTTGTTGTTTTTTTTTTCTTTATTTTTTTACTTTAGCGACCTCTTCCAGAAAAATAATCATTTGATTATAACATAAACAAAAGAAAGGAGAAACCTATTACAATCATATAGTTTTAGTATTATTTACCTGGATTACAAAGTAATTTGACAATATAAAAAAAAAATAATAAATACATTAAATTAACAATCAGTGATGTATAATTCTTTAAACATTATATTTTTTTTAATTTTTTTTTTTACAAAAAGAAATTACCAGAAGTTATTGTGCTTTATGGTAAGACACTCATCCACTCTCCCCTCTACCCATCCAAAATCAATTACTGTTTAGCTTTTATACCATATTAATTTGCTCTAATTATTAATATCTCAATTAAATTATTCATGTTCTCTCTTTAAAAATGACATTGAGTTATTAAATCTATTAGTTATTCACCCAAAACATGCCAAAGTGAGTGAATAGCATACTTTATTAATCAATTATTACTATTGTTATTTTATCTTTTTATTTCTTTAAAGAATAGCATTGTTTTCCTGCAGAAATAATGCCAAGTAAACCAAGTGTCAATAACACTAGGTTACAATATATATATATATATATATATATATATAATATATATATATATGTTTCTAAACATATATATATATATATATATATATATATATATATATATATCTGTTAGAATAACTTGTTTCATATGGACTTAAGGCCCTTACATTGAAGGTTCCATTCTCCCCCCCTTTCATTTGTGAGAGCAAATGCATTTGGACCATTCTCCCTAACTATCTGGTATGGTCCCTCATATAAATTCTGAAACTTTTTGCATATACTCTTCTCTGGTTGGCTAATAGGGTTTACTCTGATCCATACCTTGTCCCCTTTTTTCAAATTGTCAGATCTTGTATCTTCCCTTTCTATTCTTGTGCCTGCCTCATGCCTTATCTTTAACTTCTGCCCTCCTCTGATCAGTATCCCTATCAATATATTCAGGAATGACTGGTAACTTACCTCTGTACAGTCTTGGCATGGGTTGACAGAACTGTATCCAAATGGGTGCAAACCTTGTCAGTCCATTCTCCATCCAGTTGATGTAGTTAATCACTCATGGTAACTGCTTCACCCACTCATTATGATTTCATGATGTACACACTTTAAAAAGCCATTCCAATTCCCTCATCACCCATTCACATGAGTTTTATTGAGAATTCCAAATGGATGACAAGATGTGCTGTAAACCCATTTTACCAATACATTTTTTCCATTCATTCACTATGAATGGAGTTCCATGGTATGATAAAACTGCTTTTGGTTTGTCTACTTTAGGAAAATGTTGTGTTTCTAATATCTGTATAGTGCTTTTGGCATTAGCTTGTGACATGGTCTATGTGGACACCAATTTCAAAAAAATGTCATAGACCACCAATATGTATCTCATCTTCTGGAACCTCAGTAATGCTCCATAAAAATCAATAGTTATCTGGTTATTTGGGGTTTTTGGAATTATGGGTTCAATGTACCAGTCTAAGATTTGTTGGTGGGCTTTGTCTTTTGACACAATTCATACCCTTTCAACATTTTGGTGATCTGGTACCTCATACCTGGCTAGTAATACCATGTTTTCAACAGTTTTTCTGTTTTTTATTAAATCCATAATGGCCATACAAACAGTGAGTATACATAGGTAATCTATCTTGCAGGTCCTTTGGTACCACCATCCTCCACAGTTTTCCCTTTACATCTATTAAGTACCAGAACACCCCCTTATCCAAATGATATCTTCCATTATTTTCATAACCTCTTTTTTACCTCATCTTAACTTCCTTCTTTCTCTAAACTATATATAATCCTCTGATATCTGGGGTCTTGTTTCTGCTCATCACCTAAATGATTAAGTTCATCTTCCACAAATGCATCAATTTCCATGCTTATCATTGTTAGACTTATGTCTTCTGTCTGAAAATTTTCCAGTGGACCCTGGACCTGGATTGTGGCTTAGGGTGTCAGCCACCACATTTTCCATCCTTTTACAATATTCTACAGAGTAATTGAATTCTTGCAGAAAAAGGCTCAAACAAACTAACCTACTATTTTATAGATAACTGTGATTAAGGAATTCCAGACTTTTGTGATCAGTTCTGGCTACCACCTCCGACCCTAGAAAAAATTGCTAAAATCTCTAGAATGCCCTTACCACAGCCAATGCTTCCTTCTCTGTTACAGAATAATTGACTTCTGTCTCCCTTAAGGGTCTTCTAATGAAATATATTACCCCTTGGCTACCATCTTCCTGCATCTGCATCAATTTTGCACCCAGGCCATATCTGCTATCAACCTGTACGATAATTTTTTTAAAGTCAGGGTAAATCAACATCACCTGACCAAAAAATTTCCTTTTGATACCTTCAAACATTAAGTCATATTTGTTTGTCCATTACCAGGGACCTTTTTTCGCAGTAGCTGAAGCAAAGGCTCCATATCCACTGCAAAATTCTGGTAGAATTTATTATAAGAGTTACACATTTCTAAGAAATATCTAACTTGTCTAACTGACTTAGGGGCTGGAATTCTCTGATGGCTTGTATTTCATCAGGATGGGGTTTAATTTCTGTTTTGCTGATTAAATGGCCTAAAAAATTGACTTTCAGTGTGGCTATACAACTTTTTTGTAAATTAATGTGGATACCTTTGTCTTCACATTATTGTAAAAATATCTGCAAATATCTTAATTGTTCTCTTGGGTTCTATGGAGAAATTATGACATCATCCATATAAATGGTAACCAAACTCTTTATTTCCGGGGATAACACTCTATCTAAGCACTTTAACAACCCTGCTCCACTGTTTCTTAACCCAAATGGCATTCTGTTAAACTGATATGATATGCCATTATATCTGAAAGTCATATATTTGTGGTCTGTTGAGTGTAATTTAATCTGCCAATAACTGTCTTTCAAGTCTAATATTGAGAAAATTTCTTTATTACAGAACCTGTTCAATAATTTATTCATCGGTGTAGGCACATTTTGGTCCAGACAGGTGACCCTATTTAGCTGCCTAGCATCTAAGCATAGCCTTACTGACCCATCTTTTTTTTACTATAACCAACAGGTTGTTATATGGTGATGATACCTTTGTTATAATCCTTCATTCCTCCATCTGTGACAGTTGTTTCTCAACCTCTGCATGATATTGATGAGGTACTGGATAAGATCACACCTGATATTCTGTGAGATCGATAATCTTAATTTGGTGTTCATATCCCCTAATTATCCCTAGTCTATCTGAAAAACTTTTTTATATCTCTCTAATAACTCTTTCACTGCCTTTTCCCATTTCCTTTATCTGTTTTCTCCCTGTTCCCTCCTTTTGTCTTACTTTGTATACTACATATGTCTTTTGGAAACACTGTTTCTTTTAATTTAAACTCTATTATTTCTCCTTCACACATAATATTTCTTTCTTTAAACTTAATCTAACACCCAGTTTTATGCATAAACTTGGATCCTAATATTACATCATGTACGTACAAGTCCTTTCAATATCAGAAAAACATGTTCTATATCTCTCTTTCCCACCCTTACTGATGCCCATACTTGTTTTGTCTCTAGTTGTGCCGTTTTTATTATTGGCCAATATTGTTGAGGTCTTCCTGACTGGCAGAATTCAAACATCATGAACTTGTTGCATCATACACACATATACAGTCTCAGACATGACTGATATTTGACTACCAGAGTAAAACAAAAATTGTACTTCAATATTATTAATCCCTATTGTAATTTTTGGACATTACTGAGATGCAAAATTTATGGTCTCATTATCCATTCATAAATCAGATTATCTATTCATTTCATCTCTATTTTGTTTTCTGCCTTATTTTGCATATTTTTTCCACTTGTCAATTTTATACACTTATATTTTCAAAAAAAATATGTATTTATTTATATATATATTATTTTTCCCATTATATTTAGCTTGGTTCTATTTATTACTTATCTTTTATTAATACATTTGCTGAAGTTGCGCCTCCTGCTGTCACTTTACCTTATGAGCTATTTTATTTCCATCATTTTGCCTACTTGCTTTTTTTACCTACATACACAAAACAAAAAAAAACCCACAAAACTTTTTTCGGAAACCCTTATTTTTAAAATTTTATTATTCTATCATTTTACTCCTATCTCAGAATGTGGTTATTGTCAAAGCCTCAAGTTGGGCCACCATTATAATGTCCACTATATAATTAGGATTTTTTTATGAGTCAACTGCCCATACTCAGTGACCAAATTACATTAGATCTATTAAATTTTTCATTAGAAAATTTCAGTAAGATTTAATGGATGCAATTATCTTTCCTGGTCACACAACACCCTTTCACTTAATGTAACTACCATAATAATGGGGACAAGTAGGCCAGCTTTTAATTTATTTGAAAAGGCGCCAGGATTCTGTATCAGAATCCACTGGCCAAACCCCTTTTATTTTTTTAGTTACGATGAAATTATTCAGAATATCCAGAGGATTGCATTTTCAGTACAGCATTGGCAACTTATTTAATCGAATTATAATAATGGCTAAGTTGTAATGAAATTAGAATAATAATAATCAATAACTAAATAACAATGTAAGTTGTATTTAAATTTATTAATACAAAACAAAATATTTAATATTATCAAGAGAAGAAAATATAAAAAACAAATAGATTAAAGCTACTGCTAATATTTTATTTTAATTGGTATGGCTCATGGTGACAGTTTATCACACTTAAGAGTCTAAGAAAAGTGATCACTAGTATTGGAATTAATAGAGTTACTTACCGGTAAGTTTATTTGTTCATGTATAGGATTTATAAAATTTACCATGCATGGATTTATCTTGGAAGGGATCCACTGTTCAATATTCTGGTGATCCATCAGTCTTCGTGGTTTCACATTTAGTAGGAAATGGTTTCACTCAGGTAGTCGCATGACATCAGGTCAAAAGCAACATTGGCAAAAGAACTTCTTCTACTCACACATCTTAATATGATTCAACATATTAGTAAGAGTAGTTTGGCACACTTTTCACAATTTCTCCATGTTTATTTTTACTTTTCTCTGCAGGAACAAAGATCTAAGAACCTTGATGCACCATGTGTTTTTTTTTTTTTTTATAGTCCTGATTTTTTTAGTCTCTCTGTGCAACTCCCGTTGACACCTGTTAATGTATACCAATTTTAAAGAAATTTAGTCCACAAAGTGTTTTTTTCCTGTTCGCCATTTTTAATTAGGGAAGGAATTCTGTGGCTTTTTTTTATTTTTACAAAAATACAAAGTAGTTTCCTCTTTTGTTTTATTATACTCTTTATATCTCTTTTCCCTTTTTGAATTCTTTTAGCATACACAGCAATATCTATACCCACGTTGTTTAAACTAAATTGATCAGACATTTAAATAAATATTTTTTTTAGGAATTTATTAATTTAACTTCTGACTGTACAATGTATTAATTTAATATTTAACACAGCATTACACTGTTGCACATGCGCTTTGAAGATTTTAACTATAAATGAATGAATACTAACACTCAACCACATGATAAAGTCTTTGGAAAATGGATAGTCATCTAAATGTAAATGTATAGAAATAGCAATGGTAGGAATCATAAGTAATCAGACAAATAAGTAGTATGGGAGATTGGATTAACACACCCATCAAATTAAAAAAAATTATAAAAGTAATTATTAACCAATTAAGATTAATTAAAAAGTCATAGTAAAATTATAGTAATAATTTTATTAAAAGCATTGGTGGTCTAGTGGTTAGCATAGGTGCCTTCCAAGTAGCTGTCCTGGGTTATTTCGCAATCAATAGTCTGACATATGGAAAAAAAGGAAATATAATAAAATTAAACCTGATAAATGCTTACTAGAGTAAGAATAACAATGGAAGCAAGATAAGATAAAAAATAGACAATGTTCCCAGGGAAAAAGAACAACTAAATAAAACCAAAAAGCAGAAAATCTTGAATAAGCCATAAACTAGTGACATTATGATTATGATGACTAAAATGTTTGAAGAACTCAAAAACAAAATAGTGAGATTAAAAATCAACAAAATGAAACAGCTAATGAGATAAATATAAAATTTTACAAAATGGAAAATCAAAATAAGAAAACAGCCAAAGAACTGAAAAATTTAAATAATGAAACTAACATAATGTTAGAAAATCAAGCTGAAATGTTTGAAAAATCGAACAGAAAATTAAGTCAGAATATGAAATATTAAAAGAAAAAATTCTGAAAGACATCAGCAAAAATATAAAACACATGTGAAGTCATATTGAGATAGCTATTACAGGAAGTAGTAACAAATAATAATTTAAAAAATGAAAGAATAGTAGAGAATATGAGAGAATAAATAAATAATTTCGCTGAAAAGTTAAAAAAAAATTAGTTTAAAAATGGGCAAAACAAAACACAAAGAAATTGGAAAAAATATTGAGCAGGTGAGTGTGAATATAAGCATGCAGATAAAAGACAATATCACTGCAATAGTTAATCAATTTCTGAAAATAAAAATATTTTTTGCATGTAGGGGAGGTTCCCACAAAACATATCAATAGCTTGAAAAGATACTTCATAATAAACCAGCCAATTGAAAAAGCCATGATTATGATCACTTGCAGCCATCTTCAGAGTGCTTCTCTAGCTTAGTGGGCCTCCCTATTCAAAAACATCACTTTTCATGAATACAAACAAGCCATACTAGCTAGATACTGGAGCAAAGAGTATCAGGAAAATATTAAGTACCTGATGTCACAAGACAGCCTGTCACTCCATTCTTCTGTAGACAAGTAGAAAAATTACTTACCTTTGTGTATAGCCCACAATCTGACTAACAAATTATTGGAATAGTGCTGCATATTTTTTCTCTTAATATTGAACAACTGTTCATAGGAATGGATAGGATGACAGTTGAGCAGATGGCCAAATTACTGAGTGTTTTCAATAGCACTCAAACTACCTCTAAGGTAAAAAATTGAGAATTTCAACCAAATGACCCAACAATAAATGTGATGAAATTTGACCTCAGGAGAAATTCTTGGAGTGTATCCAGAAAGAGATGGTTGCTTGAGAGAACAAAAATCTTCAGGCAAACCAGAAGTAACATGAATGTCACTTGGGTAAAATAATTTGACAGACCAAGGGGTGATTCACAATTTCCTCATATGAGCAGCTACTCCAAAAATTATCAGAACAAAAAGACACCAGATAAAAGATAATTCACTAATAGGGAAGACTGAAGGCTTGACCTTATAATAAAGATCTCATATTGCATAATTGAAAAATGATTAAAAATAAAAAATTTGTTATAATAAATAATGAGTAGAATTTTTATTTATGCCTAAATAAACTGTGGAAAAGAAAAGTGATTTAAATAATAAGTATAATGAGTATAAATCAAAATAATGATATCCAAGGTTTTATGAGTAATCCAGCTCATAAGTCTGTGCTTTGAATGCAGCCTAGCGTATACAATAAATAAAAGATATTAAAGTAAAGCATTCAAAATAAGTTGAAAAATAAAAAGAGAAAAATAAAATAAATATTAGACATTAATGGAAAATAATCAAAATCATATCATTTATTTTGGTGCATGTCAAGCAATGATAATTAAGGCATAAATATATCAAAGTATGTGTGCATGGATAAGTGCAAGTAGGGATTTCCAATAATATTTTGTGTTTTATTAAGCTGTTTCTTTGCATAGACATTGATCTGCAGATGGGTCTGTGTATCAAGCCTTTTTATGATTATGATGTACCAGTAGAGAAAATACATCATTAACATTGTAGCTGGAAGGAAAATTGTCAGTGATTTAATAAAAATTAAAGTATTATAAGCCGAATATGCAGTAGTCGAGTCCATATTTTTCACCTGTATTGCCCAAAATTTGGCCCATGCTGTAGTCCACAACTTCTGCAAGAAGTTTGTATTCATCTCTATGTACTTACTTATTTTAAATGTCACTCATCATGATACTTATCTCTAAGGGGAGTAATATTTTCTTAGTTTAAAAATAAAATGTATAGAATTAAAATTGGTCAATGCCTAAGAAAAGGAGTTGATGCCGTTTTACTTCTAAATTGGGAGGGATGTAATGTGACACGTACGTATATATGTGTTAAATAAAATGATTATAAATATTATTCAGAAAAAAATGATATATTTTTATATAAGACCGTTAGTAATATTTACTAAGGCTGTAACCTCAAGAATGTGAAATGCTATAGTAGGGACCTCTACAGGTCTTAACCACAAGCTTACTTTAGATAAAGGAGAAGTATTTTTTACTTTAATTCTTCAACCGCCTCTTACGAGGCATCTCATCGACATCTGACGTCACTCTAACTCTGCTAGTTCTTATGCTAAAATATTCGTTTGACAGGTATTGATTAGGTTTTTAAAAGTTCTGTAAGATGGTGCCCTCTTCCGAATTATTTTACAAGTAAAAAATCAAAAAAAACCGCATTTAAAACTAAACAAAGAAAGAACATTGTCAGTGATTGGTTGTCAGCCAGCTCTCAGCTGAAAAAGACATTCTGATTGGCTGGAAAGAACAAAGAAACCGCCTGATCAAAGAAAATAAAGAAAAATGCTGAGATTTTCATTTTGAATATAATTTTAAAGAATATTAAGTATATATTGAGTAATTACAAATGATTTTCAGGGAGAATACTAAAAAAACAAAATTATTTTCAAAAAATATTGAAGATTTTAGTAAAAATATTTAAGATTTAGCAAAAAGAAATCTTTACTTTTCCATATCGTAAAATTAAAAAAAAGCGTTTGCGTCAGCACTTTTTTGTTTAGACATTCACTTTATATTTGCCGAAATTGAATATATTTTATAATAAATAAATAGCAATTTATTTTTGAAAGAACTTTTGTTCTCTTTCATAACCTGAAAAATTAGTAATATACTTTTTATAAACGTATCTGAGTTGAATTTAATATTATAGGCGAATATGTTTTAACAATAGGCTTTGTCTTCAGTTTGTGAGTTGGCCAATTAAAAGATTTGATTTTTACCTCATACAACCAATAATATAATTAGCGGTTTAAGGGTTAAATAAATCAAGTCTGATTAAAGCCTATTGAATGATAGAAGTTTTTAGATTTTAATATCTTAAAAGAAGAATTATCAGTTCTTTTAAGTTAAAAAGGAAATGTCATTGAATTACAAAAACAAAGAAAAAATTATAACCTTAAACATGTAAAAGTAACTATAAAGTAATTAGTGAAAGAATTTGAGTGAACAAATAACTATTTAAACAGTTCAATTAGAGATCTAATTAAAAATCAAAATATTTTGTAAATTCTCTGATCAGAAGGAATTACATTTATTTGAAATCAGTATTTTCAACCGATTAGGTAATAAGTTTACTAACAAATTAATCAAACTAATTTAAAAAACTAATTAAAACATGGATAGTTCTAGACAATGAATTGTGAAGGTATACATTTTCTATTGTTTTTTATTCTGATGAATTTTACTGAGACGAATCTAAAATTCTGTTAATTTTCTGTTAAGACTATATTTTATACCATCGCAGTCTGACCACTGATATGGCTAATATGAAATATATTAACCTTATTAACTCTTCTATAATGGGAACACAATTATATATAAAATATCTGTTGTTAATTAGCACATTTCCATTATAAATACATATGAATACCTAATTGTCTGATAATATGATGGGTTGAATTGATGTAATATCTACATGGAAGTGACTTACAATATCAAATCTGATAAGGACTTTAAGTATTCCATCATTGGTTTTACAATAAAATGGATGGTTGAATAGATGAAACATTGAGACAATTGAAGTCTGTCCATTAATATTTGAGGGATTGCTATTGTAATATAAACCACGTTCTGATTATATGTGTGTGTGGAAAATTGTGACCTGGTTCAACAGATGCATGCTGGTTCTACACAAAACACATACATTGGGGATCATGTATTTTTTGAATGTGTGTTATGTGTAACATTTGCTTGAGATGAGTGGAGGATGAATAGACTGAAAAATTCTAAGCTTTACTCTTTCTATTTACTTTTATAAAAAACATTCACTATAAGCAAGTTACATACTTGGAATTACATATTGCTTGGGAAATAGATTATATCTTCATATAAGACCATCCCTCGCCTATTAATATATATGGACACATAATGGTTAGATAATATAAAGAGTTAGATTGATGTGAGGGATTACATTGAATTAATGTTCAAATGGTATGACTATAATATCAAATCCAATAAGAGCTTTTCTGTTTTCAATGTAATTGATAGTTGAATACTTGGAAGGATGAGAAGATTAATGTTTGAAGGATTTCTGCTCTTAATACAAACCAAACACTGGGTGCATATATGTGTGGGATATTATGATCTGGCCCAACTGATGAGTACTAGTTTTGCATAAAATATGTATATTGAAAATTGTGTATTGCATGTGTGTGGTCATCTGTATCAGTTCCTTGACATGGAGTGAAAAACAAATAGACTGAAAAGTTCTGAGTTCAAATCCCTCTACTTACATATAAAAAAACATTCAGTACAAACAAGTTACATACTGCCTTAGAATTATATGCTACAATATACATATATTGTAGGGTATTGAATTCAAATCCTACATAACTGTTTACTAAAAATACCTCAGAATACTGGAAAAATATCTTTTATTTATTAATAAAAGAAAAACAACACATATTTTAAATATCTATTAGTCATTTAGTGACCATATATAAACATTAGTCTGTGGATACATACTATTCAACAAATATTTTTTTCTGATTTTTGATTATTAACTTTCAAAATTAATTTATATTTAATAAATTTTACTATTCTTTCTATAATAATACTTTGATTCTACTAATCTTACTAATTTATTTTCTGAATTTTTGAGTTTTAGTTTTTAATATTATTCAGATTTTTTTTTTTTTTTTTTGTAATAGGCAGGTTTTGTTTATATGTGTGAATATCTGTGTGTGGTTGTATTTACTGACATAGACTTACAGTTACACATATATTAAAAGAAAATGTTTTATTGTAATTCATTTTATAAGTTTTATGAAACAGCTATATTGTAAAAAAAAAAAGTTATATTATTGAATAGTCGAAATAAGAGTCATAGATCACATGACCTCATCTCTTAAGCTTGTAAGTTATAAACAGTGAGGATTGCCAATTCCTCTACAAGATTTATGATAAATTCTTACACAGATCCAGAACATAATATATCTCTGTCAGGAACCCCTCCCCAAACCCCTGACCATGGTTTCATGCTTTGGCACTCCTCAGAGAGGTGCCAGGATAGGTTCAGACACTAGATCTAAAAATACCAACCCAAAAACAAGCACTTATCTAAAAGTTATCTACTGAGTGGAACATCTGAAATTTTCAGACAACTATATGTCTTCAAATCCAGCTATCCAACTCAAATACCTATATGGGGCTGATATATCTTAAGCCATACCATATATTAGTAGTCTTAGCAATATAAAATTGCATAAGACTTTTTACAAGAATGTCCAGCAAAGTCAGAGATTAATTAAAAATAGATAAAGTTCAGGTTTAGACTTAGAGATGGCCATGTGGAAGTATATAAACAGAGGGTCATTAATTAGCCACTGTAATTAATAAAAATGTAATGAAATCCTCTACTAACATATATTTAACCATTTATAAGTAATACGCCTGATCAAATAACTAAATATTTTTTAATTGGCATTATTTATTAATATTTTATCATAAAGTAATTAGTAGTATAAATAAAACTAAATATAACATAATTAGTTTTAATAAATATTTCAATTACAGAGCAGTTTTAACCAAATGCAAATGTTTATGGAAAAGGGTATATAATCTCATTACAGGATCTAGAAATATTTACAATTAATAACGGGGTTTAAATGAGGTAATGGGTGGAATATCATGAAGCTCAGATCGAACTTAGATCCAACCACTTCAGTATTATTGTATATTAATTTAAAAATTATAAAACCTATTTATTATATGTCAAAAGAGTTGAATAATATTTTATTCATAATGGGGATTAACACATACATACATGTAATAATAAAATTATACTTACTTTTACATGTATATTTGAATATGAGCCTTAGCATTAGAGAAGCTAGAGTTGTTAAAATAATAATTGGTGACCTAGATTAATAAGAAGGGGGGAGATAGGTAATTAGGTAATTTGAAGCTTATTTCTGTAAACGCTTTTCTTTTCAAAATCTGACTAACACTTTCTAATTATTATTTTTTATATATTATGTTTAAATTTATAAAGGGGGGAAATATATATATCATATGCAATAGGCAAGTATGTGTGTGCATAGAGTATTTATTTTTGTTTATTTTTTTTAATAAAATATTTTTCCTTTGGATATAAGATTTTTAGTTATTCGCTATACAAATTGAAGCACAAACATTATACTATGATATAAACATTGAATACTATCATTAAAGGAAAAGGAGGAACATTTTTTGTATTATTCATATTGTTATTTAAAAGGTAAACAATTCATCATTATTATTTATACAAATTTTCATATATGTCATTTAATATTATGTATATTTTATTATTCTGTAATAAATGTTAATTTGTTTTATTAAAAGAAGCTATGTCTTTATTAAGAGTCAGTCTTTGTCTTGTTAATTATGATCATTCATCATCACTGATAAATATTAAATACGATGATGTTCAGGGAAATAATTATATGTTTATAAAAATGAAATTTTAGTGTTGTTAGTTAATTTTAATGCTGTGGCTGGAAATATCTCATCATCATCATCATCATTATCATTTATTATTATTATGAATAGACAGATAAAATAAATGAGTCTAATGGCCATAGAAATAATGATTCTCACTATGTTGTTTGTGAGGTATATAGAGAGACATGACAACATTATTCATCTGATAAATCTATAAATCTATTAAAGTGAGCTAGTATTAATTATAAAAATACTAAATGAGAATGTATTATATTAAAATCTTGTAATTTTATTTGCACAATTAATGTATAAGGATGTTGGTTTTTCCCTTTATACAAGTGCATGTGATATCAATATTGTACCAAATGGGTTTGAAACAGGTACACCTATGAATAAGTATGTGATATAATTTTATCTAAGTTTAAACAGGTTAGTGGTGCCCAGAAGAAATACCTACATATAAGTAAACTAAATAAAGAGAAATAAAGTGTTTTGATTTCCTTTTTTTTTTCAAACTTGATGATATTTAATATTTAATTTTTAATATTTTGATTAGTAACAAATAAGCCAGTGTGCTCCTATGAATATGTTTTTATATATGTGGAAAAAAAAGGGATGATACTTTGTCAAAAGAATCTATTATTAAAAATAAATATATCTGTTTACTACATTGATTTTCATTATTAATCTTTTATTCAGTTACAACAACTAATATTTATTTATATAATTACAATGAGTAATATTTTTATTAGTTAACCATAGAAGACCTAGTACATTGTATTAGTTACAATGGCTTCCACTGTTGGAAGTCTTAAGAGAATAAATGCTAATAATATTTATTTGTTTGCAATATGATAAGTTAATAATGACCAATTATTTATTTAGTTATAATACAATAATAATGACCAATTATTAATTATTTATCTGGTTACAGTGGCACATAACTACCAGCCCTATGAATCTTAAGGAAATTATTGAGCTGATAGGATAATAAATGAGTGCATATAATTTTAAATGGTTAGAATATATATATAATCAAAACAATACAATAATTAATACAGTAAAAATATTTTAAAAACAAATATATACCATATATATATATATATATGTACATTGGAGAAAAGATCAAAGGAGCATTTGCTGTTATATAAACGAGTACAAAAATCAAGACAAGAGAATGTTAGAAACGATGACATATCACTGTCAGTATTTTTTGATCATAATGTAACATGTAATTATGTTTTTGATTTTGATTTTAATAAAGTTAAGATTTTGTGTATTGAAAGAAATAATAGTAAATGCAAAATTAAAGAAGCTATGTTAATAAAAAGTGAAAAGCATCATTTGATAAATAGACAGGTTGCCAATAGAAAAATTAATGAATTGTGGGAAATTGATGTATGACATATTACTTTTTGTTTACATTTGTAATGGGTTTTTTAATACAATTTGAATCTAGTTGATAATGACTACATAGATAGTTGAAAGTACTTCTATTAAATTGTGGTATATATTTGTTTTTAAAATATTTGTTACTATATTAATTATTGTATTGTTTTGAATAATTATATATATTTTATTATAATTGGAATACAGACATTGATTAATATATATATATATATATATATATATATATATATATATATATGTGTGTGTGTGTGTGTGTGTTAGTAAATTTACAAATATTATAAAAGATTAAAACAATAACAACTCATCAAAACTGCCTTTACAAATTATATAATATTTTTTCATTACTATTGTGATATAAAAATGTTCTATCTCCTGCAGGGCATGAATATCAGATTCAATCTTTCTTGTCAACTGCTATGAAGAAAGACTAATACCACAGCAAACATAGTAGTTTTATTTCTATTTGAACATCATTAATATAATTTGGTTGATACTAAACTGATATTTGATGTATTAGTAGTATTTAAATAAAAATGACAATAGTGTGTATGATGTAGCATTGATCTTTTCTCATGGCAAATAATAACAATATGTGAGTCTAAAACATATGTTTTTAAGACCGCATGGTCTCTAGTGTCATTTTTTTAGGTGCATATTCTTAAGGTTGTAGCTTTAATAAATATTATGATCATTTGTAGATACAACTTTGTAGAGTTATTTTTTTATTGTTATATAACACTTGTACTTTTTGAATTTAATTGTAAACCAGCTTAAACAGGCCTATAGTGGCATTTTCAACAGATTTAATATTTTTCATATTACACTAGCATTCTTTTGTCTGTTTTTCTAAAAAAAATTAGAAGAGAAAAGTGGAATTATATTTTATTTAAATGTAGATTTCAATGTCACTCCATAATATCACACTATTATAGCAGTGCTTTGAAATTATGTTTACTAATCATATTTTTACATATTTTTTTAACTATGTATGATTTGATCATTTCTTATACAGAGGCTAATCTCTCCATATAGTAGTACTGTTAGTGCAAGCTAGAGCAACCAATGGATGTAAGAAGGTTTGTGCATAAAACCCCTATCCAGTGCAGCTTCATCCAATATCCCCAGAGTAGTTTCCAGCTTGTAGCTTTCACTAGTGAAGAGGCATGAAATAGAGATTTTATGCACAAACCTTCCTGCATCCATTGATTACTCTGGATTGCACTGGTGGCGCTACTGTATGGAGAGTTTAGCCTCTGTGTCAACAGCTTGTGTAAGCATAAAAATAGTGATCATGTGATGTTTAGTGAATTGATAATTTCTTATTGTATATTTAGTAGTTTAATTTCTAGACTATTAAAATATGTGAAATGAGCTCTACATTGTTAATTTAATTATATCCTGATTCAAAGGAGGCTAAATCTTTTTTTTTGGATTTGATATTTGTTCTATTAAAGAAGCACTGTTTGATCTGCTTTTTATATAAATTCTTGCAAATCAGGCAGAAGTAAATTCAATATTACACATTCTGCAGATATTTTGGTTTAAGATAACATCACATAAATGAAATTGAGATTTATATAACACGTTATGTATATTACAGAATTAAAACTTTTTTTAAACTCGTAATTGAATAAAAATCATTTAATTCATGTACACTCTTTCATTAGATTACTTGTAAATATTATTTACTGTTTTTATGTATCAGATTTATTTTATATGTTTGCCTAATTGTTGTTCCTTTATCTTTTTAGTGCTATAACAACAGTGATTGCTGTCCAGGTTACATATGTGATTTATCAAAGAAAAATACTCGTATAAATACTCGTGGAAATACTCGTGGACGATGCAGTAAGTTTCTAAACATGAATTTGAAGCTGTGTGATCTCAATGTTTGTATGAACACATAATGATAATAACATACATACAGTTTTATAAAGATTTTCAAAAAAATCATATCTGTCTTAGTAACTCTTTTGTCAATATTGATGGCAAAAATAATGATTACTGACTTTATTGGCAAGGGATTTTAACAACTTTCCTGACTTGCTTTAATATTAAGCTATTACTATTGAGAACTACTATACAGGTTGATATTTGTGTGGTTATTGTATCGGTTATGGTTTTAATACTTAAACTGAGAGATACACTTAATATTTATTTATGCAATGTGTTATCAATTTATTATAATAAATCATGATAATATGATTAAGAAATGTTGAATTTTCCACCTCACAATTTTGGTGATATACATTTCTGATTATTACTAATCATTTATTAATCTAGACATTATAATATTATATGTAAACCAGATATAAATTTTAAATCTTAATTAAAGGATAGAATATCTACTCTTTAACTAAATATAAATATGTGAAATAATTAATTGAACTTTAGCCCTCATTTTCCATGTGTAATATCTTTATTATATATATTTAAAATATTCACTCTCACCCAAAATTTTCCAAACATATGGAGAAAGATATCTGAAAAAGGTTATATGACTTCATCAGGTGCAGTTCATGTTCAACCCGAACTCTTCAATTGTTCTTACAAATATTTTCTGTGTCCACTATTTGGTCTAAAAATGTCAAGCTTTCTACCTCACTAATTTAATACCAATTTACTTTAGATAATTACATTAATGATTATTCATTCCTAGTCCAGATATAAAACTTTAAACCCATTTATCTATTTCTCTATATGTGTTTTTTTAATAAACACGAAAAGATAATAAATTAATTTATTTTTTATATGTGTAACCATGCATTTTTAAACAATGAATAAAAGCAACAGAAAAATAGAAATGCCTCCCAAGATGTATTTCATTATAAACATTTCTCTTCGTTAATAGATCCCAACCTTATAACCATAACTCAGTCATTTGTTAACTATTCATCACTGTCTAATTATTACAATTTGTTTTTTTTTTTTTGTACTCACAACTCTGATACTAACAACTTTTGAAATATATATTAATGACTATTATTAATTATTTATTAGATTAAATATTATTCTTAACTGCAGATATAAGTTAGAAATCCAGTTGAGAAGTGTTACATCTGCTTTATCATCTTATTTCATTATAAAAACACACCACATAATCATTAACTAAAAGTTTATTTAAAAACATATGTCTTCACAAATGATAACTGCAATGTCTTTTTTTTTAAATTTCTATAAACAATTTTAATCACATTTATTCCATCTCAATAGAAACTTTTTATTTTTTTTCTTCCTTGCTTTACAGATCATTTACATATTTAGTTAGGAATCCAATGCTATAATAAATCAGAATTTCAGTATAAATATTATTTTAAAAAACATATTAGACAACATGTATTTTCCACACATTAATTATAAAACATTTGTAGATATACTGATGTTTTTTAAAAAAAACTTCATCATAATTATTAATAAGAAATTTATAACAATAATATACATATATTTGTACAATCCTTGATAATGATTACAAAAAAAATATTTGATAGGTGAGAAACATATAAGTAATGTATTGCAATATATATATATATATATGTATGTATGTATGTATGTGTGTGTGTGTGTTCAAACAATTTCAATGAGATATCAAGCAGTGCAAATAGCTAAAGAAATGGAATTAACTCTGAAAATTTTAACTACCTTTAAACTAACAATAAATTATCATTTAACATATAAAAATATAAAACAAAATAAGCGTATGTCACGCTTGAATGTGAAGCTATAATATGATACAGTAATTAATATACGCTAAGCGCTTTCGAGGTCCTTTACCTCATATTCATAGTGAAGCTGTGAGCTGCGAAAATAAAAAATGGGGCGGGAGAAGTTGTATGCAAAGCATATGCAAATGGACTAAATAGTCCAGCATTTAGAAATGGACTAAATAGTCCAGCGTTTAGAAATGTCGAAGCATGTGTCGCGTCTATTGATTGAGTTGTTATTATTGTTGATGTAGTACGCTTCTCTGATCTTCCGCTTAATGTCGTTTTTCTCGATACAAACTATTTTAGGGTGGGAAGGTTCAAATAAATGTCCAGTTTTCTTGGAGTGTTCCAAAAACGTAGATGAGTTATCGTTGTTTTTCATAGCTCTATTATATGTGTATCTGTGTTGTGCTGTCCGGATGGTTGTGCCTGCCTTGGTTTCTCCAAAATAAATGGCGCGGCAACCGGGTTGTGGGCAAGTGATGCTGTAAACGACATGGGGGGTCTGAGAAGGTTCTAATTTGTCCTTGGAGTTATTGATGAGACGGTTAGTGCAAGGGGGTGTATGAAAGCTGATTTTAAATTTATTGCTCAAAATCTTGATTAGTTGGTGGGAGATTTTATGTATGTGGGGAAGAGTGATATATGGAAGTTTAATATTGTTTTTATTAATGGTGATTTTTGTATGAAACTGCTTGATTTTGTTGTTGATAGTGTGGAGTTTATAGCCTGCCTGTAGTAGGTCTTTAATATAGAGGTGTATGTTGTTCTTTCAATCTGCTTCGAATTTGCACAGCTGCATGTTTCTGTGTAGGAATGCTTGTAGTCCTGCTAATTTGTGGGAGTTAGGAACGTTAGAATGTGGATGTATGAAGCCTCTGATTTCAAAAGGCTTTATAATCATTGAATAATTTATACATGGTTCTTCACGCGTTAACTTAAGATCCAGGTAATTTAGACTTTGGGATGCATCCTCAGATGTGGAATTAATGGTTAGCTTGGTGCTGTGCATTAGTTCTTGTATAATATTGTTTGTGGTGTGTTGATTGGCTAGAATAAGTATGTCATCTACGTACCAGATGTATAAAATGTGGGGGTTATCAGCTTGGTATTTAGGCACTATTAATTTTTTGTAGTAATTAAGAAAATGCTAGTGATGATTCCACTGAGAGGGAGGCCCATCGGCCATCCACTTTTCATATTGTACCAAGTGTGCTCAAATGTTGTGTATATATGCTTATCCATCCAAGTTAAAAATGTAATGATGAAATTAATGCGTTCAGATGACATTGTATTGGTGAGTTCTTGTTGGATAATGTGAATAGATTGCTTTCTGTCTACAGATCCATACAACTCTTTGACGTCAAAGGAGGTCATACGGAAGTTGTTACAGATCGTGGCTTTATTGATTTTCTCTACAACCTGAAAGGATGAATTAACAGAAAATTCCCAAAGCCCAGGCTGTCGATTAATAGTTGATTAACCATCATTGCGGTTTGAAAATAATGGACTCCCCCAAAATCCATCATTAGACGCAGAGGTTCACCTGGCTTGTGGAGTTTAATGTTGGCAAACACTCTAGGAGCTTTGGTGGAGGAAGGATAAACGCGGTAGTATTCAGCAGTAGAAATGCCTTTGTTTTTATAAGGACGGAGAATGGATGCAATAAACTTATCTCGGTTAAGCTTATTGTTGAATTGTGTGACAGGAGTGAGTTGTAGATTTGTGATTTGTTCTTTTATTTTATGCTTATAGTCATGCGAGTTTAAGAGCACAAATCTATTACCCTTATCTTCTTTAAGGCAAATTAAATTATTATTATCAATGAACTGTTTCGTAATTTTAATGTCGTTAGTCCAGCTATGATCTTTTATATGTAGCTGTTTTTGTGAGATAGATTTAACTATATTTGTTATGATACTATCTCTATGTGGATCATTAATCAAATTTGCTTTGACGTCAGCGATTAATTCTAATCCAGGTTGTCTCCATTGGCCTCCTACAAATCTAGGTCCAAGGGAAAGGACTCTTGCTACTCTGTCAGGGGGAGTGAAGCCAGTTCTATTGACAAATGAAGTTTGTAGTAAATCAATATTTATATTTTGTTTATTAGCTAAAAATTTAATTTTCAAAACGAAACGTTTGCGGTGGTTTATTTCTGTAAAGTTAAGTTTATCGATAATCCATTGAGGGAGGGTGTTGTTTGCTGTAACTGTGCTCCATCTTTTTCTTTCTTTATGTAATGCATTCTTACATCCATGGATAACAAAAGTCAAGAGACGTAATTGAAGAGTGTCAATGATTTTGTCGCGATTATAAATGGAGTCGTTTATTTTTATTTTGCAGCAGTTTGGAACGATGTTAAATCTTTTGCATTCAGTCAAGAATGTTAGGCGCTGTTCTAATGTTTTGACTGAAATGCCGAGACGTAATATGAGTCTTTGTTGATACATACACCTCTATATTAAAGACCTACTACAGGCAGGCTATAAACTCCACACTATCAACAACAAAATCAAGCAGTTTCATACAAAAATCACCATTAATAAAAAAATATTAAACTTCCATATATCACTCTTCCCCACATACATAAAATCTCCCACAACTAATCAAGATTTTGAGCAATAAATTTAAAATCAGCTTTCATACACCCCCTTGCACTAACCGTCTCATCAATAACTCCAAGGACAAATTAGAACCTTCTCAGACCCCCCATGTCGTTTACAGCATCACTTGCCCACAACCTGGTTGCCGCGCCATTTATTTTGGAGAAACCAAGGCAGGCACAACCATCCGGACAGCACAACACAGATACACATATAATAGAGCTATGAAAAACAATGATAACTCATCTACGTTTTTGGAACACTCCAAGAAAACTGGACATTTATTTGAACCTTCCCACCCTAAAATAGTTTGTATCGAGAAAAATGACATTAAGCGGAAGATCAGAGAAGCATACTACATCAACAATAATAACAACTCAATCAATAGACGCGACACATGCTTCGACATTTCTAAACGCTGGACTATTTAGTCCATTTCTAAACGCTGGACTATTTAGTCCATTTGCATATGCTTTGCATACAACTTCTCCCGCCCCATTTTTTATTTTCGCAGCTCACAGCTTCGCTATGAATATGAGGTAAAGGACCTCGAAAGCGCTTAGCGTATATTAATTACTGTATCGTATTATAGCTTCACATTCAAGCGTGACATACGCTTATTTTGTTTTATAAATTGAATTTATCGAATGAGAAGATTTAAAATCATATAAAAATATATAATTTATTGTTTATTTAATTACAGAAAGAATCATCATATAAAATAAGAAACTGTTATTGTTATTAAATAATTTTTCAAAACTTTTAATTAACAATGTAAAAGCCTGTTTTCTGCTTTATCAAAGTAAGGAATTTCATATAAAGAAATATAAAAAAAGTGCTGGAGATAATTTGTGGTACAGTCATCTATTGAGATATTTTATTATTTTTTTAAATCAAAAATTCATGAATATTTTATTCTGCTATTTAACTGCCCCAAAATTTTAATGATGGCAGGACAATAAAAACACCATGACTTTAAACAAATTTTACCAAGCTTTGATATATTTGGTTATTATTATCAGATTTTACAATTTCACATACTTTGTGAGATTATTCAAGAACATTTTTCAAATGATTAAAACCTTTGATTTTTTTTTGCAAATTTTATTAAAATTCACAATTAGTTTTGAACAATAATTGTGTAATAATTATTAAAAATAAAAAAAATCATGCATGATTACACATTTATTTCAGAAATATATGTTTATGTGTAAGAAAAGAAAAAATGAAGTGGTAGCATATCATTAATCAAAAAATTAGTCTCTATAAATATGCATTTCCATAGTGATCACTAATACATCATCACCAATTGTCCACTGGAATATATTACAATATTGTAAAATTTATAAAATAACTGTGATATTTTAGAACATAAATGTACACATCAGATCTTGATATTTATTCACTGACATTTTAAACATAAATCTTAATAAAAGGGAAGAGGCTGATATTTTGACATCAATCCTTTTCTTTTGACACTAAATGATGAAAACATTTTTATTAGAATCTTATTTTTTCAATACTTGCAAAATTCATACATGAAATTTTACAATTTATATTATTTATACTTATAATTTTTTATAAAAATAAGTTTAATTTGTTATATTCTGATATAGAATAATGATTTAATTCTAAAATAAAATATGGAAGCTTAAAAAATCTTCACCATAATAACAAATCAGTCATAGTATGTAATAATTAGTAGATTGCATCTAAATGTATGCCAGCAATTGTATACAATATTAAAGAACATTTCTAAAAATTAAATTTTATTGAAGACATATGAGAATAGCTAAAATGGACTCAAATATATATGATTAATGGTGCAAAATAGAAACACTAAATAAACATATAACAAAATAATAGATAATACGTGAAATCAATAATTTCAATAGTGCTAATGCACTAGTAAATTACTCATTATATCATTGTTATACAAATGATTGAATTATCTGATAATGCATACACTTATAAAAATATGCAGATAAAAAGATAATCTTCTGCATTAAAAAGAAAGACAATAAATGCCTACAATTTGCCTACAATTTCTGATATAAGACCAATTACACTTTAAGGTGTAGATTTGACAATGTTTAATAAAATTATTTGAAAGAAACTGTATGATTCAAGATCCCCAACACTCTTCAAAGCCCATGATAATATAAAAGTTAAAAGAGCTGTGAATGCTACATTGAAATTCCAAAAGACAATTATTTATGCAAAAAAGTAAAGTTAACCAATTAAAGTATGCATCAGCTTTTGATTTGGTGAATTGGAAAGATCTGTTTGATTTATTGGACCAACTACATTCTTTTAGTTAAGGAAATAAAAAATACTTCCAGAATTGTACTATAGAAATCTAAAATTCTTGAAAAATATCCAAGCCATTCATCCCAAAATGTCGAATATTGCAGAGATGTTCTCTGGAAGTATTAATGTTCAATATTTACATAAAGGCATTAATAAAAAAATGTATATTTTATCCAAGGTTTCTTTCTTTTTTGCTGTGATTTAAAATTTATGTATGAGACTTTACTGATTTTAAAATTATTTTCCAAGATGCTACAAATGTAAAAATCATACTAGAATCATTAAATGGCTTCCTGATGAAAACAGGATCATACCCATAATCATAAAAATTGGCATCTTGGCATATGTCACAATCAAAAGAATATCCACATCATAATATTTTGTGATTCCAAACAATTGTTTAGTAGTGCATTTCCACAGTAAAAATTTATAAATAGTATAAATGCATTTTACCACCATACATTCTATCAAAATGTTAAGGTTTAACTATCTAGTGCAGTAATAATTATTACAGATCTAGATTAATTTGTGTGGCACAGATACAAATAAAATTAAACTCAATTGCTAAAACTATATTTGATGAAACACATCATGTTTATTATCACTAACCTACCACAATTGCCAAAAAAGTAAGGTGAATTAAAATCTAATAATTCAAAAACTATTTCTTAGATAAAAATCTATTTTTTAATTCAATGATCCTATAAATAGATATAATAGTTAAAATGACATTAGTAAGATGATTTTTCTTTTGTAATCTAGTAATAGCATAAGAAAGAATTTTAAATAAATAAAATGTCTCTAATTTATGGGTGGTAAAGAAGTAATAAGCAAAAATAGTCAACTCACTTTATTAATAATTCAATAAATAAAACATTTAAAATTTTCCAAAAAGTTATAAGCAAAACAAGTATATTTAGAGTTTATATTTAATTTATTATATTAAATTGATGATTAAAATATTAACTTAGACCTACTTTACTCATTGGATAATAATATAGATTTTTAAAAAAAAATTAAATGTTTTTATTGACTCTGAAGTAAAAAGTAATAAAATATGTTTTTCTTCAACCACCATAGAAGTTTTTTTAGATTTAACTTGAAATAAAAGCATGGGGGAAAGGTCCAGAAATTAACTAAGTCAATAGGAATCATCTAAATTAATATCTAGATAACCACATGCTTTTATTTTAAGGTAAATCTAAAAACCTCAATGCTGGTTGAAGAAACAATTATTTTATTATTTTTTAGTTTATAGTCAATGGAAGCATTTAATATAAATATTTTTATCTCTATTATTTTACATTTTTAGTACTGACACAATAAATAAAAATTTAAAACACTATTGGACTTTATATGTAACATTAAATATTCTTTTTATAAGTTAAAATATATATTCCTTATGTATATATCATATTTAGTATGTGCACATAGTAATATATCTTTATATATTGTAAATGAACTTCACTTAATACATATACACCTTTACTCTGCTTAGAAATGGCAATTGGTCCTCCAAAACTCATTGTTAAGCAAGAATATTGTATACAAAATACATAATTATAATGGGGGTCTATGGGGAAAAAATGGTCAGTTCCAGTCAATGTAAATTATCCACATTGGTTTCCAAGCTCAAAGATTTTCTTGATTTTTTCATGACAATGATTACTAAATATGGTATCTAAAAAGAAAAGTTTTATATCACTAGGAAAAAATGCATATTTTCACTTTAAAAAGTACAGAACAGCAAAAAGAAAGAGAAAGTGAAACTAAATTTGAATTTAAAAGTTTTTATATTTTTCCGCAGAAGTTTTTCATCATAATAAAAAGAAAAATCCATACTGAAGTGCTTTTTTTTAATTTGTATTACAGTATAAATTACTACTATACATTTATTTTATTACTTATGTGAAATTATTCGAATTAAAAAACAATGTTTAATTATTAATTATTTAATTGAACATAAAGACTTATTACTGTACTCCACAGTAACAAAATGCTTAATGCTTATAGTAAAGCAGTCAACTTTAGAAAAATTAAATCAACTTATTTTAAAAGTAAAAAATCTAACTTCTAATTTTCTAAAACATACTTCTAGGTTTATTTTTCTTACTGTATACTTTTAGCAATGTAATAGTGCCCCCCCCTCCATTTGAGTAGAAAGATTATTAATTAAATGCAATGTGTTTTTCTTTTTAAACTTGTCTAATTCAACATTTGCATTTTAAAATGTTGTTTTTCTTTTGATATGAAACATCTTGAGTGTAAACAACATGTTTATTAATGAAGTTACAAAATCAATAACTATTTTTACATAATTATCCAGGTGTTCTAAAAATAATATATCATACTTAAGAAACACACCCACACAGTTTAATATTCATATTTAGTGTTTTCCTGAAAGTTTGTGATGATGGTATTTTAGTTGTCCTGTACTGTATTTATATATTGGAGTATTTCATCATCTAATATAAGTGTTGAATGTCTTTAGAAAAATTAAACATTATTTAAATAATTTAAATAAAGTTTAATTTTTCTAAAGACATTCAACACTTATATGTATACAGTATTATCAACAAATTAAAAAGCTTTCTCCTTCTTCTTTTCAAAAACTTTATTTTCTTATCTCAATACTGAACATATATATGTACAGTATTTATATAATACAAAACTCCAACGTTTCAACTGTTTATCTTCATACAGTCATTTTCAAGGATATCTTTCTCCCACTGCTATATTTTATTACTCTTTCTTTTACATTATTTAATTACAAATCAACATTGAAATGCTGGAGTTTTGTATTATATAAATATATATACTGTATATGTTCAGTATTGAGATAAGAAAATAAAGTTTTTGAAAAGAAAAAGGAGGATTTTTAATTTGGTGATATTATTGTAAAACATATTTGCATATTTTAAAAGAGAAAGTGAATGAACATCTGCTGTGTTATTATACATGATGTATACAGTATTATAGATTCAGTAATTATAAATATTTTAAGTGTTTTATGAATAAAATATTGTATGTGTATAGAATTACAACAAAGTCATTACCTGTATACATATTACAATAATATACTTTTGCTTTTGGGTAAACTGAATTTTATATAGCTATCTTTGATATCATCAGTGATGCAAAATTCAAGATGGCTGCCCCAAAAAAATTTTTTTCTTTTTTCCCGATTGTTTAAGTGAAAAATCGATTGTAAATCAAAGTAGTGTGTACAAATTGATGATGATCACTATTGTGAAATATTGCTAAATTGTCAATTGCTATGTGGGGTAAAGGTGTGATTTTACTTTAATCAATATCACACATTTAGTGTATATATGTCATTAGACATTTCTGCTGTAAGTTAATATATATACCCTTAATGTTTATATATTATATTTAGTATGTGTACATAATTATGTATGTATACTAAATCAGTAACTAAGTTTGCTATTTAAAATTGGGTGATAATTTTTATTTTAAAACAATTAGTTTAAAAAATGCTGAACAAAAAAACTCTTGATCATTGTTCAAAATAATGATCTTGAGTTATCTTTCTTAGCATTTTACTTCACTTTAAATAATGATTATAAGTTTTCTTCTTTAGCATATTTTTAAAACAATTGTTTTAAATAATGATCATCAGTTTTTTATTTTGCCTTTTCATTTATTTAAACTTTTTTACTTTAATAATTTCAATATGTGATCAAGTTGAAATATTTAGTGTCTATATACATATATTGGTCCATAAATCACAGTGGGATTCTACCTTTCTTGCTAAAGGAGTTTGCATTGACAGTTGACATTGTTGATTGTTATTGATTTGGGGATGGTCTAAGTGTTGTCAGGTTTTAATAATTACTTATAAAACATTTTGTCCTAAGCATTATTATACATATTATTTAAGTAATACTTTGACTGCAATTTGAGAATTATAATAACAGTTTGTAATGTTATAATTGACTGGTTATTAGTCTGTAGTCACAACACAATATATTTTTGTTTAAGGAGGTTTATTTAAACTTCTTTGTATTAATAGTTTCAATTTCTGTTGTCAAAATTCATTCTTTAGTCTCTATGCAAATGTATTTAACCATAAATAAAACTGAGATTCCAATATTATTGTTAAAAGGAGGTTGTCTTGACAACAGATTGAGATTGTTGATTGTTATTGATATTGGGATTATATTTGCATAGACTGACTTTAATGTTTAAATATGGTATATACATTAAGCATTTAAAATAGTTAAAATGTTATTAAATTGAAAAAAAAAATTATACTACCCCCTGGTATGTTTCATTTAAAACAAATCGAAGTTCTAAAAATAATTATTAACTGCAATAAGTAAAATTACTGAATGTTTTAATATTTCCCTGCCCTCTGTCCTATATCTAAAAAACTAATTAACATATTGAAGAGATAAGTGTATGAAATGGATTAGACTGATAAAATTTTGTTATATTACCACTTTTACCATCATATAATAGCACTAATCATAGTATTATTAATTAACAAGCTCCATGAACCTACAGCCATCACATATATCATCCATACCATCAATTCAGTTCTTACAACTAGCCCACACCCAACCATATTAATGGGTGATTTCAATCTGACATTTTCAACTTTTATAAATAGTATTATCTCTTAATTTTGCCACTAATTGGTGTCTGGAGTTTTTTCTATCTGGTTTAATCACCTTTCACAACACCGATGTCACAATCATTGACTTATTTTTTTAATCTCCAATTTTGCATCATCTAATACCATTTAAATTTAACCCCACTTCACTCTTAGATCATTCTGCCCAAGCAGTCACACTTAACCTTAATAAAATCCAGGCAAATTCACTTACATAAAAACAATATTCATGATTTTTTCTTAATTTACTACTGATTTTATGTTTTCCATATCTATATCATGTTAAATGAGCTACACCAAATGACTATAGATTAGTTCAGAATTAGCTTCCCTTTACATAAATATTATCATTTAATATACAAAATTTAACATGATGGGTCCTTCACCTCTGTTGTGTCTTTTAGCATTGGCCAATGAGTTTCATAAGAAAATTGTGACTAACTAAATCCACCAACTAAAAACACAAATAGTTTATCAAGTGTCCTTAAACTTACCAACATATTTGCAAGCAATTAAAATTTCTGTCTTGCAATCAAAAAAATAAAAAATACCTAACACCTTAGCACACACAGACAAGAGAATATAAATACCTGGACATTGGGTCACTCATACTCATCAAAGGTTTTTATGGCACTTCAAACTGACATAGGTGTTTGAACTGGACACAATATGATCCATCCTTTATACATGCACTTGACAAATAAACTTCAGACCTATGATATACACTTCATTAGTACACTGTTTTGGAAAACCAGAAATTACTATATTTTTCCCATCCAGCCAATTTACCCAAAAATTGCCACTATTAAAAAACTCTTATTACTCTAGATGTCATAAAATTTCTGCATTCATTTTGAGTCATCTCAGTCATTTCAGTATGCTATGTATTCATAAACTGGCCAATTTCCTGTCCCAGAGGATATATAAATTGTGTATGAAATGTCCATAGTGCATTTTATTAAATACCTGAGGCTACATGCAATCTAACCAATCTCATGCCTATATTCATGGGCCCACTAGGCATTACAATACTTGAAAAAGTAATCAAGAACAAAATTGAGCCTACATCCTTCCATTATTATCACATCTACAGTTTACCAAAAAGGTTCCTCTACCAGCCAAGCAGTACTTATATTTATGACAATTCTAAACTTAAATTTAAGGAAAGAAAAAACACAGTCCTGAAAGATTAAGTTTAAGCAAAGAAAAAAATGCAGTCCTATTTCAGTCCAGCTTGACATACATGCAACTTTTTATTCCATCTCCATTAACTTACTTATTCAAATGCTTGCCAACATTACCACCTTATCTATTATCTTATTCATTATCACTGACATCCTTCTGAAATGTGAATTACACATCTTTCTCAATTGCAGAAATTATCCATCCTTCAATCTCACAGTCAATCTCACAATGGTCACTTCTAAGCTCATTAATTTTCACCTCTACATAAATCCACTTTTACAACAAATACAGAACACAATTGCTGGAATCCAAATTCTATAGACTCAGCAATATCTTTCTTGTTATAGTCTTTATGGTTGACATGACTATCTGTTTGCTTTCTTATAAATAATTTCTAATATTGCAAACAATTCTTAAGACAACACAGCAGTCTACAAACTACATTTCAATCTCCAAAAACTGATGCATGGATTCTATTCACAAAGAAATCATGTTCCCAAGTTTTTTTAATAAAACCTACTCCAATCCTAGACTTTCTTTTATAAGGACTTCCATGATATGACACTCACAATATGAGCAAGTTACAAGATTCTATACTGCAAATTAAGCAACTCACTTTTAAGACCTATCTATCAATTTCTGTCATCAATCCCATATGTAATAAATTGCTCTTGGGCTGCAAGACCATATGAATATCCATTAATAAAGCTCAATCACCAACCCTTGTACAATGGTTAGACTTGCATAGCATTCAAGTGTTCTATACATTAAAAGTCATTAACTTAATCACAGTTATTACCAACTGGTTTCAAAATCTCTAGTGCCTTTTTGATATAACCCCTTCAAATAAACTTCTTCTTCAATGACATATCACACAGATCTTCTTTGCCCAATCTTAGGTTCTACCCAGAACAACCTCTTCCACAATTCCAAGTATACTTACTTGCAAACAAATAGCCTGTTTTATCCAGATTTAGCAATGATTATTTTCACTCCATGATTGGAATACTTGATGATCACCTACACTTGCAATTTAAAAAATTGGCATTATAACTGAAATTTTTGACTTCCTAATTAGACTTAACCTGCATGCATTTCCAACATCTTTTTCTCTGTGGCATCATTGGCTATACAAAAATATTAACTCATTCAGTGGGTTATACCATAAAGATAAAAAGATTCAACATCTTTTCAATAACTTCCAAGCACTAACACATGGTAAATTATTAAATACATGCAGGCAGCCTGCTACTTCCTTCCACCACTTAACTCATTCCAATGATTAAATGTGACTGCAGTGCATGCAGCCACATTTACTCTGTTTGCCTTCTGTGTACCTGTTGCACCATCTTGTTAAGCAACAGCACCAGAAGTTAATCATACATTTATCAATAAATTATGCCTGTTAAGAGCATAAGATAACATGTCACCTCTTGGTCATGTTTGCAGTCACCTGGTCACTCATTAGAGAACAGTCCAACCTACAGGCTGCCACAATGACAGTAGGCATTACTAACTACCTTTTTGGATATTTCATCTTCTTCATACTATAACTAGATACATGAAAACTATGTTTAACACATTCATTACAATTCAATATCAACTAAAGTTATTAAACCAAAACAGTCAAGCTCAAGATATATGAACTTTAATTCAAATGTTATGAACATTTCTTTTTATACATCAAGTACAATGTTATACAAAAGGGTATCATTAACCACAATCATGGATAATTGTCAAGGTTCATATAATTGTTCTATAATCAGCAATGTTAATCAAATGCATATAATAACAAAGACTCATTATAAGCCTAGAAAAATTCTTGTAAAACATTTGCAAAATCTATGCAAGATATTTTTGGTCAATAAAGTATATTTCTGAATAATAATAATAATAATAATAATAATAATAATAATAATAATAATAATAATAATAATAATAATAATAATAATAATAATAATAATAATAATAATAATAATAATAATAATAATAATAATAATAATAATAATAATAATAATAATAATAATAATGAGGTTGATGATGATGATAATGATTATGATGATCATAATAATAATAATTATGATAATATATATAGCACATATAAATCAGTATGGCTATTCTCATTCTAAAAACAATGAAAAAAAGCCAAAAGAAAACTACTTTAGCAATGAATTTTGTGATGCCTATACAAACCAATCAATGAAGTATATATATATTTAACTTCATGTTCATTTTTATTTTTACTTAATATTTTAAATTATGTTTATTTTCTTCACATGGTATATACAAGTACTTTAACACGTTGATTGAAGAAACTGTTAATGGTAAGAAAACTATCAAAGTAAATTAATGCAAGCCTATCACTCTCAAGGTTTTATCCCTCGTATTCATGGACAAAACAGATTTTAAATCATTGTTGTAATATTGATAAATGGAAATGTATGTAAATGCATATGTAAATTAACTTGTCTATTTTCTGGAGATAGCAAAACATGTGTCATGCCTATTGATTGCATTACTATTGTTGATGATAAAGTATACTTTTTTATCTTCCTTTTGCAATCATTAGCCTCAGGGCATGCTATTTTGGGGGTGAAGGGTTCGAACATATGACTGGTCTGCTTCTCATGTTGAAAAAATATTGAAATGTCATCGTTGTTTTTCACATAATGTATTTTCTTTCTGAAATACTTCAATACCATTCTATTATTATATTGGACTATTTCCATCATGTAATATGAGTGTTGAATGTCTTTAAAAAAATTTAATTGTGTTTAAATATTTCAAATACATTCAACTGTTATTAATATCACATTAAACAGGTTAGTGTATGCACAACATTTTGAGAGGTAATATTCTCTCTTGTTCTTCAGGTGTTGCTGCTATAACCAGTGACAGTACTACCACGGAATTCAAACCTGGACCCTTAGATTCTTGAATGATGAATTTTAAGGTAACACTCTAACCAATTGATTCATCCTGCCAAAGGCAACAGTCTAAAATAATTTCATATATGTATCTATGAGGTTCCTCCTGATTTTCCCACTTTTTCCTAAGAGCCAAGTTAATTAGTGGTTTCCATGCATTATGTATATTCACACTAGTTAGCTCATGGGATTTTTTTGCCATTGTTATGTAAGCAGCTTCTTTAAATTTTTTTCTTTGTACCTTTTCTTCTTTATCCAATATTTTTGTATTTTCTCAATTGAACATAAGTTCATTGGCACATACATGTTTGCTACCTTAGACACATCTGTTTTCTTTCTTGCTATCATCAGTTTGTATTCTTGCAAGAATTTTTCGATTGGATGACTGATCTCACCAATATTAGTTCTTCTACATTCACATGATATTTCATGGAATCAGTTGTTTCTTTTCAGTATTTCAAGTTTATGCTTTGTAGATTGCTGGAATTCCTCATAGATTAGTATGACTCTGGAAAGCTGTTCTGATTTTATACTGATTGCAGGTTTTCTTTAATTTGTCTGCAATTTTTTGAATGTACGGGTAGACTACAGTACCAATAATTGTCTTTTCTCTTGATGGTTCTTTTTGATGTCAATTTAACATTTTATTAATAAAAGCTGATGGATAACCATTTTTCATAACAGTCTGTTCTACATAGATTTTTTTTCCAAATTACTGGTTTCTGATTGAACTTCTTTTGCTCTGTTACATAATGGTAGTATAACTCCATGTTGTTTCTGGTTTGATTGGACATAGAGACTAGGTATTTTTTTGTATGTGTAAGTTTTCATTAAATTGTAGTATTGATTTTGCCATGAAGGATTCTTGTCACAAGAACATCTAAGAATGCCAATTTTTGCTCTTGTTCTGATTCCACTTTCAATTTAATTAAAGGGGATATATTGTTGATGTGTTTCCAGAAATTTTGTAGCAGGGTTTCACCATGTGTCTATACAAAAAATGTATCATCCACCATAGTGAAGCCAAACTTTACTTGGATATGAACTAGTTCTATGGCAAAATCAAAACTCAGTTTACTGAAAACTTACACCTACATAAAAATATTCTGGCCTATACATTCAATCATACCAGGAACACAAAACATAGAGTTATATTATCACTATGAAACAGAACAAAAGAAGTTTGTTCAGAAACCAGAGATTTGAAAAAGTTCTATATAGAACAAACTCTTATGAAAAATGATTATTCATCAGCTGTATTTCAGAAAATGTTAAATAGACAACAAAAAGAACCATCAAGAGGAAATATAGTTATTAGTACTATAGTGTAACCATACATTCCAAAGTAAAATGGGGACCTCCTAATCCTTGCTGTTTCCTCATCAATCTAGTAGCCCATCATCTGTGTTAGATTCGAACCTCATTTTAAACTATTAATATGTGTAAAATAAAGCTACAAATTGCTATCATGGCTGTCTGAACAGCATTATATATTTACATATGAAAGAATGCTATAATTAGATAGGCTTGATAGAATTATAGCGAATTATTACTAGTATTACGTTTATTTTAAATAAAATACTTTTATTATGTAAGTAATTATAGGGTCAATTTATTAATAAAATTATTATTTTAATTCGTATGTGGATATATAATCCAACCCATATTTGTAATGTATATAGGGGTGGCATGATTTAAAACATTAAAATATATTATGTTATTAAAAGATACAAATATTTTTAAATGGTTTATTTAAAATATTTTAAAAAGTTTTTTATCAAATGTGCTGAAAAGTCTTCTTTAAAATTAAGTGTTATTTTTTTCTTAGAATTAAAAAGTTTTGGTTAAAAACAGATTTTGTTGTAAACAAGTATGTAATTCATGACCGCACCTACCTTGGGTCATGTTAAAAGGTAATTTTAAATATGGCTAATTGAAATTGCATCAGATATAAAAATTAGGTTATTTTTGGATTTAACTAATTAAAATTGTTTGCAGCAAAATAGTTTCACAAAAACCATAAAAGTTATAACTGAAATGCTTTAATAATTTATCAATATTTAAAATCAAAATTACATATTTTTGGAAATTTAATTAAAACAGAATTAATGAAAAGTTATAACACATCAGAAACTTATCAGCATATTTGAAATCAAATTGTACATTTGACAAAATTTAATTAAAATGTAATCTTGGGGCAAAGAAAAATTCTTAAAGGTGTTAAGCTGATAAGAGGAAGATATAAATAAGCCATATTTTGAGCTTAAAAAAAGAGAGACTCCATTTTGAATAGTGTTTGCCATTAAAAGTAAAGTTTAGTTTTTGAACCTAGATGTCTGGCTAGTCTGGCAGTCTTGGCTGTCACTCCATAATGGGGCAATGGGTTCACTTCCATCCAACACTGTTATATAAAACAATTTAATGGTAAAAAATATTATATTTTAAATTCTTTAGAAACACTTTCAATTATATAGTAATCCTCATCAGCTTTAAATGATTTTCAAATTTTAATGTTACATAAATTTCCATAAGCTGTATATGGATGTATTTGCAACTTGCCTATTTATAACATTATTTTTATATTTATCTATTAAAATTGCCTTTTTAATTTTCCTTTTTTTATGATTCCTTTCTTCCATTAATATTTTATTTTATTAATATTAAATGTAGACCTACAATTACAAGTCTTTTCATGGTCAAAGAAGAATGAAGCTGTATTAAATTGACTATTTACATTATTTTTAATCTGATTATATAATAACTGATGCTCCTTTAATCTTTTTTTCATGGAACATCTCGATTCACCAATATATAATTTATTACATCCACAGGAAATTTGATAAATTATATTACTTTTTTGCATTTTAGAAATTATACTCTTAGAATTATTAATCAATCTATCAACATTTGGTAAAACACAAAATGAAATATTATACTTTTCTTTAAATATATTCTTAATTAATTTAGATTGCATGTTATACACAAATGGCATAGATATCCAATTTTATTATCTATGGTAATATTGCAAACCCTCTTCTTATTATTAAATAAATTTACTATACATTAAATTTGGTTTTTGTCGTAACCAACATTTAAAAGTTAATAAAAAATGGATATCTATACCATTTTAAAATAATATGAAATCTAAATTAATTAAGAATATATTTAAAGAAAAGTATAATATTTCATTTTGTGTCCCTCGAAATGTTAATTGATTGATGAATAATTCTAAGAGTATAATTCCTAAAATGCAAAAAAGTAATATAATTTATCAGATTTCATGTGGGTATAATAAATTATATATCTGTGAATTGAGATGTTCTGTGGAAAAAGATTAAAGGAGCATCAGTTATTATATAACTGGATTAAAAAGATTGTAAATAGTCAATTTAATACAGCTTCAGTATTCTTTGACCATGAAAGGATTTGTAATTATAGGTTTACATTTAATATTAATGAAATGAAAATATTAATGGAAGAAAGAAATCATAAAAAGAGAAAAATTAAAGAGGCAATTTTAATAGATAAATATAAAGATAATATTATTAATAGGCAAGTTGCAAATACAGCCATACACAGCTTATGGAAATTTATGTAACATTAAAATTTGAAAATCATTTAAAATTGACGACTACATAATTGAAATAGCTTCTAAAGAATTTAAAATATATGTTTTACTGTTAAATTGTTTATTTATATATTACATATAATATTTTTATAATGGGTATTATACTTATATATACCAACTATAAGTACCCAGTCAATTTAAAGTACAGGGCAATACATTTTTTTATATTCAATGCTTTTATTAACTGTACTCTAAAAAGAAATAAAATAATTGTTTCTTCAATCAGAATTGGAATTTTTAGATTTAAGGTAAAATACATGCATGAGATGGGGGTGTCCAGAAATTAATTAAGTCAATCTCCATTTTTTATAACAAGAGATCGACTTAAGTAATTTCTGGACCCCCATCCCTTTATTTTAGGTTAAATCTAAAAACTCTAATTGTCATTGAAGAAACAAATATTGTATTTTTTAATGCACAATCAATAAAAGCATTTAATATTAAACTTCTTTTTATCTTTGTTATTGTTTATTTTTTTATATTTTTCTTTGGATAGTGTATATTAAAGTTGTTTAGTTAGACACCATATCATTATATATGTACATATAATGTATAAGATTGGGTAATGAATAGCATGATTACTTCTGATGGAAGAAAATGAATTATTTTACACTAAATGACATTTTTATGCTCTTCAAACTCAATTACATTATGGTTATCTAACTCAGTCTGTACTAAATTAATAACATTCACCCACATACCAAATTAAAAAGAATACCTAACTAATAACTAATGCTAAGATTTCCAATGCATAATAAAATATATTTCATTATTATTATAAAATAAATGATCAAAATTATAAATGTTACTAACTACTTCGAATACAATATGAAATGTTATTCTATAATATTAACTCTATTTTGTTAACGAATTCGAATTATTAAAGTAATAGACATTTTACAGAAGGAAATCAATAAATATTTATTTCATTGGGCAATTTATTCCTGAAATGCTTAACAAATTGTTAAAAATTGTTTTAAAGTCAATACTGTAAAATTTGTACTATCATTTACTTATATATGTAAATAGACATATAAAAATTCTGACTATAGTTTGCAATTTAATATATTAAATAGTTTCAATGTTATTTAAAATAATGCTATTATTTCAGGCTAGATCCACAGTTAGGAATTAGTCAAATAATCATCAAATATGTATGGATAACAAGTAGACAATTCTTGAATGAACTACCCACTAATGCCTTTTAGGATAAAATACTGATTCATTAAAAACAAATGTTCTGTTCCCAAGTAAACATCTTTTCAATCTTTCTCTTTTCCTTCTTGTCAATTTAAATGGATGTAGTACCAATTACCACGAGTCTCTCATGCTACCTCCTTATAATAACTGTAACAATAGGATTGTATGCTTATACAACCACATTTCCAGATTTTAACCAATCAAGTAGCCATCTGAATGTTTGCATTTCATTGTTTGATATTGATGATGTTTTTTATATGGATTTGGTAAAAAAAAAATGAACAGGTAAAATGATGCTAAAAGTTATTTTATTTGTTTTTAAAAACTATACGTTTTAATTACCGTTGTATACCATAGATGTTATTATTTGAAAGTTGAAGAATTCAAACTGAAATCAAATAAGAACTTTTTCAAAGGAGAACGAAATCTTCATTGTGAATGGGAAGCATTTTATTAAAAAACTATGCGTTCGTTTAGCCTATTTTTTTCATTTTTTTTATTATTACTATATGTAAAGTGATTAATGATTGGTCTATAAGTAAGCCGTATTTGTATTGCGGTTATAGAATTTTTGTAATAGTATTTTATTAAAATTAGTCAAATGTAAATTTACATTACTGTCAATCAAAAACACCTCCAGCAAAATAAATTCTTTTAAAATTTAATAAAAAAAACCCTTTTATATTTTTAGAAGTATATTTTTTGTCTCCATGTAAATTGAAAGTTTTCCCTATTGAGAATTTATTTCTGCCTGATATAATTTTGGTTCCAAAAATGATAATTGAGATTTCAGATGATCCTCTTTTTTTAAAAAAAAGTTATGCTTTTAAAATAGTTTTTAAAAAATATAAAACAGAGAATATTCGGGAAATATAAAGAAAGATTGAGTAGTTAATTACTCTACAGAATTTCAGACTTAATTTTCTTTTTATAAATACAATCTCTTTAGCATTAAAAAAGTAATGATGAGAAGGGACAATAAAATGGGAACTCTTTAATTGGGATGCATTAGTCTCACTAATAAGTCATAGAATTGAAATAGGATATTTAATTGGAAATGTAAGCAGCTCTATTTGGGAATCCTCCTGCCTTTTACAGAAGAACAGGGGACCTAGAACATGTGGTCAAAATGGTCTACCTGATTCAGTTTATTTACAATGCCATACCTAGTGGATTATTCATGAAAAGGCTAGAAAAAATATTATCATTAAAAATGATAAAATAGAACTTATGGGTAATACTAAAATTACATATTAGAAATGTATTTTTTTTTTAAAAAAATAATTACATGGAATGCACAAATTTCACTTTATATAAATTTTTCAAGACCAGAACAAATAACAGTACTGATGAGTAAGAGGCTATAAAGATGTAAGTTTGATATAGCTGCTGTTAGTGAAATCAGAGGGGAAAAGTTGATAGAATAAATAGATATATAGCTATAAATTGTTTTAGTAGGGCAGATCAATCAACGAAAAAAGAGCACGAAAGTTTTTTATTTTTAGAATTTCACATGTCAATGAAATGTAGATGAAGTTAAAAATTATATAGCAATAATGCATGTATCCCAAGACTAGATCCAGAAAATATCATTAAAAAATCTTTATTCTGTGCTGAATCGCATAATTACAGCAATATTATTAAAAGAGTAAAATTTTCTTTTTTAGATTTTCAAGCACATTTTGAAACAAATATATTATAGATTCTGCCCAAATATTGTTGGTAATAATGATGCAGATGCAGCAAATTTAAAAACTATACTTATTGAGTGCTTGCATAAAGTCATGGACTGTCAATTTAAACTAACACATTGTTTAAACATAAAGTCATGAATGCATCCATCCATATTCAATAAACTGTCATTAAATAGATTACATCTTTATTTCAATTTATGTAAGCATTTAAACCACAGATTTTTGGAAGATTAAAATTTAGAGATTAGTATTCCCATGATTAAAATGATACTTAAAGTTAAAAAGATATTTCAATCATATGTTCAAAAAAATTGATGTTTATTTTTTAGAAGTGTCCTAGGTATGTACTAAATTTCAACAAATCTTGGACCAACAAAATTGCCATATTCCTGGAGCACGAAATTATCTTAAGAAATGTTATGTATACAAATAAGTCAATTCTTAGATTATACTAAAGAAAAGAATCATTTCTGGTTTTCTGACCCCATATTACTGGGGATTTTATTAAAAAAACACATGGTGTTTGCGTGACAGAATAATAAATTAAATGTGAAGCTTCATAATGAATATGAGATTTGAAAGCAAAAGTACAACAACTGACAAGAAGCTTATATCAGAAAATACCTGCTGAATTCAAATTAGCTTCATTTGGAGCTAATATTTTACTTACTGTATTGAAAAGAGATTTGGCATCCTATTTATGCAATATACAAGTATCAAAAAGTTTCATTAAAGTATTCTTCAGCAAAATTTTAAATATTTATGGATCATTAAGCCAATAATATTTTCTTCAGCATTGCTGGATGTGATCTTATTGAGTCAACTATTGTTATTCACTCCTTTGTTAGATACCATATCGAAAATAAATAAATAATGGAAGATTTCCTAAAAGGATAGTTTATTGAGTATGGTGTTAAAAAAAAATAAGGGGAGCAACTTACATTATAAGAATTATTCCCAAAACATTCTCAAGAGATGCAAAGTTAATTGACACCATTGGGAAAGTATAAAATATATTGCAGAACTATAGTTTAAACATGATGATGAAACTATTAGTAAGATTTGTTTTTATAAAAGTTAAAGGAGAGTATCAATAGTAAATAAATATAAGAATCGATCATGTTCTACATGTGGGGTATTTTATGGTTCATATTTTTTTAGTATAGCCATTATAAAATTTATCTCTAGAGTTGTTTTATTGCAATAGGAATAGCCATTCTCGTTTTCAAGTGGCTGCAATATGTATATATTTCTTTTCAATGTAGGAAATGATACATTTTTTGTTTAAGATGATTAATTTAGGAAGTTATCTCTCTTAAAATGTATTCTTAGGAAATAATATGTATGGCAATGCTTGGCTGATAAGATAACATGCATCTGCCTCAATGGCTTAGATTTTCCCAAATAATTTATAAGAAACTGAAATATTTTCATTATTAAATTAAGCTGGTTATATTGGCCCAAAAATAAATGAGTAAGTAGCAGATATGTATTTTTACAGTTCGTCTGAATCGTTGTATGTATTATGCCCCGCATGGATTATTTCAGCATAGAGTTATGAACTCAAGAGTTAAAGTCTCTGGATTGAAGTACAAACAAGTCAATTCACCTTATTGAACATTAATCGTGCGATATCCTTGAATTTACTACTATTTTCAAACTAGGTAAAAAAAATCAAAATACATGGATTTGAAATAATATCATTATCATATAAAAATGGACTTATTAATAATTTCAAGTCTATGCTAAGACAGTCACTTTTGACTATAAGATAGAAAACGCATAATAAAGTACGGTACAATCACAGTAGTTTACATTAAAGATTGCATTGTTTGCATTAATTTATTTTGTACGACGAGGATTAAAAGCTGCAACATTTGTTCTGCATTCTATTTCATAATAACACACATAGAGATATAAAAGCAGTAAAGGTAATAATTAGTGCATTCACCTGTGTTGATCATGATTTGGAAAACAGTTTAAATCAAAGTAAAGCTGGAAATCCTTTTTTTAAATAAGCTTAGAATTTGTTTTTATATAGCCAACGGATAACAGAATCTCTGCTAGGAATTTGATTCAAATCTAAATGAGTAGTTTAGTAAACAGAAGAATTTAGCCTTAGCACAAGTAAATCATTGGCTAATTATTTTAGTATCTTTCTAATGATTGTCCGGCTCATGGTCATATGACTTGTGGTAATAGATTAATTGAGTTTTAAAATAAAACATAAATTTCTAACCCTAACCTATTATTTTGGGAAATTTTTTAAAAGAAATTTAAACTCAAGCTCAAACTAAGAATACTATTACTAATAGTAACATTTAAAAGTATAAATTAGGTATCTGACAAAATAGTTTAATAAGTTTAATGGGTAAGAATGAGACAATCATTTGATACTTGTTACATTACTAACATTTATTTTGTATAATGAGTTTACATTATATGCAACTTTTGAAGTCTCAACACAGTCTTTGTACTTAAGTAATCATTTTTTTATAATTTTTCATAGTTAAATATAAATACTTTTACAGATTATATTATCATTATTATTTTTTTTTTTCTCCTGATTTTTTTTAATCATTTATTCTTTTTAAATATTTCTGAAAACCGTTATTTTATGCTATACTAGAGTTACCTATTGTAGTCTTGAATAATCAACGAACCCTAGTAGTGCTATAAAATTATTATTTCCAGATCAGTCTCTGACCTTTGTCTTTAATTGTGAAGATTAGAATTTAAAGGTGCAATAAATGCTTTTATGCATATCTAAGCCATCTTTTATTTTTATACTTGTTAAGATTGTTAACCGAAACCAACTCATTTGTATATGGAAATAGATTTTAAATCACGTATAACGATGGTGGAAAACTATTTCTAGATTACTCTACATTTTAAACAAACTTCAATATTACAAATATAATTTTTAAAGATATTTATATTGTATGTAGTGGAAAAAATATTGTTTTGTTAGCTTGCTTTTAAGTTATTAATTATATTTTCGTTTGTGTTTTTTTTTATTTTTTAGCTACCGTAAAAAAGAAGAGCAAAGGTAATGTACAATTTTATTATTAATACTGACAAAAATTCATAAAATTGTTAACATTATTTTATTTTTATAGTAGAGTATATAATGAATGATTATTTTTTTTAAGAAAACAGGTTTATAGTAATAGAAACTGGTCTCAAAAATTTATTCACTGTAATTGTTCACAATTTGATAACAATTTAGCAAGAAATCTGTTTTAAGTCTAAGACTTGATCGGCTATAAATATTTCTTAGCCACATTACTCAATTTATTACATATAATATGTAGTTAATGTATAGATCCGAAGAATATATTACATACAAATACATGAGATATATTTAAAGAAGAATGTAAACTCAGCAAATATGTTTTATCTTTAAAGAAAATGCAAATTTTCATGAAATAGTCATAGATAACATTAATATCCGCCATAGTGATGCGATCATACTTGTCATAAATAAATTGTTGTAAAGGGTGTATTTTTGTAATAATAATTCTTGTGGATGTTACAGAACCTTTGACGTCATGGTGATGATAATGCATCGTGATGCGCTGGAAAATTGTGCACTAGTTAACCTTAAGTCATAGTTAAAGTGTGATTATTTTTAATGTATTCATTTTGCCATGAAATTGTTCAATTAAAATTTTCCATAACTGTTGATTTAATCAATTTTATTTTGCATAGTAATGAAATTGTTGTTGATTCCAATGTAATACATGGGCTTAGTATTATATAATATTTAATTTTAAGACCAATTTAACAACATTTTTTTAACATTCATTTACATACAATTTAAAATTGATTTTCCTAGGAAGAATTAGTATATAATATTATCATCGTCACCAGCATCGTTTTCACCAATTATCGATGCATTTCAGAGTGAAGATTTCTCCAAAATTAATCCAGTTTCTCTGTCCAATCCATTGAAGCAGTCGATGTCTAATCATCATCGAGCTTCATGCTTCACCCTCTACACTAACCTCCTGTGGGGCCTGCAATTCAGACCTCAACTTAAATATATGTCATTCACCCACACACTGTATGCATAATGATTAGAGAAATTAATAAAATTAAAAATATTTAATAAAGTAAAACAGTAGTGTCCGTGATGCGTATACACATGAATGAAGCAATAATTTTATTAATGTTTATTACTGACAACTAAACATTTTCTTTATATAATTGTAATTTTTTTTTATATCTATATGTATTTTGATTTAAAGTATTTAAAGCGCTGGAATGTAAAACAACGTAAAATGGGGAAGGTTTGAAATAAGGAAATTATCTCTAGTCAGTTCGTTTTCTTTAATTAAAATTTGTAAATCTTAATTCGAATCAAAAGCAAGTCTTTTGTTAAGTGTTTTCAAATCTTTCAAAACAGCTAAAATGGTATGTTGAGCCTTATCTGTTGAAAATATTTTGCTAATTAAATGTTGTTTTTAAAGGGATTACAGAGATAGCATGAGCATCTGAAATTGCATTCTTGGCGGGATTAAAGGGTTTATAAAAGGAGCCACATAACAAAAGAAGTGAGTTTTTAGTTGAGTTCAGAGGAGTTTTTAGTCAGTTGAGTTTAGTTACTTTTAAGAAGACAACAAAAGTTCTGCGTGATTAAGCATGAGTAGAGGAATCTTTTTACCTTTCTCTTCTTCTCTCGGAGAACTGTTTCCCTGCCTGCTGCATGTTCCATTCGACCGGCTGCCCAAGATGACCATCAATGTTCCAACTGTTGACTGCCTATTCTGCATCTACTTGCTATGCTGCTATCCTTAGGTAACCTTATCTGATGTAGAGCTGCCTTCATAAGTAACTACTTGTGTAATATGTAGTTCAAATTTTGTAGTTTAATTTATATATTAATTTATAAGCTTCTGCTAATTTTGCTTTTAAACTCTCTCTCTGTAATCCCTTACTAATATAATGTATTTTAACTTACCTTTCACACTTAATTAACTTTATATATATATATTTATATATATATATATAATATATATATATATATATATAACTGTGTGCGGCTCCATTAAGATTTTATGTATTTTGTTTAATGTATAGATATAATTTATTTTCTTTAATATGCCAATATTGCCAAATTCATGAGTTTGGAAAAGGGGGAAAATAATTGTTTAATTTGGAAAGAAGCTGGGATTATTTAAAACCTATCAATAAAGTTTTGTTTATATTAAATAGAAATTGCTTGCGAATTTGGTTTCATTTTAAATAAGTCAATTAAAAAACTTTTATTGTGGATGAATTCTGCTAAGTTTACTGCTTTGAAATTATATTTAAAATTTCACTTTAAAAGATCGTGAACCTTAATATAATTATTCCACCTTTTCTTGCTGCTGCCTGAGGGCTAATTCTAGCAATTAATACGTATATGGAAATTGATCTTAAATATAAATTTTGCCAGTTTAATATTATAAATAGAAGAGTTATTATTTATTATGATTTGTTAAATGACTCAGGATTGAAAACAGGTTATTGCGCAAGAGGTTAGACAATTTCCAAGCTTTAAAATAATATTATATGAAAATTATATTATAAAAATTATATTCATGTCCAATAACGTTGCTAACATACATTTTTCTTTATTCTGATATTTTATCTTTTCCATTTCTTGATTGTTTTGTCATTGGGGACATCGGAAGCCTGAAGCTCGCATCCTACTTTTCAAAATCGTTCATAATCAGGTACACTACTCCCTGTGGAATGTGAGATTTATGAGGAAATGTGCTGTGGATGACAGTACATCCAGATCTGGGCTTTTAAACCCAGTCTCTCTTTCGATATCGCTCAGCCAGAATGCAGTGGACATATCAAATCTATGTTCGTTTCAAATATTCTTTTAAAAATGATAGAATATCCAAAACTGCCATGAAGGCCAGATTTCTATATTGTATGCTAGTACCGTTACTCTGCTCCTTAACTTGATCACCGTCTGCCTAAGTTTATTAAGTTGCAATGATGTGTTAAAGATGATGATTCATTTCATAAAATACATTGAGTATGTTGATTTTAAAACTGCTTTCTTTTAAAAACAGTTATCGATTCCCATTGACGTAAATCTAATTTGTATTAATGATTGTATAATTTATTCTCGTAGATGTAGCGCATTGTTTGTTTCTTGTATACTTATTCGAAAGATGCTATGTCCAAATAATGCCTACTAAACATATATAATGATTCTAAGATTGTAAATAAATGATTGAGACCGTATATTTATATTTATTTGTCAAAATGATTAATGCTAAATTGTCATGTATCTTTCTGTAATCCGAATCTGTCACGATCTTTTATATTTGTTTTATCCATCCACATCATTTTATTTGTAAACATTTGTACATTGGCATATTAACCCCGCACAATTTATAACACACCCCATAGAATTATATTCATCAGATAAATTAAGAAAGAGGATTTTATAAAAAAGAAATCCCAAATTTTGTAAATAAACAATGTCATCCCAAGCGTGAAACATTTTGTAACATATATATGTGTTTTCTATATTTATTAAATATATATATATTTCATGTAAATCCTGGGTTTTTTTAAATTATTATTTTCTAATTAGTATTTAGAACTATTTTCTTTAGCTAATAACTTAGCATTAATAAATATAACTTTAATAAATGTAATTCCTGGGCTACTCTGATCTCGATCATCATCATCAGTCTGATCTTATGCTCTACCGCTTTGCTTCTGGGCCCGGAATTAAAATAATTGTACTGTATCATCAGGATTGTTGTTCATTGGGTCAGAGATTCGAAGAATAGGCAAATAGGTTAGAATTCAGGATTGCTCCAGACCTGTGTATCTCGAGCATGATCGGATTCGAGGTACTTTTGCTTAGGATTTGAATCTTGTTAAGTGAGCATACTATTTTGACCAGTACAGTGGATTTTTCCCCCCGGGCTTATATGCCCAATCATGGGGCCTTGTTAATAATTCCACACCCTGAAGAGATCATTGATGATATATATGTATATTTCCTTCCTACCCGAGTTTGTTTTCCGATTTTATATATATAAAATGTGAAAATTTTGTATTAAAACCAATGTCCATGCGTTGCAACCATAAATGTAAATGGTTTTTGTTGTATCTGGTTTTGCAACTATAGAAAAATATTGTTTTTCCATGTTTATAGCTACAAATGTAAAAATCTTGTTTTTAAAAAGGAAAAGAATTTTGATACCCATGTGTTACAACCATAAGTGATTTTTTTTTTTTCTGTATCTGGTTTTATAAACATATAAAATGTGTTTCTTATGTTATATACATGAAAATAAAAATGTTTTGCAAATAAAACCCATGTATTTCACCCATAAGTGATTTTTTTTTCTGTATCTGGTTTTATAAACATATAAAATGTGTTTCTTATGTTATATACGCAAAAATAAAAATGTTTTGCCAATAAAACCCATGTACTTCAGCCATAAGTTATAAACCTTGAAATTGTAACAAGGTGCACTTCATGTTTAATTTATTTTCTGTACATTATATATGTAATAGAGTTAATGTGTAACAAATACTTATTTATATTTACTAGTTGAGTAGCCCAGATGTGTTTGGATTTTTTTTATATACTATTGGATGGCACCACTATATAAAAGTGCCAACAGGTAATATAAAAAAACAAGGTATCAAAATGACTTCAAACCAGGATGTTAGGAGTTGAGAGAAAGTTAATTTTTTCCCACTGTTTTGCTATGTATAATTGTAATGAGCAAACATATATGATATTGCTGAAACAAATCAGCATCAATTTTTTTTGTAAGAGTCTATATAGGTGCAGAAAAACAACCAAAAGGCAAGAAGCAAGGGAGTTGAATTCCAATAAATCATACACAGACACGTTATGATCAAATATTTTTTCCTGTTATCAGCAGCAGTCACCAGCAAAAAAAAATAAAAATAAAAAAAATGGCAGAATGGAGACGGTTGAAGAGAGGAGGGAGAGGGGTATATATCCTGAGATAAAATAAGAAAAGTTTAAATCAAAATATTAAAATATATTTCACAGAGACATTTAAAATTGACTATCTTTGAAAAGAAGGAAAAAAAGTGAATTGTGAAGAAAACATAAGAACAATGACGCCAGAGGAAGAAAAGGAGGTCATAGCCATGCTATATAGTATGCTTCAAGATATGAGGAAATTGTCTGAAAAACGATGGAAACAAATTGAAGAGCAAAAGAAGGAATTCATGGAGTGGGCAAAAGAAGTTAAACAGGAACTGCATTTTGAAAGGACCCACCTTGCTGATCATATAAAATCAAGTGAAAGTAAAACAGACAAAAGTAATACTGCCACAGCTGTTGAGGAGAAAGAGATTAAGGTGATAGATATGACTAGAGACAATGAACTGTGTGAAAATGTGGTTTAGAATTGAATTAAATAATGGAAGAAAGCCAGAGATCAAATATGCCATTATTCGAATTCTCAAATGATATGAGATGACTTTAGAGGAAGCCAAAATTGGAAAATCAAATATTGATAAGATTAGTACTACTTAGGACATTCAGAGCTGATGGTTTCAAAGATGTATCTATTCCCATGAAAAGTGAGCCTATTGATCTAACCAAAGACAAGATAGTCTGTGTAGAAACAATTTTGGAAAACATGGTAATGGAAGACATGAAAGTTGTGAATGAAACTGAAGATACTGCAAAGAAGCAGGATGCTAACCAAATAGAGAATCTGATGAACCAAACAAGAGAACTGGGAAGATTTGAAGATGGTTCTACCTTTGGATCAAAGGATATTGATGCTGAAACTAAAGATAAGATAATTTTCATGGAAGCACTTTTAAAAGACAGTGAAGCAGAGGACACAGAACCTCAACCAACTAAAATAAGGTTGGAACCTCATGATATTATGTTGATGAAGACAAATGCCAACTCTATTCAACAAAAAGGTAAAGAATTAGCTTCTAATTTGACAGGAGTTACTCACAGTCAAAGTTTTACTCTAGCAGATTTAGCTACAGATGAAGAAAGTACTGAGGAAATGGTGGTTTCAAATCTACTGCAAGCCAGCCCATCTCAAAGTGATGATATCAGTTTATCACCCTCTAATGGAGTGGCTGTATCGATCATGAAAAATGTGATCGATAGAACAATACATACTGTTTTGGATAAATCTTCTGAAATCATAATTGATAATTCTGAGTTATATTTTCATAATAATTATAAAGATGTTCTGTGGAAAAGTGATGATGAAGGGTTAATGAAAACATCAAAGTTAAAGTTTAGAAATGATGCTGAATGGCCTCCTGATATGAAAATGAAGAAAGTGGACAGATCTTTAGGTGTGGCCAATACTGCCCATTTTAATAAATCCCATAATCATTTATTTATGAAATATGATCAGGACAAAATTGATGAGGAGCTGAACTCATTAGACAGAGAATATAAAATCTGTTTAAGAGCATGGACATATTTAAAGAAAAATAGTTTCATAAAAGATGGAGGGAAACTTCTCAACTCTCAAAGTGAATATGTTATAATGGATGCCATTAGATCACAGAAAGTTAGAGAAATTCTTTTAAAGCAAGATATTTTTAATAATGAACAATATAATAATATACCAAAACACAATATTGTGACCTCTTTTGATATTTTAGTAAGAGATCTAGAAAGATATATCTATAAGCATTATATACCTCCAGATCCAGGAAAATATTATGGAAAAAAAGAAGAAGCAGCCATGGATAAACAAAGTTGAAGACAATGGAAAAAGAAAATGGACATTCTCATATTATGAATCCCTAAGCAGCCATAGATAAACAAAGTCAAAGACAATAAAAAAAATGCAAATGGACATTCTACTTTATGAATCCCTATACCAAATACTTCAGTTAATGAAGAAATTAATAATCAGTTGCAATAAATAAAAAAAATGAATGAAAGATTTTTTCTTTCCAATCCTAAAAACTCAATTCAAATAACAGACAGTTTTTTTTTCATGCTCATTTATTAAGGTTGTTTTTCTCACCAAAATGATAGTAGACTCCAACTAAAGTCATTTTATTGATTTTTTTATGGTCACTTTAAGTGGGTAAGAATTTAGCAGTCGATGTCTAATCATCATCGAGCTTCATGCTTCACCATCTACACTAACCTCCTGTGGGGCCTGCAATTCAGACCTCAACTTAAATATATGTCATTCACCCACACACTGTATGCATAATGATTAGAGAAATTAATAAAATTAAAAATATTTAGTAAAGTAAAACAGTAGTGTCTGTGATGCGTATACACATGAATGAAGCAATAATTTTATTAATGTTTATTACTGACAACTAAACATTTTCTTTATATAATTGTAAATTTTTTTATATCTATATGTATATTGATTTAAAGTATTAAAGCATTGGAATATAAAACAATGTAAAATGGGGAAGGTTCGAAATACTGAAATTATCTTCTAGTCAGATCATTTTCATTAATTAAAATTTATAAATCTTAATTAGAATCAAAAGCAATTCTTTTGTTAGTTGTTTTCAAATCTTTAAAAATAGCTAAAATGGTATTTCCAGCCTTATCTGTTTTGTAAAGATATTTTGCTAATTAAAATGTTGTTTTTAAAAGGGATTACAGAGATAGCATGAGCATCTGAAATTGCATTCTTGGTTGGAATTAAAGGGTTTATAAAAGGAGCCACAGAACAAAAGAAGTGAGTTTTTAGTTGAGTTCAGAGGAGTTTTTAGTCAGTTGAGTTTAGTTACTTTAAAGAAGCCAACACAAGTTCTGCATGATGAAGCATGAGTAGAGGAATCTTTTCACCTTTATCTTCTTCTCTTGGAGAACTGTTTCCCTGCCTGCTACATGGTCCATCTGACCGGCCACCCAAGATGACCATCAATGTTCCAACTGTTGACTGCCTATTCTGCATCTACTCGCTATGCTGCTATCCTTAAGTAACTTTATCTGATGTAGAGCTGCCTTCATAGGTAGCTACTTGTGTAATATGTAGTTCAACCTTTGTAGTTTAATTTATATATTAATTTATAAGCTTCTGTTAATTTGTTTTTAAACTCTCTCTCTCTGTAATTCCTTATTAGTATTATGTAGTTTTAACTTACCTTTCATGCTTAATTAACTTATATATATAACTGTGTGCAGCTCCATTAAGATTTTATGCATTTTGTTTAATGTATAGATATAATTTATTTTCTTTAATATGCCAAAATTGCCAAATCCGCAAGTTTGGAAAAGGGGGAAAATAATTGTTTAATTGGGAATGAAGCGGGAATTATTTAAAACCTATCAATAAAGTTTTGTCTATATTAAATAGAAATTGCTAGCGAGTTTGGTTTCATTTTAAATTCATTATTCTTGAAGTCAATTAAAAACTTTTATTGTGGATGAATTCTGCTAAGTTTACTGCTTTGAAATTGTATTTAAAATTTCATTTTAAAAGATCGTGAACCTTAATATAATTATTCCACCTTTTCTTGCTGCTGCCTGAGGGCTAATCCTAGCAATTAATACATATATGGGAATCGATCTTAAATATAAATTGTGCCAGTTTAATATTATAAATAGAAGAGTTATCATTATGATTAGTTAAATGAATCAGGATTGAAAATAGGTTATTGTGCAAGAGATTAGATGATTTTCAAGCTTTAAAATAATATTAGATGAAATTTATATTATAAAAATTATATTCATGTCCAATAACGTTGCTGGCATACATTTTCCTTTATTCTGATATTTTATCTTTTTCATTTCTTGATTGTTTTGTCATTGGGAATGTCAGAAGCCTGAAGCTCTCGTCCTACTTTTCAAAATCGTTTGTAATCAGGGACACTACTCCCTGTGGAATGTGAGGTTTATGAGGTTATGTGCTGCGGATGACAGTACATCCAGATCTGGGCTTTCAAACCCAGCCTCTCCTTTGATATCGCTCTGCCAGAATGCGCTGACATATCAAAACTATGTTCATTTCAAATATTCTTTTAAAAATGATAGAATATCCAAAACTGCCATGAAGGCCAGATTTCTTTATTGTATGCTAGTACCGTTACTCTGCTCCTTAACTTGATCACCGTCTGCCTAACCTTAGTAAGTCGCAATGATGTGTTAAAGATGATGATTCATTTCGTAAAATACATTGAATATGTTGATTTTAAAACTGCTTTCTTTTAAAAACCATTATCGATTCCCATAGACGTAAATCTAATTTGTATTAATGATTGTATAATTTATTCTCATAGGTGTTTGTTTCTTGTATACTTATTCTAATGACGATATGTCCAAATAATGCCTACCAAACATATATAATGATTCTAAGATTGTAAATAAATGATTGCGATCATATATTTATATTTATTTGTCAAAATGATTAATGCTAAATTGTCATGTATCTTTCTGTAATCCGAATCTGTCATGATCTTTTATATTTGTTTTATCCATCCACAGCATTTTATTTGTAAACATTTGTACATTGGCATATTAAGCGCGCACAAGTTATAACACATTCCATAGAATTATATTCTTCAGATAAATTAATAAAGAGCATTTTATAAAACCAAATCCCAAATTTTGTAAATAAACAATGTCATCCCAAGCGTGAAACATTTTGTAACATATATATATATTTCATGTAAATCCTGGTTTGTTTTTGAATTATTATTTTCTAGTTAATATTTAGAACTATTTTCTTTAGCTAATAGCTTAGCATTAATAAATAACTATACTAAAAGTAATTCCTGGGCTACTCCGATTTCGATTATCATCATCAGTCTGATCTTATGCTCTACCGTTTTGCTTCTGGGCCCGGAATTAGAATAATTTTACTGTATCATCAGGATTGTTGTTCATTGGGTCAGAGGTTCGAAGAATAGGCAAATAAGTTAGAATTCAGGATTGCTCCAGACCTGTGTATCTCGAGCATGATCGGATTCGAGGTACTTTTGCTTAGGATTTGAATCTTGTTAAGTGAGCATACTATTTTGACCAGTACACCATAGATTCTTATTTTTATATCCCAATACTAAAATTTCTTATTTCATTCGTGTGGAATTGTTGTAGATGTTATGCAATCTATGGGAATTGAATTTAGATTTCGCGTTCACCTATTATCATTAAACTTATGATATGTGTAACCCAGATCTATTTCCGTCTAATTTTTTTCAAGGTACCAATAATAACTGTTTGATTTCTCATCTGTAAATTTCAATATTATTATTTTGCTTCTCCCAACATACATTTTTTTTTTTTATTTCATAGAATGATATTCTTGTGTTAAGTGTCCAAAATCTTAAATCCATAAATAAAAACTGGTCAAACTCATTTATCATATATATATATGTTGATACGAAGATTTTCACAGGTTGCATATAAAAGACATGTTTTGCGGGTTCATTCGTGTTAAAAAATTTAAATATTGATATACCGGCGTTTCACCCAGAGGATGACTTGTCTGACCAAGTCGAAACGTCCGTATATCAATATTTAAATTTTTTAACACGGATGAACCCGAAAAATATGTCTTATATATATATATAATATTTTTAATATTATAATTTCAATCAAAAGCACTCATCCAAATGAAGTTCTATGGCTAATTTTATCCATTATTTTTTCATCTGTATGAATAATTTTGGTAAAAAATATTTATAGTTATTTACTTCTTCTAATTTATAGTTACCAATCTTGATATTTATTTTCTGAGCAAATACATGGAACATTAAACTTATAGTATTTTACTCCAAGGTTTCTTACATTTATTTGGTAATTATTGCAACAATTAATGAATTTCTAAAGTATTATTTGTAAATATAACCACACCATGATTTAAATATGACTCATATATTTAGATTTTTATTTAACGAAGGTAATATGAGTTTTATCTCAAATACAATGTCACAAAATAAATATACGCGAAAAACGTATGGGGTAAATCTTTAATGAATAGTTTAACTTAAAGTGTTTAATTATCTTTAGACTGGTTTCAGTCACAAACGTAGCAATGGTTGTAATGATGAGATGGGTATCGTGCTAATTCACATTTAATTTACATGTAGCTATCTTTAGACTGGTGTCAGTCATAAACATAGCAATGATTATAATGAAGAAAGGAGGGGATATATATATAATTATATATATATATATATATATATATATATATATATATATATATTGTAATTCACATTCAATTTACATGTAGTATTGTGAAGGGTGGATAGGCCATTTTTGAAAAGGGAAAAGCAGGATTCCCTCTTAATTAAACTATTCATTAAACTTTTGCTCCATTGGCTTTTTGCATATATTTATTTAGCTTTATATTGTAATCCACCCACAAAAACTGCTATAAAAATGGTTTGAATGTATTTATATTTATTTACAAATGTTACCAAGTAATCTTATAATTGTTGTTACATTTTGATAAATATTATTCGTAGTATGACAGTACCTTGGGATCGTTGGGTCAAAGTTTTAATGACAGTACAAATAATTTTTGTCCCAAATACAATTCAAAACATATAATAATACATATTTATTGTTTCGTTATGTTTGTTATATAAATTCAAATGTGATTTACTGGACTAAAGTCATTTTTAAATATAGCTTTTTATTAATTAGCTTGATTCCAAAACTCATTATGGAGACTTTGGCAAAGACATTGTATCAAACTTACAAAATACTGATAGATTTATAGTTTCTAATATTTTTATCATCTTTTTTAAATACAACATTCTTCCAATTATCTATATAGATATATATTTTTAGTTAACTATTTTTATATTTCTTCACATGCTTCTTTTAAGATATCAAAAATAGTTTTGCAATTTTGTTAGTGATTTTTTATATAAATTGAAATGCATATTTCACCTATATATTTAAAGTGTTTGGAAATTCACCATTTGTAATAATTTAAACAACTATAGTATAGTATATTTTTTTTTTTTTTATTATGATGTTATTTTTTGTAAAAGTATTCCAAACAGTTAACAGCGCTCTTTTTAATATTAGTTTCATTTATTATTATTGAAATAATTTTTATTAATTTTGAGGTTTTTAGATTAGTCTATAGTTTTGCTTGCCAATTTGCAACTAGAGTATCATTTATCACAAAGCTTGTTGTGGAATTAGCAATCCTCATTGTTTATAACTTACAAGCTTAAGAGAATAGGGTCATGTGATCTATGACTCTTATTTTGACTATTTAGAGCATATTTTCTTTTACTATTATGAATGACTTTTTTCTTATTATTTTACAGGATTCCTTATTTTTAATTTTTATTAATAAATCGTTTTAAATGTTTTCATAATTTCCTTTTCGCCCTATATTCTGTGTTTCAAATAAAATGCACTGATGAATTATTTTATTTTTACCAGGTAGTTTAGTCGCAGTTCTTAAAAAAACTACCAATTAACTTTTCATTGATTTTAGTGAAATATAAATAATCTTCAAAATTTGTCGCTATTGACAAATAATTAAAAACTTCTAATTAAAATTTATTGAAGTATTTCTAAAGATTAGGAATATATACTGATTTTTAAAATTATTTTTGTTTCTTTCCTTTAATTTTGGATTAGCTATATTATACTTATTGTTAGTCAATGTTTTCTTCCTGTGTGGATCCTATTAAAACATTTAAGTCATAAAGTACCTATTTTCTGTTAATCAAAATATAATCCAGTTTTGCTATAGCTTCATTTGGAAGTCGCTCCTATCTATTTAGCATTTTGATCAACAAAAAAAAAAAACTTATGGTATTTTTTTGTCCCGGAAATCACAAAACCTGTTCTTTTCCATTTCTGTTTTTACAATCAAATATATCTATTATACTTTCTGTAATTCTATAACTTTTAATTTCAATTTAAGATGAGATATTAAATGTGCAAGAAGAAAAATTACTATACGTTGCATGTTGCATGCTTTCTACATTTATTTGTCAGATTCATAGCATTCGCCATTCAGGCTTTCATAAATTCGCTATTATTTAAATGAACTCATTTAAATGTTCATTTTTTATAATAGAATGCTTCCTTTTTTATCTAGGGGGGGGTGGGGGCTTTATATGAAGGATAAATTTGTTTTATCAATATTGAGAAAGTATGGCAATAGGGCTTATACCAGAATAATACTTGAAAATGTAATGATCTCCCGCTATATCACCACATATATTCACAAATATTAAACTACATAAAGAAAATCAACCCCTTAAGCTAATCATTGATTTTAGTGCGTCATACTATTATAAAACTGCAAAACATAGCAGAAATATTGATTGCAGATATAGAATTTGGCAAGTATACAATTAAATCATCTTACAAATGTGTTCAAAAGATTAATAAGATAAAAGTTAATGAAAATATGTGCTAGTGCCATTTTGATATTAAAGAAGTTTATGGATCACTTCTGAGTAATATGTCTATAAGTGTGGTCAATGAAGCATTGTAGAAAACGGACTATAATTTCCACAAAAATAACTTATTATCTATGTTTTAAAATCGATTGATAAAGATATAATAGATATGATTAACAACATATTACGAAATGGAGCATAGGGATCTATGCCAACCATTGCAGTTACCTGCAGCATTATGCTGGTAACATCTGAGACAATTATTATTCTTAAACACTTGACAATTACAATAAATGACATTTATTTATTGCATGTTGGTGTGTTTATTTGTGCAACAAAGTATCAAATTAAGAATATGCACCAAAAATTGGCTCAAGGCACACTTTCACATTAAATTAGACAAATGGAGAATGAATCTAAAGGTATTAATTTTCTCTAATTGTGCATACAGAAAATTCACAAAAGTTTCGATTATAAAATGATATTAAAGCCATTTTAAAGTAAGAGGAGTAAGCATGCAAAATCTAGGAATCTACTAAACATAAACTGTAATTATAAATTTATTTAACGCAGCACATTGATTACATAAGTAATATTTACTAAGGCAATAAACCTCAAGAATGTGCGCTTGAAAATGCGATGGTAGGGATGTCTACAGGTGTTAACCATAAGTTGAAGAAATCATGGAAGAGTAGGTTGGGTATGAGTATAAGGACTGGTGTAAAGAAGTAGAAAAAGTGGCAAATAGGGTTTTAGGTGAGAATATTCAGAAGAATAAAAGTAATAAAAAAATGAGAATTAGTAAAAGTATAAAAGAGAGGAAAGAAGCTTGTAGAGAATATAAGTGTGCTATTAAGAACAAGGAAAGTGAAAAAGATATTAATGCTAAATGGGAAAAGTACTTAGAAAAGAAGAAGTTGACTAAAATAGATAATTATAGAGAGAGAATGAAATTGAATAGTAAATTGTTGGAGGATATTAATAGATGTGGAAGAGATGGAAGTAAAAAAAATTTGGAATTATATTAAAAGGAGAAATGTAGGGGAGGGGAATAGTATTACTAGATGATGAGGGAATAGAGTGTAGCTCTAGAGAAGATTTAGAAAGAATCTTAAATAGATATGTAATAAATATAGAAAAGATGTTAGATGTGAAGGATAGAGTGATAGAAAACATGAAAGCATATAGTAATGGGAATATTAGGTTTTCAGAAAATGAATTGAATGAGATAGAGAAGAAATTGAAAAGTGAAAGGCAAGAGGTTTAGATGGATGGGCAGCAGAGTAGGTAATGAATTTAGGAAATAGGGCAAAAGTAAAGTTATTTTCTTGTTTTAATAAGATGGCACAGAATAGAGGTTTCCCAAGTAGTTGGAGTAATACATGAGTAAGATTATTATTTAAAGGAAACGATAAGGATCATAGAAAGTTAAATAATTATAGACCGATAGCGGTAACATCAGTTTTATATAAACTTTTTTCATATATGGTGGCTAGAAGAGTTGTAAAATGGATGGAAGGGAATAATGTAGTGGGGGAAATGCAAGGAGGTTTTAGATTAGATAGGCATATAGTAGATAGTTTATTTGTAGTTACACAACCTATGGATATGAGTAGCAATTCAGATAAATAGTTATATATATATATATATATATATATATATATGAGTTTTATAGATATAGAGAAGGCATATGTTAGAGTAAATAGAAATAGATTATGGATAAGTTTGGTAAATTTGGGAATGGATGGAACTTTAGTAGATATTATTAAGAAATTATATAAAAATAATTATATATATATATATTGTAACAGTCAGAATCGTCTATCTTGCTTACACACTGCAGAATTCAAACCCCAGACACAAAACTGAACATTCTAGGAGGGGTTGCCGTCTAGATATACTAAGTTCGAATCTAAAGTCCAAATTTCACAGCGCCACCTACATGATAACGCATCTGATGCTACTACTAGTAGAACCTTTGACCGGTGCCTGGTGGCCAGGGAGAAACAAAAGACTCTATATTAAAAGAAGTTTGGGTGGCTAATTAACATCTATGGATTTACAAAAGAAATGCATAAAATATATATATTGTAACGATCCGGAGAAGGTAGACTTACGTAAACTCTACACTACAGGGCGCCATCTAGGCATTTGAACCTAGAAAAATTTATTGAGTAGGCAGATACGTAAGTCAAAAAAAAAATTTTTTTTTTTTTTTAATTTTGCATCCCGGTCGTTAGCCCATGTCACTAGCTCAGTGGAATAGCAGATATTAAATAATATAATATCTTATCTAATTATATTTCAATATTAAAAAAATAAATAAAATAAGCCACTGCCAGTAATTAACATACAAACATTTATTTATGCACATATATATAAGATTTAAAATTATTTTAGTATTAGTTTTACATTTCAAAATTTAACATTATTTTTAACTTTACCTTAGATTTTAATTTACATTTTAATTTCTATTATATTATCAGTTTACATTTTAATTAAGTTCGCACAGATGGGATTATAAAAGCTTGTTTTAATATGTTGCTATAGATCGGTTACATAGATTACACGGTTAAACACATTTCAAAGTAAACATAAACGATCAAAATACAAAATTATTGATTACTGACAATTGCGGAGGGAAATTTATACGTAACCCAATAGTATTCACCATAAGATACTTGCATTGTCACCAATAACTTAAAAGACATCCGAATAAATACATTTTTGATACTCACCATAAGGTATCATTATTTATCGAATGTCTATATATTTTGATCAAATATGGAAACGCAAAACATAGTTAACCAATAAACAATCCATGCAAGCGTCTATAAACAACTTAAATTTAATGCATTTCTATTTAGGGTCGAGTATGAATAGACCACATAAATTTGCTTTTGAAAATAAACATTCTATCCCTATTTAACCTTAGGTTAAAATTCGTAGTCAAACTGGCATCAATTCATCTGATATATCGATGTATTCAATGTAATAAAATACGGCAGCACAAAAAGTTAAGAGAAGAAATTGCTTCTCATGAGATAGGAATATTACATCTATCTGCAAAGAAGAGCAATAAAACAAAAAACTCCATAGAAAGGAACTGCGGTATCCGACTTATAATTCCTTCCATAGGCAAACGGAAGTGTGCGGCGTATGAAGCGATTCTGCCCGTAGCGAATCAATATTACATCTACTAATCACACCAATATATCCAATCCATTGACCCAATTTAACCATGAAACAAATAACCTAAGATTACCCTCCCCTAATATAACTTTACAAATCTATACAGCCATTCACGCCCGACTTAAGTTTAACATTGATATATTTTAATTTATCGGAAAACAGAAATCATAAATAAACTTAAAGAACAAAATTAAATAAATGGAAATGATTTTACACAAATAAATAAAAAATACATCAAATAACATTTTAACTACTTTAGTCAGATAGGAAACTAATGCAATTATTTTAAATACGAAAAGTTTTTAATTTAATGTTCATTAATTGTAAAGTTCTTACGGTTTTAAACAGTTCATCTTTATCTGTCGTTTGTAAGTTTGAACGGGAATTCCCACGCCGTCCTGAAGATATTGGTATACATTTAGCCGATGTTTTATTTATTCATTCGGAGGTTTTTTAATTTAGTTGGTCCTCAATGTAGAAAACGATAGTTCATTTCTCTTTCTTTCTTTGGCAAAACTGAAGTGATTGAATCGTGCGTCTCTTCAATCGCTTCTCCCGCACCTCCACACTAACACCTATCTGTCACATCGTAATAATCATAATCACTAATTAATAATTTCCAAATTTTCCTTTTATACGTATTCGAAGGATTGACTTGGCATTATGTCATCGATGTGATGATCCTTTTCATTGAGGTCCAATTTCCCAATGGATTTATTTCATTTGCTAAAAGTTTCTATTGTTTTCCTATCTGACCGATGTTTTTACATTTAAATGCCCAAGGCTGGTTTACATTTGACTAATTAAATTTATCATTTCCATTTCTGATTAATTAACCTGTTTTCCAAATCAAAGATATATTTAAAGATAAATTTAAAGATATAATTTTATCTCCAAATCTTTTTAAAATTTAGTTTTAAAATACTTTTTCTTTAATAAAGTTTTATTTTAATAATTTTTCATTATCTGTGTGATTTAATATATACGAGTTTAAGATGATATTTAATTTCACTTTTTAATTCTTAAAGAAACTTTTTAAATGCGAACTTTTTAATTTACTTTTATGTTTAATAAATATAAAAAAAAAAAACAATGTAACGAACGTCTGTGCTCGTTACATATCAGTAAAGTTGCTTAAAAAAATGATCAAAAAAAAAATATTTTACTTAGGGTTAGTAATTACGGTACATGATTGACGAAGACATTTTCAAAACATCCGGTTAATAATTTTACAAAAAGACTATATACAAAAAAAAATGTTTACTATCGCTTACCTAAGGACCATTTACGTTCACCTCCTCCCCACAAGAGTTCTATTATTTTTTCTTATACATTTTATTTTTCCATACGGCATGACAAGCAAGTTATTTAAATTATTTATTTAAGAAGGTTGCATTGAACTAAATACGTTTTGAAAGATAATGGATTTATACGTGTATATTTGCAGCACAATTATACATACCACCAACTTATTTATGACTGATTGAAATGCATACATAGGGTTACACTGAAGTAATTCCCAAAGGTACTCATCGTAAGGCACCACATTTCGATCATAAACTTACGTGGCTGTGCGCACCTATACACATAAAAGCATAATATATATATATATCAACAACAAAATATCAATCGCAACCTTTTGACTTTCTTTTTAACGAAATACAGTTTAAAATTATTTATACTTTCTAGTGTTTAATATATGTGCTATTTCATTCTGGCAGTGCTTTTATAAGATTTAAAGTATACGACTATATGTAAACAGATAAAATATTTCATTTTGAAAAAAGAAATTTACTCAGGGTATATGTGGTTTTTATTAAAGATCAGCCCCAGAGTGGGAAAGCCAGTTGTAATGATCCAGAGAAGGTACCTTAAACGTATCCGGTCATGAGCCCATGTCACTAGCTCAGTGGAATAGCAGAGATTAAATAATATAATATCTTATCTAATTATATTTCAATATTAAAAAAATAAATAAAATAAGCCACTGCCAGTAATTAACATACAAACATTTATTTATGCACATATATATATAAGATTTAAAATTATTTTAGTATTAGTTTTACATTTCAAAATTTAACATTATTTTTAACTTTACCTTAGATTTTAATTTACATTTTAATTTCTATTATATTATCAGTTTACATTTTAATTAAGTTCGCACAGATGGGATTATAAAAGCTTGTTTTAATATGTTGCTATAGATCGGTTACATAGATTACACGGTTAAACACATTTCAAAGTAAACATAAACGATCAAAATACAAAATTATTGATTACTGACAATTGCGGAGGGAAATTTATACGTAACCCAATAGTATTCACCATAAGATACTTGCATTGTCACCAATAACTTAAAAGACATCCGAATAAATACATTTTTGATACTCACCGTAAGGTATCATTATTTATCGAATGTCTATATATTTTGATCAAATATGGAAATGCAAAACCTAGTTAACCAATAAACAATCCATGCAAGCGTCTATAAACAACTTAAATTTAATGCATTTCTATTTAGGGTCGAGTATGAATAGACCACATAAATTTGCTTTTGAAAATAAACATTCTATCCCTATTTAACCTTAGGTTAAAATTCGTAGTCAAACTGGCATCAATTCATCTGATATATCGATGTATTCAATGTAATAAAATACGGCAGCACAAAAAGTTAAGAGAAGAAATTGCTTCTCATGAGATAGGAATATTACATCTATCTGCAAAGAAGAGCAATAAAACAAAAAACTCCATAGAAAGGAACTGCGGTATCCGACTTATAATTCCTTCCATAGGCAAACGGAAGTGTGCGGCGTATGAAGCGATTCTGCCCGTAGCGAATCAATATTACATCTACTAATCACACCAATATATCCAATCCATTGACCCAATTTAACCACGAAACAAATAACCTAAGATTACCCTCCCCTAATATAACTTTACAAATCTATATAGCCATTCACGCCCGACTTAAGTTTAACATTGATATATTTTAATTTATCGGAAAACAGAAATCATAAATAAACTTAAAGAACAAAATTAAATAAATGGAAATGATTTTACACAAATAAATAAAAAATACATCAAATAACATTTTAACTACTTTAGTCAGATAGGAAACTAATGCAATTATTTTAAATACGAAAAGTTTTTAATTTAATGTTCATTAATTGTAAAGTTCTTACGGTTTTAAATAGTTCATCTTTATCTGTCGTTCGTAAGTTTGAACGGGAATTCCCACGCCGTCCTGAAGATATTGGTATACATTTAGCCGATGTTTTATTTATTCATTTGGAGGTTTTTTAATTTAGTTGGTCCTCAATGTAGAAAACGATAGTTCATTTCTCTTTCTTTCTTTGGCAAAACTAAAGTGATTGAATCGTGCATCTCTTCAATCGCTTCTCCCGCACCTCCGCACTAACACCTATCTGTCACATCGTAATAATCATAATCACTAATTAATAATTTCCAAATTTTCCTTTTATACTTATTCGAAGGATTGACTTGGCATTATGCCATCGATGTGATGATCCTTTTCATTGAGGTCCGATTTCCCAATGGATTTATTTCATTTGCTAAAAGTTTCTACTGTTTTCCTATCTGACCGATGTTTTTACATTTAAATGCCCAAGGCTGGTTTACATTTGACTAATTAAATTTATCATTTACATTTCTGATTAATTAACCTGTTTTCCAAATCAAAGATATATTTAAAGATAAATTTAAAGATATAATTTTATCTCCAAATCTTTTTAAAATTTAGTTTTAAAATACTTTTTCTTTAATAAAGTTTTATTTTAATAATTTTTCATTATCTGTGCGATTTAATATATATGAGTTTAAGATGATATTTAATTTCACTTTTTAATTCTTAAAGAAACTTTTTAAATGCGAACTTTTTAATTTACTTTTATGTTTAATAAATATAAAAAAAAAAAAACAATGTAACGAACGTCTGTGCTCGTTACAATATATATATATATATATAGACTGAGACAGTGATAGGAATCAATAAAATAAGAGATCAAATTTAGTTTTAAATAATTTCACAAAATTTATTTATATAATATATATATATATAACATTATATGAGACAGGGACGTGTATTAAATAATTGTTGGCATTATATTCCAATAAATGACAAAAAAAGGTTTTAAAGCAAAATGATATATTCTATTCCTCGGGCTAATAGCATTACGATAATGTACTTGAAGAGATAGGAACATGTGCGAGGTGCTTTGAGTAATTATACAAGTTTAAGAAAATATTTGAAATTAAGTGTTATAAAATATTTATTGATTTTGAGAATAGCATGGACAAAAGCTTACTAAGCAACAAAGTGGAAATGTGATCAAAGCATTTATTTGAGAATAATAATAAGATAGTTACATTGGGAGGTCAGTATTGCTGATAATGAATTTATTAAAGTTGGAGGATGTGACACGTTTAAGTCACTGATGCTTTGTAAAAATAAATATAAAATAAAACAATATTGAACATCCTGAATAACTATGGAGTGCATCTTGCCGCTCACCCATAGGAAAGTATTTTCATGAACAACCGAAACTTAGCGACTGGGTGATGATTGCGTTTAATTCCCAGGTGTGTCATTTGTGGACACACTCTGCCTGGAAACCGCAAGAAGCGAAGAAAACGACTTAGCCGTGTAAAGAATCCTTGGAAAAATAAAACAAAGCAGTCTCAACAACCAATTCATTTACCAGCAATAGAAGACTAGTATATATAAAACATACTAAATGGGTTTTACTTGGATTAAGAGAAATGCCCAATCAAATTCCCAAAATTTATTTAAAAGGGTCCGCACATTCTCGATGTCAATGATGAATGTTGTAATTAAAGTAGAACACAGTAATTAAAAATAGGGAAATGCATGCTTGTGGGCTTGAAAAGTAAGTATAGATTTATATACACAATCATGCATTAGGGGACACATTTAATCATTGACCTCACACATACTTTCATATTAGATTAAAATCAATAACATGTAGATTTTAAACTATGTGATTATTATATATTAAAGAAAAGAATCGCCCTCAAATGAGTGATTTGCAAGATAATAAATTTGGAAAATTATTTAAAAATTTAAAATATGCCTTCATAGCAGCGTCTTATTTTCAACAAAAGGAATAATTCACTTAGTCAAAGATGATTCTGACACATTATCATAATAAAATAACAGAAATCTTAATCAATAGAAAATATTAACCCAAGGATAGAGAGCAAAAATGTTGGTTATATTTAAACATGTTAAAGAAATACATAATGAAGTTATGTGAAATATAAGAAAACAATTTAAATAACTATAGCATGTTAGTTATCACAAGAGCTCTTGGGTTAATTTAGGGTTACTTCTGGAGAAGCATTTTAGGTAGACTGATGGTCGGCAGGTTTTTATATGAGTTAACAGCAAAATCTGGAAATGCTCATATTTTTGGCAGCAGCAGCAGTTCCGGGGTTCCTTGTGTGATAACTTCCGATGGTCTACGGCAACATATGGCCATTCCGGAGAGAAATAGCCTTCTTGCGCTGTACTCCGTCATGTCAAGATTTACAAATTACTACAATAATTTTGGTTAGAAACATTAGACCTCAGAATGATTTCTCTTAAAAACATTAGAATGGAGAACAAAAGAAAACCCTCCTTTTTATAGTAGAATTTAACAATAGAACTGCCCTGGAGCATTATAAAAATATATTGGACTTATCAGCTGTAATTAAATCTATCCGAATGTCTAAAGAAATACAACATTAATTAATTTCTTTTGTTAATTTTGCTGTCGACATTCGAATTACAAACTAGATTTAATTAAAAATTACTTTTACTAATTAAAGAAAACCTTAAGTCAACATCTGCTGTTTTTAGATAAACTTATATAACATTAACTAATTAAACTATTGTCCCTCATTTATTTTAACAGAAATATTTGGAATGACTTTTATTAAATCAAATGAAAAAGTATTTTACTCTTAAATTGCAATATTTGAATCCATTTACTAAATGAATATTTACTAAATGAATTTTATTTTAAATCAAAATATATTATGATGGTAATATATATTTATAAATAGATTCAAACAAACTAACTTTAACAATTTATAATTTTGATATGTTTTAAAATGCATATCATAGTGTATGCACAATTATGACTTATATAACCTACTTTTTAATAAATCAAAATTATGTGAACATATATATATTCCATAATATTTTATTTTATTTGGGAATGAGTTATATATATCATACGAGCATTGTACTCGTGGTTTAAAATTAGGCGGAATTTTCAGTATGTAAGCATACTGCAGACACACTACGATAGATTGGGGTTCAAACTAAAGTATGAGGATAGGAAATAGGTGAGAAAAATGTGAAACAAAGATTAGGTAGAGGGATAAAGATACCGTTAATAGGTAGTAAAGAAATATATATTTTGTCAGGGTTTTTTTTTTGTGGATGATATATTTTTGTGTGCAGAAAGAAGAAAAGATATGGAAGTTATGTTGAGGACATGTGCAAGGGAGGGTAAAGAGATGGGGATTAAATTTAGTGATGAAAAATCAAATATAATGATGGTTAATACTGGGGAAAGAGAAGATGTAGAATTTTTGTTGGGAGATATTAAGTTAAGTATGGTGAATAAATATAGTTATTTGGGAATTATTATAAGTAATCGGAATAATTATTGGGATGAATGGGAGAAAAAATTGATAAATAAAGCAAAGAAAAGAAAGGTATTGATAAAGAAATTAACAGTGTTTTCATATAATAAATATGATGTAGCTAGAATTATATGGAAAGGAATTGCAGTAGCAGGGTTAACATATGGTAATTATGCATTATATGTTAGTAATGAGGTATTAAATTACTTAGAAAAAGTTCAAATGGAAGTAGGAAGACATGCATTGGATGCAGATGTATGTACAGTGAGGGAGGCAATTCAAGGAGAAATGGGATGGTCAAGTTTTCATATGAGAGATGCAAAAAGTAAAATGAAAATGTTTGGTAGATTGCAGTTTATGGATAATAAAAGAATAGCTAAAATAGTATTTAATTGGGTTATGAGTAAAGGGCAGGCAACAAGATAAGGGAGAAAGGTAATATGGTATGCAAAAGATTTGGATAAAGATTTTATATCTGTATATTTCTACAAAAAATGGGGTGATTGTATTAGGACGATTATTGAGTGTTATTGTGGTAAGGAATGAGATAAAAGAATAGATTTATTAATGAAGAATAGGGAGTTAGAGAGATGGAGAATTAGTGTGGATAGTAAAAAGAGTTTAAATATATATAGAAATAAACAGAATATTAGGTGTGAGTTAATTTATGATAATAGTAAAGAAAGTAGTTTATTGTTTAAGGTTCGAATAGGATCTTTAGCAACAAGAGAATATACATGTAAATGGAAAAATATGGGTGATTTAGTCTATAAATTATGTAAGGAAGGAATAGAAAATATTAGGCATTTGTTAATTGAATGTAAATGCTTGAAAATAGAAAGGGCACATATAATGAAGTTATGGAAAAATAAATATGAAAAAAGTGATTGTACAGAAAGTACATTATTGGTTTTTATACTGGGTTTGGAAAAAGATAAAGGGAGATTTAGATATAAAGGCTGTAGAGTTGACAAAGATTATGTTGTGGAAATGGGATGGAGCAAAATATGGAAACACTTAAACTGGGGAATGTAAAATTAAGTAGCTAACAAGTTTTTCTTGATATAATTGCTGAGAGATTCTTGACTTCGTTTAAAAAGAAGCTACAGTCCATCACATCACATCACATCAGCACAATCTTGAGATTTATTATTGCCTTAGTAAATATTACTTAAACATAAACTGGTAGACTTAAAAAAAAATTTCCACAAAAACATGAACATTTGTAAATATGTAATGAACTGGAAAAAATATTTATATCAATGATTTATCAATTTTAGGATACAACAGTTCTATGCAAATATAAATAAACAAGCTGTGACATAAAATGATCCTAAACCATGGATAATTCATCCATTTATCCTCAAGCTCTCACAAAAATTAAAAACATATGTGCTAATACATATACCATTATTTTCAGAATTTTCCCTTTATTAAATAAATTGCTGAACAATGCAAAAGTAAGAATACCACCTGGGCTGGCCTTTCAAGTTGTTTATAAAATTTCACGCAGTACCCATTGCACTAAATTACAATGAGTCACGAGTCAATATAGAAACAAGAACCACCCAGAATAAATATCTCTACAGCAAAGCAAAAAGAATTCTCAATATAAATTAATATTTCTTAAACACAAGCTGAGACAAATACATTTTGTCTGACCAATGTAAAAGCAGTTTGTGTCAAGAGAAATGATATGAAGTAAAAATTTAAAGAGACATGAGCAATTGCTAAAGACCCCCACTCAAAAAGTAAAAAAAGAAGCAAACATTTCACTATCAAAAAAATTGAATAATTAAATGAATTTATATAAATAATATGCGAATGTCGAAATTGTGAAATATGAATGTTACAGATAAAATTAAAATCATGCTCGGCATGTAATATATAGTTTAAAATAAAATATCTTTTATGTTACATATTTAACACATAGTTCTAATTACTACTATACTCTTATGTTCCAATCATTTTACAAATCTAGCATTAATGTCTCCCGTGATAATTTTTAAATGTTGTGAGGCACGATCGTAAGCACTTTGTACATCTATTTTTATTTTTTTTACTTCTTTATTATAATAAAAAGTATTTTGAGGCATTAACTGGATCTATATGCATTTGGTATATTTTATTAACATGGATAAATAATTTCCCCATGTTATTTTTCAATTTTTATTAATAATGAATCTCACTATATACTTGCCCTTTCAATAGTTTTACATTTATATAGTTAAACATATATTGTAATTGTTCAAGATTAAATCTCTTTCAGCTGTTTTTATAGATAATTGAAAGAAGTATTTGCCAAGGTTATAAACCTCAAAAAAATGCGCGTGAAATGCGAAGGTAGGGATCTCTACAGGTCTTAACCATAAGCTTACGCTTTGGAAGAAAAGAGGGGAACCCTATTTTACTTCAACCTACTTTCTATATGAATAGGTGAAGCTGAAGCGGTTAGATCTGAGAGCTTAAAGCTATTCAATACTTCACTGATTAAGTCCACAATTTCTATTACACATTAGTATTCACGAAATCATTCGATTTACCACGAGACAATGGAAAGATCTTGTAGTTAGAAATCTATTACGATAATTTAAAGTTGTAATCAAAAATTTATTTAAATGCACATGAAGAGCATACATCTGTTACTTTTTGCTTTCTTCACAAATATAGAAGAATCTTTTAAATAATTAGGATAAAAAAAATGAATTTTTAAATCAATCAAAAAATATTTCTAAACCGTTCAAATCAATTGATATTTTTAATTGATAAACCTGAGATTTTTTTTATTTTTAAACATTGTCAATAATGCTCAGTACAAAATATATATAGTAAAGTTTCAAAATTAAATCGCTTACAATCTTTAAGAATTAAATCATTTGCAACTGTTCCTAAAGATAATTGAAATATCCTCTACACATTGCATTAGACATAATTTTTAAAGATAAAAAAGATATATTTTTCACCTCTTCTTTTTTCATATATACGTAGAAATGTCTAATTCATTTACGCTAAAAGGAATCAAGTTTTATATCAATCAAAAAATTTATTTCTACACATTTTAAATTCCTTGATAATTTTCAATGACAAGTTTGAGATTTCTCTCATTGTAATCATTGTCAATGTTGTTAATCATTGTCACTGTTGAAAACCTATAATATACAATATTGCAGTAAATAAATATATATTGTAATGTTTTGTCATTAAATGCCATGCAGCTTTTCTTATATGTAATTAAAATGCTCTCTAATCATAACATAAGCCATAACTTTTATGATTAAAAAGCATCTATTTTTTTATCTTTTGTTTTCTTTACATATATAGAGGAATGTCTTAAACATTTCTCTCTATATATATATAATGTCTTAAACATTTCTCTCTATATATATATAAAAAAGATAAATGGCATACACTCTTTTATCAATAAAAGTTATGTTTTATGCTATGGTAGAACACATTTCAATTTTCTATAAATCATTTGCAAAAGATTTAATCTTGAACTTCACAATACATTTATATTTAGCACTCTAATACTTTATGTTACATATTTATGTTTGTATATATAGTACTTCAAATTATATGTAAACATTGGAAATAAAAAAAACTTTCAAATGGTGTTAATAATAATGCAGTGTTTTTTTTTTGTCACAATGTCTACAAAAAGTAAATGATAATAATAGATAGATAGATAGATAGATAGATAGATAGATAGATAGATAGATAGATAGATAGATAGATAGATAGATAGATAGATAGATAGATAGATAGATAGATAGATAGATAGATAGATAGATAGATAGATAAACGGACGGACGGACAGACGGACGGACGGACAGACAGACAGACAGACAGACAGATAGATAGATAGATAGATAGATAGATAGATAGATAGATAGATAGATAGATAGATAGATAGATAAATAGATAGATAGATTATAACATTTTGGGCTGTACCATGTATTACTTTTCATTAAACACTGATATTTCGATGGGCTAGTATCTGTCATTATCAAGTTTAACTTTTGAAAGAAAAACTGTTAGATTTTAAATAATAGCATGACTGTGTGCGAGATGAGAGACGAGATCCAACTTGAAGTAGTTTAGCATTCACAATATGAGGCTTGGAAAACTGTTTATTTCCCTCAGTATTTTCATCTATTAATTTTAAATTAATATTAGATAAAATGAGAGGTTTCCACATACCTGATATATGTTGTGCTTCATCAGTAGGTCTCTTTAATATTTCAATTGACTCTCTCATGGTTCTTAAATCATATATGATTTAAGAACCATGAGAGAGTCAATTGAAATATTAAAAGAGTTCTACTGGTTTAAGAACAATGAGAGAATCAGTTGAAATATTAAAGAGACCTACTGGTTTAAATAGGGCTGATGAAGCACAATGTACACCAGCTATGTGGAAACCTCTAAATTTGATCTAATATTAACTTAAAATTAATAGGTGAAAATACTGAGGGAAATAAACATTTTGTCAAGCCTCTTATTGTGAATGCTGAACTACTTCAAGTTGGATCTCATTTCTCATCTTACACACAGTCACATTATTATTTAAGATCTAACGGTTTTTCTTTCAAAAGTTAATCTTGGTAATGATGGATGGTAGTCCGTCAAAATATCAGTGTTTAATGGAAAATAATACATGGTACAGCCCAAAAAGTTATAATTTCTCTACATCATACAACCATTAAAACATTAAATATTATATATATATAAATATTTATTTATAAATTTGTGTATATTATTTTGAAGAAATACAGACATCGATTTGTAATATTATATATATATATAAGTAAATATTTATAAATGCAGCAATCAGATATATTTTAAAAAATTTATCCACTTAGGAGCGCTTTCGACTATCCTCATAGTCTTTGTCAAATAACACTTTGAAAGGTTAACCTGTGATCTTAACGTTTGCTGCCTGCCTGTTAATTAAGTTACATATATATATATATATATTGTAACCTTCCAGGTTATATATATATATATATATATATATATTGTGACCTTCCAGGTTGGCACCAGGAAGAAATGTGGGAAGTTCACATTTGTGCTAACAATGGTTAAAGATAGTTATCTGAGAAAAATGAATTGAGATGTAATTTGCTAGTTAAAATTAGGATTTAAAAAAATTAAAACTTTAATTGGGTGTACTGATTGGTAGAGTTTTGGATTATATATGTTTGGTAGTAGAAGAGGAGGATGACCAATATTAGGGATGTTTGTATGTAGTAGAAAAATTTACATGTCATAATAAGCAGATACATAGATATATTATTAATTAGAATTTTCTTTCCTATATTTTATTTATTATTTACTAATTATGTATTGTTCATAATCTTATACTTAAAAATGATAAAGATTATTTGTATATTGGTGAATAACATTTATAAATTAATATTTGATATTTAATTTTTTTATTATTATTATGTTTATTGCATTCAAATATTGTATTGTTAAAATTTTATAAGCAAAAATTCTGGCACATTTCCAAAGTTGATTGTAATAAAAAAAAACACAGAGGGCATGAGTGAAGAGAGACAAAAAGTTTAAAACTTGAAGGAAAGTAAAAAAAATTCCAAGGAAGAAGATGTAAAAAAAAAAATCTTAAAAGAATCAATAACTCTCTAAGAGTATTAGAACAAATAAAAAAAAAACATTGCAAGGATTCTAATAATATACCTGTGGAGAATTTTCTATTATACTACTGGAATAATATAAAAATGAGGAGATAAACACCCCCCAGAGGGAAGTCAGCTCCAAATTTCTGCCAAACGATGGTCCATATTCACTACCTTTAAAATGCCTGGATGATATGTAAGCTAAGTAATTATGATTTATTTTAAAGTATTACCAAAGCTAAATAATATTAAAATGACAAAATTGTGTAAAATAAAGCTAGCTAAAATTTTCTTATTAAACGCTATAATTAAATGCTTGATTTTCAATTTTAAGAATTTTCTATCAATATTCTGCAAAATAAAATTTAAAATGAAAGAGTTTATCTATTTAATCTTATATCAAGAGGATAATTTTATACTGTATAACTTTACTATTTGCGCATATATAATAAAATAATTCCAATGCATGCAAATGTCATTTATCATGCCTATAATGGAATTCTAGGATATAAAAAAAAAAGACTATTGTCATTCTTAACAAATATGCTTTAACAATTGGATAGACTTTTTTTTTATGTTATAATTTACTGTTGTCTTTGAAACTAATATGTATGTTTCTTTCAACTTTCAAATTTTTTTTTTTTTAAAAAAAACTTAACATGTAATGATGGGATATTGATAAGTATTTTCGTTATTGATTACAACAGATGTATAACCAATTTTTTTATTTTTTTTTGTTTTCTTTTAAAAAAACAAAACAATGTAACTTCATATCATTATAATATGATAATCTATTATTTTGTATGATCTAGAAATTATATTATAGGTGATTATAGATATTCGGATGTGTGCATGATGCTATAAATTATTATTTTAAAAAAAATTGTATTTATTATGCTTCAATTTTGTTAATGAAGTTTATTTAAAAAAATAAAGAATTAAAACCTTGTCTGTTATAAGTTTGTTAAGATCGGAAGAGCGTATAAGTTGGAGGTAGAAATGGTCAAGGGACGATTAGATTATTTAGATTGAGTTTGGAGATATTATTTAACCCTCATGTATATAAGTATAAGTATAAGTGTTTGGTTATTGTTTTCCCTGCCTTTCTTTATTTTGTATAGTTAATGTTAGATGATATATACTAATTATAACAGATAAGTGTTGTATAAATTTTTATATTATATGTATAAAAGATGATTGATTTATGGCATCATCCAAGTTTTATAAATAAGCTAATAAAAGTATGTTTTAAAAATACATTGTATTTATGATATTATAAAAGCACACATATTCGAAGAAGTATGATTCATATATTAAATATTAGTCAATTTTGGTTTTACTGTGGAAGAAATGTAATTGGTTAGCAAAGTGCATAAAATAATATTTTTTATTATTATTATTTATTTTGTCTTTTATTTCTAATAAATGTTTTATTGAATTAATAGCCCATATGAATTGCTTGATTATATACGTTTGATTCTCCATTTCCACACACACACATATGCTTAACATAACATAGCCCTAGAATATATAGATTTGCCAGTAGAAGTCAATTTATTTAATCTGTCTGGAGATGATAAATCACCATATTACAGTGCTAATAATATATTCTACTTTGCTTAGAATAGGTGGTGATGTGGATAAAAAGATACCCGATCCTCATCATTATCTATCTTATATTAAATATGATAATTGATAATTTTGCAATAGTTTTATAATTAAATAAATGTGTGGCATATGATTAAATTAGTGTTACAGAATTGTTATTAATAAATGTTTTATTACTCTTATTTGCATCCTATATAAAGACCATATCCTATAACCTCAACTGAGCTAAGCCATAGAATAATTACAATATAAGAATCTTTTAAATAAGTTTAAAAGCAATTTACAATTATAAATTTTATTCTATCTTGTATAGAATTGGTGCCTGGGCATTTATAAATCTAATAAAGTAAACAAGTGAAGAGAGCAGAGGTTACAGGGTGGGTTAAGTGGCTGCCCAATCATGGGGCCCTGTTTAATTAAGTCTCATATCCTGTAGAATATTTATCTTTTGTTGGTTAATAGGGTTAAGTGGTGCACAATGTGGATGGCTTGATATATACATAGAGTCCACAACTGCCATGGGTTATGTGGCTTGCCTTATGGGTTAAATGCTCAATATATATATATGGGTAAATGGCTGCACAATGATTGGTGATTGATTCATCTTTGTTCATATATGTATTTTGTTCTTTGTTGGAGATTATATATTATACATTCTATTTTAAGTGGTCACTAATGTGGGTGGCTTGGTATATACATAGAGGCTACAGCTGCCAAGGGTTTAAATGGATGTCCAATTATGGGATCTTGATTACTTAAGTCTCATATCTTGTAGAGTGTTTATATTTTTGTTGATATATATTGGCATATACCTGAGATGAGAAGTAATCCAGTGCCATTAGAATTACTTTATTCCTGTTTTAAATATACAGTTATTGCAAAATTGGTTCCAAAATAGAATCAAGTTGGCAGTTTTCTTATTCAAGGATTTTTTTTATATCAATCTGGAAGATTAATAGAAATGTTTGATAAAATGGAACTAGGGGTAAATGGAGCATTAACTAAGGTTTGAAATAAGCCAATTAGAGTTTGAAATAAGCCAATACCTGAAAGATGTGTAGTAGATATATGAATGTCAGATGTATAGTTTAAAAAAAAAACATTTTTTTTGTTTATGTGAAATAAATAAATACAGCCATGAAACAGCTTAGTTTCAAATTTTAAAGCTATATAAATATCACAACTTATAGTAAATGTTAAAGTTGATAACATTTATATATATATATATATATATATATATATATATATATATATATAAATATATATATATATATATATATATATATCTTTTGCTTGTCAATTAAATATAGCATTGATGCCAGATAAGCATAGAATTATTGATGGTGTTAAATTATAAAGTAGTAATGTTGTTCATATTCAGAACATTTCTGTTATAGAAAGTCTATAATTTTGAAGGTTAAATAGAATGCTTGATTGTTGGAGTTTTGTTGGTTGTGTTGCAAGTTTTGGTGATGGATGGAGAGTTTTTGTTATTGTCTTAAGTATATGGTGTATTCATGTCACTGATGACTGATTGTTCTCATTCACTGCTCCAACCCAAATTATGATATCAGTTGTTAGTTATCATGAAGCAGTTAACAGTAGTCCTGCCATGATTTTGCCTCTAAGACTCCAGAGAGAGCAAGGCATAGTTCTTTCTAATATATATGTAATATTTGTCTCTAAGACTCCCAAAGATGAGCAAGACAATATTTTATAAGTAGTAGCCCCTAAGACTTGGATGTAAGCAGGGCATTGTGATAGTGTTTGTAGTAAAATATTATGGGTTGTGGTAGCTTAGAGTGACTAAAGTGAGATGATCATCAGAGTGTTCATGGAGCATTGTATGTTTTGAAAGCAGTGATGGAATTCTTTTATCTATTTCAAAATTGTGAACTGCTAATAATTCTTTTGGCTGTCAGTATCTGTTGGATCTTTAGAAGAATGGATGAATATATAACTTGAATATATAGCTCATTCTTAAAAGGCTATTTTCTATATTCTTATGCAAAGGTTGGCATTTACCATATTTAAGTAAAAATTGTATATCAGTTGTCATAGTAAATGCATGTCATCATTAATTTTATTTTGGTTATAATTTTTTTTTTTTTGGGGGGGGTTATAAATGCTGGTTATAATATTTGGATGCACCCAATACAGCATAAAGATAAATGAATATGTTTAAATTATTTTGGTCTTTTATCAGTTATTTGAATTGGTGTAGTTTGTAATATAACTATAGTGGATCATGTAAAATTTAATTAATAATTTCAGTTATGTTTAGATTAATGTTATCTAGTGAAAACTTAATGTCTTCTTGCCTATGTGTGTGTGGAAAATCGAACATTATATGGGAAAATAAAATTGTGGAAATTTTATGTCATTTTAGGTAGTGATGGTGAATTTGAATTGTTGATTTGGTGGAGGTTGGAGCTGGTAAACCTTATTTTCTTAAGTAGTATTAATAAATTTTTAAGAGATTATAAAATGGAAGAGTTTAGTTTATACGATAGTTTGGGTGGGTCTCAAGAGACACCATCTCCAGACATGGCTGCATTGTCTCCTGACCTTGAATCAGGAAATGAAGCTATACATATGTCATATGGAGAGTCTAGTAAGATGAGAGATACTATCTCTAAAACCACAGATGATGATATGCCAATGTGGGCCAAATCGTTGTTTGCAAAATTAGAGTCTGGACGAATAGAAATAGAGAAAGGTCAGAAGAGATGTTAACAGAATTGAAATCAGAATTAAGGGAACTAAAGTCTGGACGAGTAGAAGATAGAGAAAAGTCAGAAGAGATGTTAACAGAATTGAAATCAGAACTAAGGGAACTAAAGTCTGGATGAGTAGAAGATAGAGAAAGGTCAGAAGAGATGTTTGCAGAACTAAAGTCAGGTCAAGATAAGTCAGAGGGAAGGATAGCTGAAATAAAATTGGAAATGGTAGAAATGAAGTCAGAAATGGTAGAAATAAAAGCTAGTATAGTTAGGCAGATGCAAGTTGTGGAGGAGAAAGTAAAAAGTCAGGAATCAGAGATAGCAATAGAAATAAAATTGAGTCAAAAGAAATCAGAGGAGAGGATGGTTGAAATAAAGTCAGAAATGTCAGAGATAAAATTAGAAGTGAAACTAGAGACAAAGCTAGAAGCAAGGTTAGAAATACCCAAAATGAAGCTAGAAATGCAAGAGAATATTAATGACCAAGTTATGCAGATTAATAAGAATGTTAGTTTAGCCAGTGATGAAATAAATGTATACAAAGAACTTAGAGAAATAGTTAATCAGGACTCAAAATTAGAGAAAATTGAAGATATAGACATGCTTAAGGAGTTCAAGAAGAATCTTGATAAAGAGAAAGAAATTAATAAATCAATGAAGACAGAAATAATCTCTTTAGATATGAAGTATCTAGAAATTTTGGAGAATGAATTGCTTAAGGTTACTGATATTACAGGTAATAAATTTAAAAATAAAAATGAAGACATAATTCCAAAGTGTGTTCTTGATTATTTAGAACATAAGGTGAAGGCGAATGTTTTCAAAAAAATAGTTTATGAAGATACTAAACATGTAATATGTAGTGTGGAATATTTAATAGAAAGTGTTAGTCATGCTAGAGAAGTCGGTAAAGTGAAAATAAAATGTAAAATTAAGAATACAAAAAAGTTTGATTTAAATTTTCTTAGAAAGGTTATTAATCCAGAAAGAGATTTAGGCAAAGCCAAAGTAAAGCTTAAATGTAAAAGTAAGAAGAAAACCAAAGTAGATTTTATGAGAGAGATAATTAATCACAATAAACATATGAAGAAAATTAAAGTAAAGTTCAAAGAGATGAGTAAAGAGAAGGTTAAGATAAGTTATCTTAAAAGGTGAGGTATAAAAAAAAAAGTAAAGAAAGATTGTTGATGAAGAAAAAGAAGTTGGAAAGGCTAAGATCAAACTCAAAGAAATAAAGGAAGAAGTATTTAATATAAATCATCTTAAGAAAGTTAGAAATAAAGTAAGATATATTAAAAAGGCTAGAGTTAAATCCAACAAAGTAAAAATGAAATCTTGTAGAGATAAACTTGTCAGAAGAAAGGAAATAAAGAATAATCGAGCAAGGTTTAAAGTTGCTTATAATGCTCACAGTTTGATTCCGTATCCTGCAAGACATGATTAATAAAAATTATCTATATTGTTTAATATAGAATTTAGTTATTTTTTTTCCTTGCTTATTTAATGTTGCTAAAATATGATAGAAACAAGTGTTTGTAAAAGCATTAAATGTTTTTATTGTTTTATGTTTATTCGACAAACATAATTTTCTAATTGAGGAATGATCTTAATGTAAAATTTGATGTGCTATTAATATTGATTGTTGTTTATCCAATTCATTTTTCTTTCATAAGGGGGAAGGACTGTGACCTTCCAGGTTGGCACCAGGAAGAAATGTGGGAAGTTCGCATTTGTGCTAACAATGGCTAAAGATAGTTATCTGAGAAAAATGAATTGAGATGTAATTTGCTAGTTAAAATTAGGATTTAAAAAAATTAAAACTTTAATTGGGTGTACTGATTGGTAGAGTTTTGGATTATATATGTTTGGTAGTAGAAGAGGAGGTTGAACAATATTAGGGATGTTTGTATGTAGTAGAAAAATTTACATGTCATAATAAGCAGATACATAGATATATTATTAATTAGAATTTTCTTTCCTATATTTTATTTATTATTTACTAATTATGTATTGTTCATAATCTTATACTTAAAAATGATAAAGATTATTTGTATATTGGTGAATAACATTTATAAATTAATATTTGATATTTAATTTTTTTATTATTATTATGTTTATTCCATTCAAATATTGTATTGTTAAAATTTTATAAGCAAAAATTCTGGCACATTTCCAAAGTTGATTGTAATAAAAAAAACACAGAGGGTGTGAGTGAAGAAAGACATAGAGTTTAAAACTTGAAGGAAAGTAAAAAAAAGTTCCAAGGAAGAAGATGTAAAAAAAAACTTAAAAGAATCAATAACTCTCTAAGAGTATTAGAACAAATATAAAAAAAAAAAACATCGCAAGGATTCTAATAATATACCTGTGGAGAATTTTTGTTATTATACTACTGGAATGATATAAAAATGAGGAGATAAACACCCCCCCCCCAGAGGGATACCAGCCTCCAAATTTCTGCCAAACAATGGTCCATATTCACTACCTTTAAAATGCCTGGATGATATGTAAGCTAAGTAATTATGATTTATTTTAAAGTATTACCAAAGCTAAATAATATTAAAATGACAAAATTGTTTAAAATAAAGCTAGCTAAAATTTTCTTATTAGACGCTATAATTAAACGCTTGATTTTCAATTTTAAGAATTTTCTATCAATATTCTACAAAATAAAATTTAAAATGAAAGAGTTTATCTATTTAATCTTATATCAAGAGGATAATTTTATACTGTATAACTTTACTATTTGCGCATATATAATAAAATAATTCCAATGCATGCAAATGTCATTTATCATGCCTATAACGGAATTCTAGGATAAAAAAAAAGACTATTGTCATTCTTAACAAATTATGCTTTAACAATCGGATAGACTTTTTTTTATGTTATAATTTACTGTTGTCTTTGAAACTAATATGTATGTTTCTTTCAACTTTCAAATTTTTTTTTTTTTTTAAAAAAAAAAACTTAACATGTAATGATGGGATATTGATAAGTATTTTCGTTATTGATTACAACAGATGTATAACCAATTTTTTTTTTGTTTTCTTTTAAAAAAACAAAACAATGTAACTTCATATCATTATAATATGATAATCTATTATTTTGTATGATCTAGAAATTATATTATAGGTGATTATAGATATTCGGATGTGTGCGTGATGCTATAAATTATTATTTTAAAAAAAATTGTATTTATTATGCTTCAATTTTGTTAATGAAGTTTATTTAAAAAAATAAAGAATTAAAACCTTGTCTGTTATAAGTGTAAGGAGATGAGTAAGTTGGAGGTAGAAATGGTCAAGGGACGATTAGATTATTTAGATTGAGTTTGGAGATATTATTTAACCCTCATATATATATAAGTATAAGTGTTTGGTTATTGTTTTTCCCTGCCTTTCTTTATTTTGTATAGTTAATGTTAGATGATTTACACTGATTGTAACAGATAAGTGTTGTATAAATTTTTATATAATATGTATAAAAGATGATTGATTTATGGCATCATCCAAGTTTTATAAATAAGCTAATAAAAAGTATGTTTTAAAAATACATCATATTTAAGATATTATAAAAGCACACATATTCGAAAATATATGATTCGTATATTAAATATTAGTCAATTTTGGTTTTACTGTAGAAGAAATATAATTGGTTAGAAAGGTGCATAAAATAATATTTTTTATTATTATTATTTAATTTGTCTTTTTTTAATAAATGTTTTAATGAATTAATAGCCCAAATGAATTGCTTGATTATATATGTTCGATTCTCCATTTCCACACACACACACATATGGTTAACATAGCATAGCCCTAGAATATATAGATTTGCCAGTAGAAGTCAATTTATTTAATCTGTCTGGAGATGATAAATCACCATATTACAGTGCTAATAATATATTCTACTTTGCTTAGAATAGGTGGTGATGTGGATAAAAAGATACCCGATCCTCATCATTATCTATCTTATATTAAATATGATAATTGATAATTTTGCAATAGTTTTATAATTAAATAAATGTGTGGCATATGATTAAATTAGTGTTACAGAATTGTTATCCATAAATGTTTTATTACTTTTATTTGCATCCTATATAAAGACCATATCCTATAACCTCAACTGAGCTAAGCCATAGAATAATTACAATATAAGAATCTTTTAAATAAGTTTAAAAGCAATTTACAATTATAAATTTTATTCTATCTTGTATAGAATTGGCGCCTGGGCATTTATAAATCTAATAAAGTAAACAAGTGAAGAGAGCAGAGGTTACAATATATATATATATATATATATATATATATATAACGGATATTTATTTATATATATATATATATATATATATAATAAATAAAATATCCGTTAATTAAAAACAATATTGTAATTATAACTGAAATAATATTTTTAACTGTTTATAAACAATTACAAACAATCATACCTGTCAAGCAAAAAAGTAATGTCATATATCAATTTTTTTGTGATTGTATGCTATCATATATAGGTGAATCTAGGTGCAGCATTGAGAAAAGATTGAAGGAACATGAATTATTATATAAGCATGTAAAAAATAAAAATAATGGTGATTTAATATCTTCTTCAGTTTTCTTTGATCATGAAAAAACATGTAAATATAAATTTAAATTTAATTTTGAAAATGTGAAAATTCTTCATGAAGAGAGAAACCATAGTAAAAGAAAAAATAAAGAGGCAATTTTTATAAACAGGAATAAAACGCATTTAATAAATCGACAAGCTTCTAACATTAAAATATGAGATTTGTGGAATTTGAATTGATGATGTTTGCTTCTGCTTTTGGTTTTTGAATTTAATGGCAGTTGAGGCAGGTTAGAAAGTAACTGAAAGAACTTCTGCGGATTTTAAGATTGTTTGTAATTGTTTATAAGCTGTTAAAAATATTATTTCATATAATATATATATATATATATATATATATATATATATATATATATATATATATATATATATATATATATATATATATATATATATATATATATATTATAACAGTTGGGGAATATTACCACTTTCTCTATCTGTTGTACAGTGTGCTACTTGGCTATTTGAATTTATAAAATTTATAATGTAGGCAGATACATAATGTTAAAGATCCAACTTTGACCATTAGCCCATGACACTAGCTCAAGGAGTAGCTGAGATTCATAATACATAACTTCTTAAACATATACCAATATTTAAAAAGATAAATAAAATAAGCCACTGCCAGTAATTATCACACAAAAACATTTATTGTCGCACATATTCAAATTTGAGAAATAAATTTATATTTTATTATTCATTTTAAATTTGAATTGTTATTTTAGTAAGTCCGCACAGATGGACATCTTATATAATATTTTTATTTTAGAATGTTGAGTATAGATAAGCTACATGGATTCCACAATTAAAACTTTTCAAAACATCAAACCTCAGGCTAAAATGTCTTAGATAAACCAATGCTTGCTTCCTGATATACTGATTCAACCAATGCAATATGAAAAATTAGCATAAAACTATGCTGACAGGAATGTGCATCTGCAGTGTGATATTATTTAAAAGACATGATCCTCACCCAGTACAGGAATGTGCATCTGTCTGGAAAACAAATCACATGTATAAAATATTAAAGAGAAGTGCTACATATGGAGAGAGAGTGTGTTCTATTGCTGACTGATAGTCCCTATCCATAGAGCTAAAGGAAATCAATGTTCCAGGGAATACTCTATGTCTATTGCAATGTGATGACTACACTTTTGGGTCATGCATTCAGTTGGGCTTTGCCCTGTATGCTAACACACTTCACATTACATTGATATAAGCACCCATATATCCCTCCACCAGCATCGACTCAACTACGAAACAAATAGTCTGAAATTAAACTCCTTTAAAACTAACATAAATGATTTTAAATATAATGTTATTAATTAAATTGCTTAGGACAAATTTACAATAAAGTAAACCCATGAAACACTCATCATAAGGTGCTGCATTGAAAATAATGACTTAAAGAATATATGGGTAAATATGTTTAGACATTCAGCATGAGGTGTCATATTTACTGATATATATCAAGTGGCTGTGCACATACAGGCATATATATATTTATATATATAAAAATCTTAAAAAATAACTAATGTAAACATTAATGAATCTATGCAGCCATCTACACCCAACTTAAATTTAATACATTTTAATAATTTAGTTAATAAATACAAAAATAAATAAAAAAATGAAAATGATTAGCAAACATAATGCATAAAAAATTATTAATAATTGATTTAGAATTCTTTAAGTCAGATAAGAGTTTATACTTTAGGTTACTAATTGAAAGTTTGTTTAAGAGATCGATCTATAAGTTCATATTAAAAAAAGTTTATACTTCCCAGAGTAAGGTTTTACGAATCATCCTGGATATGGCAGGTTTATGGAAGTCCATCCTAAGTCTTGCCTTTTGTGTAGATTGTTCTCTGGAGATGAAACTGCTGCTTACCAATACTTGGGTCAGGAACTGTCATAGGGAGGCCTCAGCTGATGCAGGAAATTAAATCTATTGCAAGACTCCTACATCATGGAGTCTGCAATACAGATACAGTTCATAGAAGATCAGTAGTCAGAATACAACAACTTATGAATTCAATAATATTCTTTTTATACTTTTATAGCCTCTTATCAGCATTTTTACAGATCCATCGAACATTCTATCTATAGATCCTGAGGTGGATTTTCCATTCTGGCCTATACTGTGGCTTGGTGCTTGCATTGGTCAATCTATTTTATTTATATCTCTTATCTGACCTTACATTTATTTAAGTGCCCCAAGGGCTAGGCTAGTTTGTTTTACATTTAATTAATAAAACAATCATTTCCATTTACTAAGATTAAATATGATTCTTAAAATAGAAATTAATTAACATTTATTTCTATTTTCTTTTATATAACTTTTTACTAAAAGTACTAATCTTTAGATCTTTTTTTTTTTTTTTAATTTCTTACTTTTAAATACTTTTTTTTAAAGTTTCCATCTGTGCAATATTATATATGTTAAAATAAGTATTTTAGTTTTTTTATTTTTAAGTTTTTAATAAATCAATTTTATTTAAGATTTATTTCCCCCTTTTATTTTAATTTTAAAATAATGTGATGGCATATGTATATCATTACAATATATATATATATATATATATATATATATATATATATATATATATATATATATATATATATATATATATATATTACATTTAAATTTTGGTACTTAAATTTTTTTGTAGATATCTAATAATGAGTTAAATGCACAGATGTTCAAAATGCACAAATAATGAGTTATTAATTTATTAATATGTTTCATTTAAATATTGAAAATAAAATAAGCTTAAAGAATTTATAGAATCGAAGCAAAGATTCTAATCTTAAAATAAAACAATAATAAAAATCTTTTAATCTTAAAAATAACGAAGAGAGTTTTTAACAAAAATAAAATTACAAACAGGTCCTTAGGGCAAAATGATCATTAAAAAGATTATGAAATAGATAAGAGTCAAGAGATAGAAACAAAAGACTTGCTTTTCCTGCCCAAAATATATATGCACACAGACCACAGAGAAAAAATCTACTTACCACAGAACGAATGAAATACATATATGAAATATGTCAGATGGATCGGAGGATTCCTAGATAAGATGCTTCAGGACTATAAAAAGAAAAATTCAAAAGAAATAGATTATTAGAATTTTTGAATTCATTTGTCATTGTTGAAAAAGAAAAGAAACTTTAGAGTTATTGTTGTTGCCAAAATGTAATCTGTTTAATCACGCTTCCCTTGGTTTGGCTGGGCCGAAGGCAGCTTTCATCTCCACATATCCCAGGATCGAACCACTGGAAACATCTTCATAAATCATCATCATCCACAAGAAATGGCTCTTGTGTAAACTCAGATCTTCATTGCAAAGGAACGAGCCCAGAGAAAGGAAAGTATAAATTATTAATGATAAAAATGAACTATAAATTCTCTTTAATTTAAAATCTCTAATCTTTATTTTCTTTTAAATATGAATTATAGACTTTCTCTTCTGATCAAATCTGAACTTTATTTTCATAAACTATGCAATTTTAGATGTCTTATCTAAAAGTTAAACATAACCTTTTTAAAATATGTATTATTTTTTTTATGCTTAGTATAGGGTCTGTTGGTAATAGGGTAGGACTTTGTGATTGCAAACATAAATTTAAAGATAAAATCGAATACATATCATTATTTGGGCATTATTGGATTTTAAAAATAGGTCAAATACATTATTTGATGTTAAAATAAGTTAAATACAATATGTGATTTTAAAATAAGTTAAATATCTTAAACTAAATTTCTTTAAGAATAAACTAAATTATTAAATTGACTTAAATTTAAGTTGGGTGTAAATGGCTGCTTAGACTTGTTTAAGTGTATGTTAGTTTAAGAGGGGTTTGATTTTGGACTATTTGTTTCATAGTTGTGTCGATGCTGGTGGAGGGATGTGTAGATAGTTATATCAATGGAATGTGAAGTGTGTTAGCATATAGGGCAATGTGTTCAACTGAATGCATGACCCAAAGATGTAGTCATCACATTGCAATGGATGTGGAGTACTTACCCATCATTGATTTTCTTTAGCTCTATGAATATGGATATAAGATGGCAAAGAACTGCTCTCCCTCCATATTTAATGTTTTATATACATGATTCTTTTGCCAGCCAGACGCACATTTCTGTACTGGATGAGGATCATTTCATTTAAATAATATCACACTGCAGATGCACATTCCTGTCAGCATGGTTTTATGTTAACATCTTCATATTGCATTGACTGTGTCTGTATATCAGGAAGCTAGCATTGGTTTAGCTAGAAACTTTTATCCTAAAATCAAATGTTTCGAAAATCTTTTAAGTGCGTAGTCTAGGTAGCTTACCTATGTTCAACATTCTAAGATTAAAAATTAAAGTAAAAAATAATGAAACCTAAAACATATTTTTAAGCAATCTATTTTTCAAATTTGTTTGTTGTCATATATATACGTGAATAAAATCGTTTTGTATTATTAGTACTGGCAATGGTTTACTTTGTTTTTTTTATCTTTTCTTTATTAAAAATATATAATAAGAATTTTGATTTTAAATCTCTGCTTCTCCTTAAGCTAATGGCAAGAGCTAATGGTCAAAATTTAGATCTTAACAAGAAGTATCTACCTACACTATGAATTTTCTAGGTTCGAATAGCCTCGTGGCACCCTGTATGGGGATATGGTAAGACTCCATTATACCTTGACCATTATATTATCCATATATACCTTGATATATATATATATATATATATATATATTGTCACCTCAACTTTCTCCACGCACTCTTTCACTCATTCAACCTCAATAAACTCTCATTTATTTCAAGTAGCTAGTCAAATGAATTTTATACTTTAGGATCAAATATACCGAGGGCACCAAATTGCAGCCATAAATTGTAATGCCCACTAGAGATCATCATCATTAGTCAATTTAGGACTATAGAAGATACTGGAGAAAGCAATTAAATTGTCTCTCAAAAAAATTAATAATAACAATAATATTGATAAAACCATTCAATCTATATGGTCTTAATTTCAAACTCAGCATTAGTCATGCAAATATTTCATGATAAATTTATTATAAAATTCATACTAATGAGACAACTTTCTTCCACAACTTTATTATAAATATTTGATCTCGAGTGGTAACTACAGAAAATGCTATATACAGTTCTCATTTATATCTGACTGGAAACAAATCAGTAATCAATGCAGAGAACTCATAATCTATGTTCATAATAGAAACTTATTATTTAATTGAACATTAGATAAAATTTATCACAAATAAATCTCCTCATTTTTCGTTCTCAGCATCTATTTCTTTCAATAGCTACAATTATATAACACGGAATGTCTGTGTTATGTTCTCTAATCTGAGAATTCCTAATCTTATTTCTCAAAGACACATATATCTTTAGATCAACTATCAATTCATAATCCCTGTTTTAATAATCGTATAATAATTTTATTATAATATGCTACTTGACTTCCAAACTAGCTCTTAGATCAATAATTGAACTGCTCTTTCTCAAGGTCTAGATCTGTCAAGAGGTGCCCATATAAGTGATTACATTGTAATGGATATGATTCCAAATATGCTAAATTGAAATTTGATAAGAATTTACTATTGGTAATCACTCTAAACACCGACAGTAGGAAAGGAATTTTATGTCTGCTCCCAATATTCACAACATTACAATGAATCAAAAGATTAAATTTATTAAACTTAACTCAATTATTCCCTGTCATTTTATTCTATTATTTCTAATCTATTGACAAAATTTTAATTAATAACTTTAAGCCTATCATATTTTGCAAAAGTAAACTATGGAAGCAAACTGTGGACATTAATCAGATAAATCAATCAAAATTTACTTATGAAAGTAAATTACGGAAATAAATCACAAAATTAGATTATGTAGATTAACTATGTAGATAATTTATGTGAAACTGAAGTTTATAAAAGTGACTTATATAAAATGAATTATGTTAATCGAATATAGAAATAATCAAGGTAAAATCAATACTGTAAATCAATCATGGAAATAAATTATCAATATAAAATTGGCTATGTGAATCGAATATGGAAACAATATGATAATGACTACTGCAAATCGATCTTGGAAATAAAGTATCATTATAAAATAAATAATTAATTTAAATATGAACTAATATTACCTTAATATACGTGCTGGATATATAGGTTCTGGAGATATTTGAAACATCAAAACACAAAACACAATATAATCTTATAACAATAGTAAACTTTATTACATTAACAATAATGATAAAATAAAAACAAACACACTCAATTATAATAGTGTTACACAAATATGATTCTGATCTATTCAGGACTATTATTCGAATACATGTTTGAATTAACTAATTTCCTGGATGACTCACTTCTTGTTTTGACCCATTCATTTATTAAATAAATAATTAATAATAATAATAAATACAAACGCTCACACACGGAAACAGAATTCTGTATAGTTCTAGCTTTAAGAAAACTTATCTTGAAAGAGAAGAAAACCTATAAATTTCTACCTCCCCCCTTTTTATTGTAAACATTGTCCATTGGACTATTCCAAAATAATATATTCGCTTCAATTATTTTAACTAACAATGTGAAATAATCTTACATTTCTAAACCATTTTATCAAGCAATAATTTTCACATTTCCAATGAAAAAGGATTATATGTCATAAAATTACCCTACTAATTTTGCAAACGGGTTTAAATTCAAAACCCACACTTTTACATTCATGCTTGTCAGATCTTTACGTTTTGACTGTATATCTTGATAGGTCAGTATGTCCTCTCAGCTTGACGACCTCAATTTACCATCATTCAAAAACAATCAACACAGATCGGTTAGTTTATTAATTAAAATCTTTGCCATTCTTCATCATCCATATACATCTGACTGAATCCTTATCCTTTCAGGGCAACTTTATTCTGTCCCATGTAAGAAAACTCTCTTCATATCACACATCACCATGCAGTATCTATAACGTGCACACAGCCACGTCTTGATAAGGGAAATAAACAAAAACAACATCAACTTCAAACTTAAACTATTTGCTTGAGCCAGGGAGAGAGATCTTTTCTTAAGATCCAGGATCGTGTAAAGAGCTTCTCTTAGACACCTATTCCCTATATTGGCATGCAACCTTTTCTACACTTAAACAGTAACTTTATTAATAATTCCCTATCTTAACAAATAAATGGAGTGAAACTTAGTCATCTCCGACTGCCATGGTAATTAAATTATTAGACAGCTATTTCCCATCTGTAGGGTGATAGGATTACTTTACATTAGTAATGACAAGCATTTACAGCTTTAAATATGCCCACACATACATCGATTCCAACCTAGATAAATGACAAAGACTAACCAGATCCCAAATCAATACATATATGAATTATTTCAATTTTAACCAGTCAAGCCAACAACATACCTAATATTTATATTAATAACAGATCAACACTCACAGCATAATAATGGGTTTTATGACCATCCTCTCACTCTTCATATTTACTATTAAGCACAAATTAAAATTTTGTTAAGAATAATAAAAATATTTATATCATTTCTCTCTTTACTTTTAAATTTAAATTTATGTGAGCATCTATACTTAAGTGGTATCAAAATCATTTTTTTCTCTTTCCTTCAAACATTTTAAACATAAACAAAATATTAAATTAAATAATCTAGTGATTAGAGTGTGACATATCATATAAACAAAATGAAATATAATTAAAAAAATTTAAAAAAAAACAAATGACATATTAGATAAACAAAATAAAATAAAGAATAAATATCAACATTACAGATAGTCTCTTTAAATGTCTTTTCCTTCCACTGTCCATCAAACAATTAATATATTTAGTTCATTTTACTTGAGATAGCTATACACTTGCACATCAGACAGTTATTTTAATTAAATATGTATAAGACGCACAGACAGTCATTTGAATTAAGATAGATAAAAAAACGTAGATAGTTATTTTAAATCAAAAGTGTAGTTACAGGAGAATTAATAAATTTTAAAAGAGTTCTATTAGTTACCTTCCATTTGATGAGTTTTTCCTGGATTTGGATTCACTTTGTTTTCCTTTCTTCTTTTCCATTTAAAGGCTCAAATCATAGACAATAAGCAGTCTCTGATTACTAACTTGAATTAACTTTTTAAACATTTTTAGTAGTTTGCTGCAATTTCTTTAAACGAGTTTTAAACAGCCAAATAATTATTATAATCTGAATTAGTCTTTTAATTTGATAAAAAAAATTGACAATTCTCTCCTTGCAGGAAATTTTATAAGCAGACTGGATAAATTGTGATATTCAGCAGAAAATATCTTATCAAAAGTTGACTTCTTCATAATTGACTTGAGAAAAAGAGATATGTATCATTTATGGGTGAATTAGAAATTCATATTTTGGTCTGCTATACAACTTAACTTCATTATTAAATTCTGAAAAAGAAAATTTAAAAACTTGGAGGAAAAAAAACCCTTAGAGATATTAATTTTAGTTAGTTATCCCAGTTCTCAATCAGCAAAAGTTCTCCCCATTTACTTTTTTCTTCAGTTTTATAGGATAAAGAGAAAAAGAAAACATATGTTATCCCCCCCCAGTGGTTCCTCTTCAAGTCTAATTAAAAAATCCCCACTCAGAATGAACAATAACTCTTTCTAAAGTGTTACTTTTTAACAACTTTGTCTGATCTGAAACCAGATCTCTTTAATTAACACATTGTCGATTAATTTATGGAAAATTAGTTAAAGAAGATATAATTGAAAACATAAGCTTGCTAACACTTTTTTGGTCAAACAAAGGTTGCATTCATTTAATCTAAATAATTTCTTATTTAGATTTACATTTTTAATAATTTTAAAAAAAAAATTATATCAGTTTCTATAAAGGAAAGGAAAAAATCAAACCCATATATCTGTATCACACATACATACCTGTGCAGAACATGTTATAGAAAACTGATTATTCAGATTATATGAACACAAAATATCCATCATAATCTTTTATAATTACAAGCATAAAATCAATTATAATTTCTGATAATCCTAAACCTAAATATTCACTATAACTTTAAACCTATAACTTTAAACCTATTCTCCAGAAAGAAACTGTTAACTAAAGCTACTGACAATCAATTCAATCTTAATTCTCATCAACTCTTTAGTAATAGACATTCTACACAAACACAAACTGTCTCTATATATGTTGCTTTTGAGCTATATAGCCATTACTTTCTCAAACAAAACTTAACTTTTCTTATAGCAAAAAAAAAATTTCCCACAATTACTTCATTTTATTATATTTGGTTTATAGATGGTAATAAACCAAAATAAAATAACAAATATAGAATATCAAAACAGGCTCAGCTCAATCTGAACAATCCCAAAGGAATAAGATGTGGTTGGCATGAGTCTAAAGGAAATTTCACAAAGCACCACCATTCACTACCAATTTTAACACTACATTACATCATATATAAGCCTTTCATTTCTTAACATTCAATAAAGTAATACCAATATTAAACATCATTTAAATTAATTTCAAGATTTAAAATAAAAACATTACAAGATGAATCTAGTTTGCAATACCAACAAATAGTTAAGAATTATGTCTATAAAATGAATATGGGATTTGAATTATGAGTTGTGTGATAAACGAATTAATATGTAGATGATTAAATGGATGGTAAAGGGCAAATAATAACTAATTAATAAAAGTAAATGAACTTAAGAGTGAGGAGAAGAACAGGAAATGTGTAAGAGTAATGAATGATTAAAATGGTAATAGGATAGGGGACAATAATAGATAAATTTGTTATGATAAAGTCTTACGATGAAATGACAATGAAAAGTAAAAGGAAAAAAACATGAATGAACTATGATAACAATATTAACGATGATGAATGAGATCCTGGACTATAAAACTAATATTGTTTCAAACAACAGCAGACAATAATGAAATAAAGCAATGGTTCTCAGCTTCATTATGACAAAATATTTAACCACTAAATTAAAATAGAGTATAAGTTTTAAACTAGAAAAGAAACGTACATCTTGAAATTTCTACTAAATCAATTAAACAATAACAATAAACATAAGATATCGAGGCAAAAGAATAATAAATAATTTCAGAAATAAAAAATTACAATACATTTAAAATTGAGACTATAAATTAACAATTTACTATTTCAGGGTTTAAATAACTTAAATGTTACTATTCTAAAAAATATATATTTGGATCAATGAGAAGGATTTTGCCACTACCCAAATATAACAAGCAAAAACAGTTCATAAAACAAAATAGAATTAATAAAGAACATTTGACAATTCCAATACTAATAATAATGAATTTTAAATTTTATGAAGCATTAATAACTTCTTAATAAAGCAAATATAATAATTTACAAACTATCTTTTATTTAATAATCATGGGCAATATGATGAAGATGAGTGAATAATGCATCTGATGATTTGGATAAACAGGTTATTCCAAAACTGAATATTTAATCTTTAAAAAAAAATACTTAAAAACAATATATGTGCTTAAGATCAACAATGTTTTAATGAATAAGCAATAACTTTATGTACTTTGCATGTATGAACTTAACAAAATTTACTTTGATATGCTAATGCTTAATAAAATATACTATATTGAGTGATGATGACTTTTATGACAACAATAAAAAATAATATGTTGATAGAAATAGCAACAACAGTATGGACAATGATTAGCAATAAAGCCACAGACAACTAAATATATTTGCAAACAAAATTTATTTACATTATTTACAAGTTTTGTAGATATAGTAATGACAACTAAAAAAACATATATAATATTGGACTATTGTGACAAAAATTTACATATAACAAGATTTAATTACATCATTTTATGATTGAAGGAAGATCTCTTAGGATCCATTTAATGCTTTAATAAGTTATTACCTTTTTATTTATTATTACTCAAGTCTATTATTCACATTGAGTCTACTTGACTTACCATGCATTTTATATTTTATGTATTTATTAATAGCACAATTTTTAAATAGGCACAGACAATGTATTTCAAAATCTGTATTCAATGGATAATAAAGCCACCAATATTATTACACAGGGTAACACAATAAATATACTTAAGATGTAACAGTTTAAAATACCATATATTACTAGAAACCATTGACTTCTTGCTTTAATCCATTTATTTAGGCTATTAAACAGCCAACAACACTTTAGGAGACAAGTCTATCATTTTTCTATCCTTAATTATTAGTTTTACCTTGCAGGATTCTTTGAAATTAAAGTAAGATATTATATGAACTTTTTAAACTTAAGGAAGAAGATTACCATTTTAATACAAATTGAATATAAATGACATAGCATAATAGTATAAAGGTGATTATCTCAGCTGGAAGTAACAATCAACTATAAAAAACATTCAACTAACATTATATTTTCTCTTCGTTTTGCACAGTGCTAAGTACAATCTACATTTTCAAATACAATATTTTAGAAACGATTCTACTTCTATCGATACCAGACCATTACAACTTAGGAATAAGAAATTTAATAAAACTTGTGATATATACAGAGATATAATAGGGTCAATCTAATGCAAAAGAGAACAAACAATATCCTAGACCATGATCATCTCATGACTGCATATGGTTTGTAATTCCAGTGTCATTTCTGGAGCAGCTTTGGGGATATAAAATGAAGGGGTGATCAATCTCTTGTTTGAAATAACTACACCAATGCATGATTTGAAATCCCAGTGTTGCTTTTGGAGTACCTTTAGGGATATGAGAAAAAAGGAAGTGGTATTTAATGCCTTATTTAATAACTAGATCAATACACTACAAAAGTATGACCTTAATTTGCTCAAAGTTTGATGGTCATAATTAATAATTCATCCACTATGTCTATTTATATCATTGCTCAAGGGAAAAAAGTAAGTTCATCTGATGTGATGCAACATGGACCTACCACATATTCTAAAATATTATACACTTCATTATTATAACCATTTAACATGATAACAAATAAATATAATACTAATATTACTTACCAAGAATATACAAAGACACTATCAAAACAGAATATATTACTATTTGACACATAAACTTTATAACTATCATTATCAATTTGAGAATGACTCATAATTATAGCTGTTGTTAGCTATTAATTATTTAAATATTACTCATATTAATTACCATGTTTAATGCACTTGAATTAATCAAAGTTATATACTGCCCATTTATTTTTATTATTTGACAATTGTAGTGTTCTTATCCTAGAAAGAAAATATTAAGAATAAACTGTAATAGTTTCTCACCTGTGTTCATATTTTTAAACATGAATAAAATTTACAACAAATAAGATTTTCATATTTGATCAAATTTATTTTTATCACGAATCTTTTTTTACACAAACCAGTTTTTATATCTGTATGCAATATTACAAGACAGAGAACATGCAATTTTAATAATAATAAAGATCCTACGTAAACTTATAGTTTCACATTCCTTTTTGTGAAACTAAGACAGTGACATCTTTATTGCAATCGTTTTAAAACTGCAGCATTATATGATTAATAAATGTTCTTTCCCACATGGAATGTTTCATATTTACATATTAGCTTAAATTATAATCTTAATGTGTTGCTTGACTGAGGAACAATTGTAGTTTTTATCTATTAACCTCAAAACTTTGTTGTTCCAGAAATTAAAAACAATTGAAGATGAACACTGATTCTTATCTTCATAACCATATATGGATTTTATATACTTTATAGACTAAAGGCACTATTTAATAATTAACACATTACAAGTCCAATCCATGATATGATTAACATAATAATTAATATATTAAAATTTAAGTTGACATTTGATTCACTTTTAATGAGGTTTTACAACTCAGTTTAATAAACATGTCAATTCCATATATTATGGAAATTACAAGATGGCATATTTAGCTTTGCCCTAACGTAAGTTTTAAAGGCAATGCTGGGAATATTTCATTTTAAAAGTCATAATAAATATGTTATAAACTCTTATAATTTAGTATCTTCATTTATATTGTTTTATTAGGTAAATATAAGTTATTATTGTACTTTTATTTAATTGCAATATAACATTTTCTCTTTTTAATTTTATTTTCTCCATGTATTGAAATTAATATAGCATAATAGAATTGTGACAGTTGATGTTAGCTTTAATATAATATTTCACATTAGTTTAAACATGTCATGAGTACCTTATAAATTCAAAAACAACAATAAAAGTCATTAAATATCTCATATTATACTTCATATTTTTAATTTTTTTATAAACAAGGCAACTCTGCATACAGTAGTGCCACACTGTGCCAAACAGAGTAATCAATGGATGCCAGAAGGCTTATGCATAAGATCCCTATCTAATGCCTACTCATCCAATATCCCCAGACTAATTTCTGGTTTGTGGCCTTCATCAGTGAGGAGCTTTGGATCTGCAATGCTCTCAGATTCAAAGCTCCTCACTGACGAAGGCCACAAGCCAGAAATTAGTCTGGAGATATTAGATGAGTAGGCATTAGATAGGGATTTTATGCATAAGCCTTCTGGCATCCATTAATTATTCTGTTTGGCACAATGTGGCAGTACTGTATCAAGATTGCCTTGTTTATAAACAATTATGTGCTAGTATAAGAGATGGTGATCATGTGATGCTTAATGGTTTTCATTTTTTTCTGACTGAAAGTACAAAATTATTTTTTTTTATTTCTTCTTGCTATCCCAAATAAGTCATAATTATTTTTATAATCTGAACAGTAAATATAATAAATAAATAGCTATAAAATAAAGAATAAAATTTAGTGCTTATGAATTTCTGTTTTGTTTTAAATTTGAATTCCATTTTGTTCCAATATATCTACCAGTTTTAAATGTGAACTCTTTATAATTAATGGCAGCAATATGTTGCATATATGTAGGCCAAATGAAGTTTCTACTTCATTAGCTGCACATTAAAATACAATTCAATTCCATTTTTAATTCAATTCAAATTCAATTTCACTTTTAATAATTTTCAGCTTCCCCAGTACTTTATTAATTTAGTTCTTCCATGGGTTTTCCTTGTACTGTTCTCCTGGTCTTCTGTTCTTTCTCTGTGTCTCTCTACAAAAATCTGTATTAGCATATTTATAAACTTTCATCAGAGATAATCATTGTACAAATTGACAAACCAAAAAAATTATTGTATGTGCATACATTATCATACAATTTATAGTTATCCATCTATTAGCATAAATGATAACTAATTAAGCTGTTCAAATCTATGCTAAATTGCAATAGAAACATGCTTGAGAATTAATTGTAAAGATTAATTTAGAATAGCTATAATTTTAAGTATTTTGTTATTATTTAATAATAACAAAATACCAAGATATTTTTATACTATTAATTTAATCCCAACATTAATAACCTATTATTTTCGATTCTATTGAAATTAGTCCATCTGACAGACTGCACATAAAAAGTCTCATACACAATCTGACAGAAGGCCTAGCACATCTTTTTGAACAGTCCAATTCTTTAACACTGTCAGGAGATTTATTGACCAAATTTATTTATTTTATACTAAAATTTAGCAATTATGATAACACATCACTGATATAATATATCTATTTAACTATTTAATATTGAATAGTTATTATCAATTAAAATGTAAAAGAGCTTGATAAGCATCAAACACATCAATGGGGTTACTATATATATATATATATATATTGTTTTGTTTACATATTTAAATATAAACAAAGGGAATAAAGCACCCTCACCCAGGCTATAAATTAAAACTCTAAATATTGAACAAAGGATATTTATAATATATGCTTATAAATATTAGTTTCAGAAATAGATGGATTCATTCTATTATTGAGCCTTTGTACAACATTTAGTGTGCTTTAAATTAATAGTCTGAGGAGAGAATGATTTGTTCCCCTTGTTTACATACAGATTGAATTTTGTTTAATGATAAATTTTCTTGAATCTGAGGTCATCAATCTTATGAAGACATTCTTTGATGTTAAAAGAAGTTGTTTTTGGAAGTTAATGATGGAAAGCTATTTTGTTTTGTATATACATGTTGTTTGAATTTCCATTGAAAAGTTCTAATGGTTAATAGATGAAATCATGGTTGTGGAATAATTTTAGTAAAATTTAGTTGCTGTAGCTAGAATTGCAATGATATACGATTTTCTATTATTACGATAGAATGACAGCCTGTTAAGCTAATTGCGCAGACACTGTGAGAATGTTATTAATAAATGAATACCTTCGAACAACCACATGATATAGTATTTGTATAAGAGTAAAAAGGAATCCTCTTACTCTTATGACTCAAATGTTTATATATGAGCAAATCTGAAGTAGTTGTAACGAAGGCGTGACTACATAATAGTCACTTTAAATTACTATATATAATGTCTGTATGAATGACGCCAATGAAATTTTCTAGAATTTACTAAACGCCACTCTAAACGAAACTAAATCATATACATGAATAAGCATTTATTTTATAACGTCTTGCATGCGATTATAATTACGATAGAATGACAGCCTGTTAAGCTAATTGCGCAGACGCTGTGAGAATGTTATTAATAAATGAATACCTTCGAACAACCACATGATATAGTATTTGTATAAGAGTAAAAAGGAATCCTCTTACTCTTACGACTCAAATGTTTATATATGAGCAAATCTGAAGTAGTTGTAACGAAGGCATGACTACAATGTTGTCATAATAAATGTAAAATAAAAGAGGATATGTTGATTTCAAGAAATCGTCAAATGTTAATGAATCACCAGTCATCAAATGTTAAGATAACAGAATTGTGGGAAATCTGAATTGAACTATGGGTATTGTTAAGGGTTGTCTCATTTTGATTATTCAATGTTATATAGCTGATAAAGACTACAAAATGTATAGTCAAAAGTACTTCTAAAAATATTATAATTTATGTAAATTTTACTGGATTTTGATATATATATATATTGATTTGTATATTACATATATTGTGGAACAAATGCAGATATCAAACTTAATTTATTATATATATATAAACAACTGGAATAAAACTACAAAATCTTCAATTTTATATAAGCATTTTTAAAATATTTGTAGTTTTATTCCAGTTGTTTATTCTTATTATTATATTTACATTATTAGATATTTTATATTTTTTTTTTCTTTATAGCTGCCCAAGAAGTGTCTGCTGGTAAAGTTTAGAATTACATATTTTTAAAATATAAAATTAATACTTTGAACTATATTTATAAATATATTTATTTAACTTTTATATAGATTAAATTGTAGAGATACTAGACCATGCTTTTCAAGTATTTATTATATGTTAGTTATGCTATAACAATTTTTTTAAGCTAATTAAAGAATGATAAAAAGTTTATTCTTAAATCAGAGCATTTTTATTTATTTTTCATTATATTTTATTTATTTATAAAGGCGACTTTGAAAATTTCTTTGTTATTAGAACAGATAAAATTTGCAATTAAGAAACAATATAATATAATATTAATAAAATATTCGCCTATTTAAAGCATAGTTGCAAATTATCCTGAACATTTGAAATATATTCAGTAAAAATAATAAAACATATTGTCATGATTATTATTGTCAGGTGCAAAATAATTTATTTTTACTCCGATTTTGTGATCTTTTCTACATATTCAATTCTGTATTGTGATGAAGAAATCTACTCTTTCAATAACAGATTTTTTTAGTAATATTTATTTTTACACTCAATTCAACGTTTGAAATCAAAAAACATTTTATGATCCCATTTTCTATAATACTGTTTTTATTCTTATTTAGTGTTGTCATTTATTGTAAGTTTCATGTCAAAACATAGTATGATTGTCTTATTAAATCCATATCAATGTTCTTCTTTTTTCTGTTTTACTACCTTCATTAAAATAGAGTTTTGATTTAGTTCCTTTGAATATGACACATTTTTTACTCAAAACATCTTTTATTCTCTTTTAATTATTAAAAAACCAGAATAAAATTTAAATGTTCTGAATTCAAACCATCATAAATACATAGGTATCCAATTCTAACAATAGTTCAGTAATTATATATTTTGGTTGCCTCCATTGCAAAACATATGTAGATACTAATATTCTTTGGCTAGAATTGGTACAAAATCAAAAACACCATATGACTTCAAGAATATTATGAAAATTAAAGATAAAACCTATAGAGATGTCAGTATTGAAACTGAATAAATGGAGTTTGCTCATAGTGTTGATGAATTTTTTGTTTATATAAATCCTAACCATAAGATAACTTGCTTACTGTTGTAATAATACAATGTATACCCAAATGTATTGCATGCACTAACATGTTTTTGAATTTCAGACATCATAGAAAAAAAATTAAAAAGGAATGTTGGATATATGGTGCATTAAGTCCAAAAGAACCATGGCAGTTAGATTTAACTTCATGTTGCTCATTGACAAAATCTGTAATCCAGATAATCTGGGAATATAAAATGAGCCAATGGTGACCACATTGGCAAGGGAATATTTGTTGATATTTAATAACCTAAAATACTAAAACTATCAATTTCAAGTCGATTACTTTTTCATTGTGTCATTACAGGACAGAAGTCAATAAAAATTGTAGTGATTATTTAAGTTGATAATGCAGTTTCTGGAGCAAAAACAATCTTCAGAATGCCTTATTCTAATCTTTTCGTTTGTGTATGTGGCTATGGAACTTTAAACAAAGAAATGCCTTCAAATTTAACTTAGATATTCATTTCTATTAATTAAATGTCTAAAGCTAAAATTATGTGACACTTCCAGTATGAGAAAATTTTCTCTCCAATGGATTATCAAAGAGAAATATTTTTTTATGAATTAATTTACAAATCCATGTAATTTTGATGCTGTTAATAACAGAAAAAATACATGGATTAAACTATTATTGAAACAAACCAAAAAAAGTTAAGATATTAAAAAATTGCCTGTGGATGTATAAATAATGATTTTAATGACCATATTGCACACTCATGGAGACAGAAATAAATATCTGCATTCACTGATATGAAAATAAATATCTAACAGTCATTGAGATATCAATAGGTAATTAGATGAACTTAATACAAGTTTATGAATCAGCAAAGATTTTTCCTATCAGATGTGCTATTCATATAATCTTAGATATGAATATAGTTTTGTTTATATTATTCTTTTCTATTTGTTAATCAGAGTTATTGTTATTATTGATAATTTTGACTGTTTGATGATTTCTCTTCTGAATTCCATGCAAATTATTTTATTTTGTCATGTAATCATATTATTAATATGGAAATGGTAATGAACAGGAAACATGATTGAATCTGTATTAAACCTTGTTATTTATGCATGTTTAGTCTGATTGTAATACATGGCTACTATAAATTAGTCAATTAAAAATAATATTGTATGGTCAATAGACATTGTACTCTATCTCCCATTATATATCAATAATTCCACTAGTCTAAAAATTAATTATCATGTTTTTCATTTTGTTGTTAGTTTGATTAAATTTTACAGACTGAAATATGGCTTGTACATTGGGCACTAACTGGCATAATTTGAAGCATAGTAGAGAACAAATCTGAAAGGACAGTCATACCAAGACATTTTGTCACAGTTACCTCATCTTTATACATTTTCTATGTTGATGATATGCTGATATATGCTGAAAAGAAAGCTGTGTCACTTATCCTCATTAGGCTGGATCATATCACATAAAGACATCAAATGGGATAAATTGCTTGGACATGAATATTCAACATTCAAATGTGCAACTACACTACAAAATGATCATCTAACTTATCAACATTCCTTGGTGCTGTTTACCCTTGTTTGCACACTTCCACCTCACACAAATTATCTGACTTTAAGTGTTTTCTGTATAAAAACTCTAAGCTATGTACGTTTGAGGTAGACAGGAAAGACAATATCAAAAACTATATAAAAGACCTAGTCAAATCTGAATATGATCATCATTCTTTAACTGGAGCTCTTAAAAATTCTACTGTACATTAAACATTAAGTCCATGAACAGCAACAACACTAATGCATGGGTCAGTCTTCTTTTTACACATGGTGCATCAAAGGTGTTGAAGACAATCTGCTTGAATGAATTCAAAATCAGCTTCAGAATACCCTTTTCTAATTTCAACCAACTATTGAACAATACTAAAGACACGTTACCTCTAGATCAGTCTGTCAAAGTATTCTATAAAATTAGCTGCAATGAACTAAATTGCAAATCAATTTATTATGGTGAGTCTCATGCCAATAACCCTACTAGATTATCATAACACAAATGGACCAAAACCAGATCACAACATAAAATCAGTATTTTTAAAGCATTAGATCAACTTGGGACACAATTTTGATCCATTTAATATCAAAGTTGTTTGTGCTAAGAGCAATGATGAAAAAAAATACAAAGAGGCATGGTTCATAGCAAATAATGTCCATGTGATAAATAATGTCCATGTGATAAATAAAAATGACTCACGCATTGCATTATCAAGTGACACATGATCACATTTTCTATACTAGCACATTAATTGTTGATAAACAGAGAAAACTCTCCATACAGTATTGCTACCTGTGCTAAACAGAGTAATCAATGGATGCCAGAAGGCTTGTGCATAAAATCCCTATCTAATGCCTACTCATCCAATATCCCCAGACTAGTTTTTCGGATATTGGATGAGTAGGCATTAGATAGGGATTACTCTGTTTAGCACAGGTGGCAATGCTGTATGGAGAGTTTTGCTCTGTTTATTATCAAGCAAGTGATATATGTAAATTCACAAATGTGTATACTAATTACCTCATGTTCTCTTTTCTTTACACTTATCTTAGTGGTATAAATATGACTGACCTGGTCGAAAGTGATGCTAAGCTGTAAATCTGTAAACAGGCTATAATTTTATAGAATTTTCAGCAGAGTTTACTTTCACTATCTAATGAGTTATAAAAAAATAAGGAAATAAATAAATGATAAATTGAATTAAAACTATAAATTATTTTTAGAATTTGGTTATAAATCTTAAAATCAGCCATTGACTTTAGTATCACTATCTTTGTCAAACGTATTTATATTGGGTAATGAAAAAAACATTGTTATTTGTTGTTGATGTTTTTTCCACCTTTCCTAACTTACCTTCATAATATATTCACTACTCACGTTGAATAAATGGAATGACACTTTGCAACAAAGTCTAACTCATTCACACATGCAAAACCGAAGAACGAATGCAAAACCAGATTATTTTATTATACAATATTTGATCAGTAGTTTATAATCTTATATAGTTTCATCATAAGAAAAATGAAATGTTATGATATGTTGGTTTTCTAAAAGAAATTTGTTTTTAACAATTTCTATTGAATCAAAGTCTATTTGTAATCATTGACGCATATAAAAACTTTTCCCCCATGGATACTTCTTTTAATTATACAGAGAACGTCAAGGATGAGACTTCTGGTAACTAGATCTTTCTTAAAATCAGTATGTACACTAAAATATAATATTTTAATAAAATCATTTAATACATCTTTAATCTGTTTCACCAGAATATTATATGAATATGGTATAAGAGATGGCCATAGTAATAGAACATTTTATCAAGTTCCTTCTTGAAAAACTTTCCCCATGTAGAGACATTTATCATACTAGGTGTGATAATTTGATTCAAATATTTATTGATTTTACTTCAATTTCATAAAAGCAATTTGTATTCTAATATAATGCTGTCAGTTCTTTTGATTTTCTCAATTGGAAATATTTATAGTTCTAACTCGACTTCATCTTACCTTTTGGTATGTTTTTGATCTAATGGAAATAAAAAGTTTATTCGTTGATATTTCTGTAATACATAATATCTGTATTCTCTATCCATATTTACGTTATAATGATTACTGTGTTTGCATGGTCAATATTTTCATTACATTTATTATAGCTGATTTTTTTTTTTTTTTTTTTTTTTGCAATTACTGGTGTATTTTGCATTTTTTGACTTCTCGGGAGCAAAATTTATTTATTCCATTCCAATAACGATATTTATTACAATCAATAGATTCTATCTAGAAGTACTTACTAACAAAATTATAAAAAGAACGGAAGCCAAAGCTCATAATAATAATAAAAACTTACATTCGTTTTTAATATAGGTTGTAGAGAAAAGAAAATGAAACGCATTAAACGTTTAAATATAAGACACAAGGATTCATCAGTAAAGGACATTTTTTTTATGTGTCATAGCATCGGCCAGGAAGCGAACCCTCAAACTCTGGACAACTGCTTGTAAGGCGGCTGTGCTGACCACTCGATCACCAACGCTTTTAGTCATGGAATTTGGGATTTTATAAATGGTTCCTGACAAATTGTGTAATTTATTTCCGTGTGATCATTTGCATTTAGATATTATTATAACAGATAATTATATTTGACTGGATAAAAAATATTTATAATATAGCTGTCACAACCCCTAGATTGAAGGCTATTATTTCCTTTAGATCAAAAATTTTCAAAACATATCTGACCAACTCATTATATTTCTAAAATAATGCCTTTTTAATCTGTTTGAATTATAAAATTTAACGCTAGTAATTTGTCAGTATTATTAAATAAGCAGTTTATCAACATCATTAGCAACTATTTGTGGAGGAATATGACCTTTCTAATTAGCAAAAAACAAAACAACCAGTAAGACAAAATAATCATGCAGATAGATCTTGGGATCTTTTAATCTACAATTTAAAAATAGTCTACAGTTATCACAAAATAATATCGAAATTCATCAATAAATACATATTAACTATTATTCGATTCACTTTTCACTTCAATAAAGAGGCGCTCTGACTATTATAGTTTCATTAGTAATCGATCTAAGAAGTAAAATTATATCGATTGTTCATTCGATCTTGCCATCTTGTTTATGGAATACCCCCCCCCCACAGAACCTTATGTTATATAAGCGTGTTTCACCTTCACATCATTAATTGATCAATATAATAGCTGAATATATATGATTTGGGGCCACTACAAGTATCCTATTATTTCAAAAGTTAAATGCGTAAAAGATGATAGAATAGATTGCGCTTTAATCATTATTCTACTTTTCTTTAAAATGACAATCTCAAGCTGACAATCAGTTAGACTTTAAAATTGCTAAATATTTATTTTTCATTACTGAGTGAGAAAGAAAACAGTTGAGTATTTGAAGAGTAATTGGTGAATCCAATCTTTTATCGATTGCCATTAAAACGTTAACGATATTAAATATATTATCTTTTGTTTGTCCAAATCATCAGAGCGTTATAAATCTAGAAATCAATAAAATGAAATTTCTATTTGTACTTTTAATCGGTTCAAATGAAAAACACACTCACCAATTCTATATTGCATTTCGATGCCTGTTTTATGAAGCTACATTGTCCATTGTTGACTTTGTGATATCTATTGCATAAATGAAATCAAAATAAAAGATAGTTCATATCTTGCTCAGATTCCTATTTTCATTTCCAAATGCCACAATTTTTTAAGCAGTAGCTATCCAGTGACTTTTAATCTCAGAAAGACAAGATGCATAATAAGAATAAAGTTTCTATGGGGGGGGGGCATATAATTTCAAACATTTTCATAAACCTGAGTAAATTAAATATTATCTTAAACAAACAAAAGTATATTTACAGTGCTTCTTAATTTTGTGAAATTTTAGCGGTATCCATTTGTCTACTTTAGAACCATCTTTGCAAACATGCATTCTTCATATCAAATATTATTGTTAGACCCATGTTTTCAGTAGTGGAATTATCATAAATATTACGCACGTGCATATGGTTCTCTAAATAGCCTACACATAGTTAAAAGTAAGTTTTCTATATTTCATCAGTAAAAAAATTTTGTAAGTCCAAACTGAGAAGAATGGAATCTTATCTAATACTATAATCAGAATTATATTGATAATGGAGATATTTAAAAGACAAAGTTTAATGTGGGACATTTGTTGATTCTTGTGACTTTAAATCTTTTTCTGACGTAGTGAGTATTTTATATACATTTTAAAGTATTTTTAAAACTTTTACCAAAATAGTGTTTATCATTTTCTTATTATTCAAAAATGTTCATTACTTTCTCTTATTTTACTTATCAGCTTTATATTTTAAACAAATTTTAATTTCTGAAATATAAATTTTTAGAGTATTTTTATGATACATAATTAAAAAGAAGTGATTATTTTATTGGTATGCATCTGTAATGTATTCATAGTCATACATTTTGATTCTTGTTTTTCTTGTTTTTTTTTAAAAAAAAGACCAAGATCCGTTCATTGGCGGTAAGAATTCACTTTTGTTATTTTTGATAAATGTAAACTGAATGTGTGGATTATTAACACTATTTATTTTTGCAATATATATGTAATTGTAATCACGTTAGTATGTAGTTGCTTTTTTATTTATTTAGTAGCATCAGTATTTCATTTGGACATGTCTGCACGCATTTGGTTTAATAAAGATGTATCGACTGTTACATGAAAAAATGGTATTGAGGTAACTTTACAATCTAGTCGAAGACAGATGAGTCAATTGAAACTGCAATGAGGTTATTGTATAATAATAAGGATGCAGACACCCTCAGTAATATGAATTTACTGAAAATGGGTTTCCATCATTTATATATTATTATACTTCAATATTAGCCACTCAAAAAAAAAAAAACAGGTCATCATAATTTTAGAAAATAACTTGATAAAACAATCACAAAATTAAAGATAAGTAATGCACATCAATATAATATGTCTATCATATACCTCTTGGTTTTAATAAAATCACTTTTACTATAAAATCCAAACTCTTGTTTACCATAAAATAGATTTTAGCAAGTCTGAATAATCTTTCATTCTTTTCACATATCCGCTCCAAATAAGAGTTGCTTTAATAATAATAATAATAATAATAATAATAATAATAATAATAATAATAATAATAATAATAATAATAATAATAATAATAATAATAATAATAATAATAATAATAATAATAATAATAATAACAACAATAATGATAATAATAACAACAATAATTATTGATGTGATGTGATGTGATGCACATCGTTTTAAGAGAAAGGTCTGAGTAAGCAATTATTAGCATAAATATTGCAAATATAATTTATTGTCATTATATATATATGTATAATGTGTATATTTCTAATATAAAAAAGGAAAAGCATTTAGTCAATTTGAGCTAGAAATAATAGCAAGACAAGATACGGTATTGATCGGGTGTTTCCAATATGGAACTACCCATTGGAGATAAATGCATTAAAATGAATTCAACATATGCAGAAATAATTAAAAGTGATCAAAATAGAAACAACCATGAGTAACAGAGAAATTTTAATACAGCAATTTCATCGATCAACAGAAAATAATATTAACAAATTGGATCTATTTACAGCAAACAATAATGAATTTGAAAGTACGCAGGAAACAAACTTGGATCAGTCCAGCTTAGAAAAAATTTCAGACCTCTTTAATTAGACAATGACAAAAATTTATTTCTCACATTTAAACTTTTTTTTATAAATCAATCAATAATATTAGCTATAACCGATCAGCATTGTTTGTCATAATATGAATTTCCAAAATAATTGCTATTTCAGCTATTTAGTAAAAAATATATATGGCCATTCATTACCTGTATCACAGATCATCGGAACTCCAAGTATATTATAATCGAATTTCAAACAGAAATGAAAAAAAAAAAAAACAATTTTAAAGATAATCAAAAACATTAAATATTTATGCACTGGTCGCAACTGACCCCACCAGAAATAATATTGTAATAGGCATAATTAATGACACTTATCTAGGATATTAGAAGACAGATTTTCTAAAAATAATGAAACCATTTGGTGAAGTACTTGATTTTCAACCCATGTATCATAGTAATACACCAGTTCTGATAGACAGTAATAACTATAAATTCAAAATAATACTTAATGAATATATTAAACCAATGGATATACCATCGCCTGTAACAGATTAAGAAGCAACATTATTTGTGTCAATCAATGGTTTAAAGCCTCAGTGTTGTCACTGTAAACAGCATGGCCATCTAATTCACAATTGTCCTGAAATATACTGTAAAGACTATAATTTAAAATTAACTCCAATGCACCAATGTCCATGCATAAATAAACTAATTGGCAATGATCTAACAGAGAAGTGTAGTAATATCAGCCTGTAGGGAAATAATGAGAACTTGAATGAAAATATTATTTTGAATAAGACATTTCCAGATGTGATGGATGCACTAACCTCAATCATTGTCCCACTGCCAAATTCGAACTCAGAAATAAAAAAACAAGGCACACCTGCAAGAGTAAAGAGAGGCAGGAGACCTCAAATATTAGCATAGATGAGAATGATAGTGAATCCCCCTCACTCACAAAAAAACTCAAAAAGAAAGTTAAGATTAAAAAAAATAAAGACGATTCTGAATTCTATGATTACATGGAGAAAGAAAAAGTAATATCAAGTCATGTAAGTATTTTATGTTCACATTGTGCAATAAATAATAACAAAAGTGAGTTTCACAGAATTAAAACTATAATTACTAAAAGTGGAAATATAACTAATTAAATAAAAGCAATAATAATTATTTTTAAACTCACAGGTTAACAAATGCATTTTGTTTTAAATATATATAATTTTAATACATATATAAATTATTTATTTATATAAAACCAATAATATTAAATATGTAAGTAATATATATATATATATATTAAAAATATTAAGATGAAATTTAAAATTTGTTCATTCAATATAAGAGGCTTAATCAGTTTAAAGGTTGTTTCAAGTAAACTGATACATGGTTTTGACTTGCTCTAATTTTGATAGTTTTTACATTAGCATAGTATATTTAGGCTTATTTTAAAACTTAAAAAATACCATAAGATGCTGTCCACTTTTAAATTATTTTACAAGAAAAAAATCAATAATATCAACATTCAAAGCTACAACAAAGAGAAAATACTGGCCTTCCTAGATGCTGATTAGTTGGTTCATGTTACGAGCAAAGAAAAAGCACCTGTCAATAATTTTCACCACTTCAACTTGTTTTTTTTTCATTTTGAAAATTAAAATAAATGTTTTAAAGCATTTTTTTACATATTATAAATTATTTGGATAAATTATGGATAAATTATGGTGAAAATGAAATTATTTTAGAAAAATTGTTTAGATTTTAGTAAAAATTATTTACTTTTACACAAACATAAATTGAGAAAGAAAATCAATGTTGTAAGTAATATTTTCTAATAGGTTATGAATGTTCTTTTTAAATTCCCCATTATAAAATATTTTTATAATTATAAACAGAAATTTATTTTTGAAAAAACTTTCATTCACTTTTATATTCTGACAAATTATTAATTTGCTTTTTACAAATGAAACTAAAACAAATATAATATTAAAAATGAATATATATTTACTGCTTTTTTTTAATTGACCAATCAAAAGTTTAGAATTTTAATTCACTCAGCCAAACAGAATTTGTGCAGCAGGATATGCTATAGAAAAAATATATCAAAAAATGACAAAATAATACAGTCGTGTGTATTAGACATACTCAAAACAAAAATATTTAACCCAGCATGCTATGCAAATAATATAGACTTTATAAATTTTTTTACAGACACTTTTTCACCATCAGCAGGCACAGGAATAATAATAAATAAAAGTAACTCTTTTTCAAGTTTCAAAATACTATATATTGATGCACATATAATAATTATAACCTTCCTACATCTATCAAATGCAATATATATATATATATATATATATATATATATATATATATATATATAATGTCCATTAATTAAAAAAAATGTAATTATAATTAAAATAATAAATTTAATGGTTTACAAACAATTATAAATAATCCTTAAATCTGCAGAAGTACTTTCAGTTAAATTCTTAAACCTGCCTCAACTGCCATTAAATTCCGAAATGCAAAGCAGAAGCAAACATCATTAATTCAAATCCCATGAATCACATATTTTAATGTTAGAAGCATGTCGATTTATTAAATGCATTTTATTCCTCTTTATAAAAATTGCCTCTTTAATTTTTCATTTATTATGGTTTCTCTCTTCATGAAGAATTTTCACACTTTCAACATCAAATTTAAATTTATATTTACATTTTTTTCATGATCAAAGGAAACTGAAAGAGACAATAAATCATTATTATTATTATTACTTTTTACATGCTTATATAATACTTCATGCTCCCTTAATTTTTTCTTAATACTTCACCTCAATTCACCTATATATGATAACATACAGTCACACAAAATTTGATATATGTTATTACTTTTCTGCTTGACAGGTATGACATACTTAGAATTATTGACTAATTTATTAATATTGTTTGGAACATAGAATGAAATATTAAACACATTCTTATATATATATAATTAATGGACATTTTATTATATATATATATATATATATAAATTGTAAATTACAATATATATATATATATATATATCATTAAAAAATTTCACTTGTGGATTTGAAATAAATGGAATAGATATCCATTGTTTATTATCAATCTTCATTTTTTTTAAACCATTATAACTCTTTTTGTCAAGTTAAAAAGAGTTATATATACAAAGAGACTTCAGACTACTCAAAGAAGTATGGAGAGGTGCATGTTGGGAGTAACAAGAAGAGATCAAAAACACAATATATGGTAAGAGAATTAATAGCTGTTACTGAACTCACTGAAAAAATTAAAAGACTGAAGTGTTGATCTGTACATATTACTAGATGAGGTAATAATAGATGGATAGTTGAAATCTTAAACTGGATTATAAGAGATTGTAAAAGATACAGAAAGAGACAACATGTGAGATGGATGGATAGAAATAAGAAAGTGTGCAGGGGTGATGTGGAGAAGAGATGCTAGAGATCAGAGAAGTTTGATTGAACTTGGAGAGACATTCATCTTGCAGTGGATTGATAATGGAAGTTGATGTATATATATATATATATATATATATATATATATATATATATATATATATATATATATATATATATATATATATGGTGGCAGTAAAAAACATATAGAGGATTCAAAATGATGAATAAATCATCTAATGGGGCACTATAAAAATGTACACTCATATATATATATATATATATATATATATATATATATATATACTAATCTTTAATATAAGACATGTTTGTGAAGCTAGTGACTTAAATAGGGCAAACTACCTACAAATTGAAGCACAATAAAATCAGATTGCTGAATGACTTTTATGATATGCATCCATTATATTGGAGGCACACACACATTTTGACTTACATTAATGATTTTAAATATCTTCAGAAAGGTACTTTTTATATGAAATTTTAACTATGAGAAATAACTAAATGTTTCTTATATTTTTTTTTAAAACTTTATTCTCTTATAGCAAGATTGAATTGAAAGTAAATGTTGATTCATTTAAAACTAAACTCTTTTAGAAAAGAAGAATAAAAATGTAAGAAACAAAACCACTTTATTTTATCTCTTGAATATTTAAAAATATAATTTTTTTAACCCACCTAAATTTTAATAAAAGTCATGTCTGTATCTTCATAATAATAATATTAAAAAATAATTAAAATGTATCATGATATATCACATACATCAAGTTATATAAGGTCTTACAAAATGTATGTAATAATAGTAAATTAATATAAATGATAAATAATTAAAGTCATCTGAATGAAATTGTAAATTGAACAATATTTTACAAATAACTAGCTTATTGGTAACAAAAGTTTAAATTTTTATTAACCTTTTTTGCATTTATGATCTGTATTGACAGAATGAATTAAAGTTTTAAACAATTAATTGATCAACTACTGAAAAAGTGATAAAATATATTTATCTTTTAAAACTGTATATGTTTTAGTTTAGTTTTTAAAAGTGACAATAATAATTGATTTGATTATTAAAGTAAATGATTGTTTTTTTAAAAATAAAATTCTATTTATACTTGATAAAATAATCTATAGAAGTAAGGAAAATATTTATTTGCCAACCAATTATAAATTGTAACCACACATCTTTGATGTTTTTGTCAAGTTGTGTTTTTGTAATTGTAAATATTTTCAATTAAAATCTGAATTATTCTTTTAAAACAAGTAATATTGTACATATATTTTGTGAAAAAATAGTAAATATGTTAAAATATTCAAAAACATGTGCATTTGAAAATCCAAACAAAGAACTTAGAACTGTCAAAATTGTTCACAGATAATCTCTTGTGGAGAAAACAAGAAACAGACAATTAGTGCTTTAAAAAGGATCCTCTTATCTCATTGTTATAAAATAAACTTGAAATATTATTGATTTATTAGTTGTAAAAAAATCAGAAGATAACAACATTATTTAGTACAGGTTTTCATTAGAAAATTGCTAAAATAACATTACAAATAGAGGTTGCAAAATGAGTTAAAGCTGAGAACATATGGATGATACAAGATTGTGCTTCATACTCAAAAAAGGTTAAATAGTTAATAAAAAATAAATAGTTATGATAATGGTTGTTATATATATATATATATATATATATATATATATATATATATATATATATATATATATATATATATATATATATATATATATATATATATATATATATATATATATATATTGTATCTCTATAAAATTGCAATGACATTTGCATGCACATGTTTTCAAAAAAAAAAAATGTTGTCGCTTTTCATGTAAAGTCTTTCTATTTACCAGTTTCAAATTTTAGTCACAATCAGATTATATTTCCAGATAGAATTTGCCATGAAAATCTATTTTCCATGATTAAGAAGTATATCTGTTTTAACTGTAATTTAATATAGTGAATATGGTTGTACGAAGCTTAAAAGTCTGGATTAAAGTCCTTTTTAATTGTTAATAGTTGTAAATAATTTATTCCAAGAAGTGAGAACATTATTAATTATTTTTTTCAACCTTCTTACTAATCATTTGCTTTTTGTAATTTTAGTTGTAAATTATTATTAAACATTTCAATGTAGCACAAACTTTCAATAAATTTTATATTTCAAATGTAATTTTTTTAAAAACCATATCATGTTCAGTAATTGAGAAAAAGTAGTTATTTTATAAAATTGCATTTGTAATGTATTAATACTTTATTGTTTTTACTTTTTTTAAGATACGAAAGACTTAGAGCAAGGTAAAATATCTTTTTATGAATATTCTTAAATACAAAATAATTTATAAATTATTAATATTATGTATTTTTGCCATATTAGACCTAATACATAGTTATTTCTATGAATAATGTATACAAAGTAATGGTGGTATAAATATTCTTTACATTGGATGTATACTCATGGTTTAATATTAATCTAGCTATGGTAGTCCTCTAAATATAAAATTTTATTCATTAATTTTTTAGCAATATAAAGGGTTAAAATTTATTTCTCTTTTTATATGGTTATTGTCTTCTCATTTCTATTTATTGCTATAATATCAATCCATGGAAATATTAATTTTGTATATATTTTAATGTTTCATTAAAAAATTAATAAAATGTAGCTTGAATTAAGTATAAAGGTTTACAACATGCAGGCTATTACAAAATTAGACCTATACAATGTGCATTAGATCTTTATGCCAGTTAAAAGTAAAATAATGCAAATCTATCTTTACAACATTTAGTACAAATTAAAATGAAGTCCACCAGAGATTATTGTTAAACCCAAAGCAAAAGCAAATCTGTTGTGAGAACATCAAGCAGAAATAATATATATTGTGAAGGTGAATAATATATTAAAAACTCAAAATTGCAGATAAAACATCAATATGGGCACTATAAAAATGCAGTCACATATATGTATATGAATCTTTTATTTCAAATATGTATGAGAAGCAAATCCTGTAAATAGCACAATGTTCCTACATATTTAAGCACAATAAAATAAAGTTACTGAATTATTTATGTGATATGGTCAGTTCCATTAGACATACACATATTTTGACTTACATTAATGATTTTGAATGTGTTGGGAGAGATCATTTTTATACCAAATTTTAAATATGTAAAATAGCTAAACTTTTTTTATATTTTTGGTAAATCTTTTTGTCTTAGAAGAAAAAGTGAGGTCAAATTAAATGTTTATCTATTTAAAACTAAATTTTGATTATTAAAATGATGAAAATGATTTTAAAACTCTTTTGAAGGAAAAGAGAAAAAATATATATAAAAAAATAAACTGATTTCCTTTATTCCTCAAATATTTTAAAAATATATATTTTGCCCAACTAAATTTTAAAACCTTTAAAATAAAAATGTTTTAAAAAGATTCAAGGCATACCATGATATATCAAATACTCTGAGTAAAATCAAGTGTTATAAAACTAAATATTAAAACAAATTTAACATAAATGTTAAAATATAACTATCATCTAAATTAAATTATCAATTGATTTCTACTTACAAATGGTTTATTGGTGCTGAAAGTTTAAAAGTTTATTACATAGTTTATAAACAAATAAACAGATTCATTAATATGCAGACATGGATAAGCTGTCATTGTATGTCTATAAAAGTGGAATAAGATATGGATATATACATTTTTAAAATGTGAGTTTTTTGGTAATTTTATAGTAATGTCTTTTCATTTATCAGTTTCAAATCTTAGTCACAATGGAGTACTGTTTCCAGCTATCATTGAAAATTTGTTCACTTGCATGGATTGAAAACACATCCATTTTAACTGCTATTTAGTATATTGAAAATTGTTGGCAAAGTTTCATTCAAATTTACAAAATAAGAGTTAATATCCTGATGTTAATGGAATCTATGCGGAAAAAATGAAAATTATGTTGTTGTAATCTGAAATGCATGTTCATTATTTCACCTGCTGATAGAGAATTCATGTATGCCTGAATGAGCATTCAAAAGCAATAACCAACAAAGCAAATGGTTATTTGAGTAAGACTTTTAATATAATTACACCTTTCCTATATATATATATACATATATATATAATAGCTTATTTATTGTCATATGATAAATGCTACAAGAGAAAGTATCTGAAGCCTAAGCCTTTATCTATGATTGTCCCCATTCCCAGACTGTTTTCGAGTTATGGCTCTCTTCAGTGAGGGAGGAGCTAGGACATTAGATTCAAAATACTAACTCAAGCCAACCATTTATCTAATTCTTAAATATTAAGCAAAAAATCTAAATCTTCAGACATCTACATGTCTTCAAATTCAGCTCTTTAACTAAAGAAACTATATGGGCCTGAACTAAATTCAGTGATCCCATATATTAGTAGGCTTAACAATTTAATATAACCAAAGCCCTAATAGCAAAATTATAATATTAGTAAAAATCAGTCAAATGACACATGACCTATATAGCTTGCATTACCAATATGTAATATATAAAAAACCTGCTAATAGCTCTAAACAAAGCTTTTTTTTTTACTATTAAGACTTTGGCTATATTAAATTGCTAAGCCTACTAATATATGGGATCACTGAATTTAATTCAGGCCCATATAGTTTCTTTAGTTAAAGAGCTGAATTTGAGGACATGTAGGTGTCTGAAGATTTAGATCTTTTTCTTAATATTTAAGAATTAGATAAATGCTTGGCTTGAGTTAGTATTTTGAATCTAATGTCCTAGCTCCTCACTGAAGAGAGTTATAGCTTGAAACCAGGATGGTATGGGTACATTTATCATAAAAATATAAATAAGCTTGTTTAGAGCTATTAGCAGGCTCATTATATATTACACATTGGTAATGCAAGCTATATAGGTCCTTAATAAATCGGTTGATATGTAAAAATTACAACATGTGTAGCCTGTTTTAAAACTATGTACATTTAAAAATGTAATACCACATAACAATCTTAGAAGAAAAAAAGCATAAAGAAAAAAACTCTGAGTGTAAACAAGAGAAATGTCACCAATATAACTGAAGTGCCATTATTATGTGCTGTTTTCACAAAGTAAATTGGAATATGAAGAAGAAAGTGCTTAACACAAATCTAGTCAGAAACCCAATAATAAGTTGAGTAGTTTTCAAGTATTTTAATAGTGTCTAGATTTTTGTTTGTTTTTTTTTCAATTAAAATCATATAACAATTACAAGAACCTCTCTTAATTTTCACAACCCACAAAATGTTTCTGTGAATCCTTAAGCAATCATGACCCACAAGTTGTACATCACTGATCTGAAATATCAATTGCATTACAAAATTCATTTCAATATACATGATGAAGAAAAAATTTACAACATTATTAATCTAGCATTAAATGTAAAATAAATATAATAACTTAATATAAAAAACTTAATATTGGTACTTTAACTAATTTCATATAGTAATTCAATCACACAGCAAAAATATATAAAGAAAAAATTCAACATCTGACAACAAACTATAACAGTTGTTGTTGGTAAATCAAGAAATTGTTATATTTTGGTATGCTGCCGTGTTAGACTTTTTTTGAATATATTATTACGAATTTATGTTAACTTTTAAAATATTTTTAATGCATTTTATCTTATTTCTTATAATTATATAATTTATACTTATATATTAGTATTCATATCTTTTAATATATGTAAATAATTTATTTCTAAACATTAGAATAATACTAATTATTCCTTTCAATTTTCTTATTATTTATTTGCTTTCTGTAATTTTAATCCTTCATCGTTATTAAATATTTAATGTTGCACTATATTTGAAATATTGTTTTTGTTTTAAAATGTAATTTTTAGAAGTCATTAGTAAATAGTAAAGAAAAAGCAATTATTTTATAAGAGTGCATTTGTGATGTATTAAAACTTGATTGTTTTTTATCTTTTTTTTAAGCAATGAAAGACAAATTTGGTGAAGGTAAAATAAATTTTTATTTATATTCTTAAATATAATATAAATTACTAATATTATTTATTTTTGTCCTAATATAATTATTAAATGTTTATTTCCGTAATATATAGGTAATGGGAATTTCAAAATTGCATATTCTTTAGATCTAAGATCTTATTTATTAAAAGTATATTTATGTTCAATACTCAATTAGTTAGACACATATACAACCCACCCAAACACACACGCACGCACACACCCATATATATATATATTAGAAATTAGAGAAATTAAACATTTTCAAAAAGAACAAAAAATATAAATGTCACTTAGGAGCGCTTTCAACTATCCTCTTAGTCTTTGTCAACTAATACTTTGAGAAGTCAACTTTCCCATAATTCCAAAATAGCCAAAGTAGGAAACAAAAGAAGATAGATTGACTATTAGGATTTGTGTTCCATATGTAAAAGGAACCACAGACAGTATTGGACATATATTAAAACACTATAATATAAATACAGCTTTTGATACTCATCAAAAAATCAGCAACATAATATTCAAGCCTAAGAATTCAATCCCTCTTGAGTCTCATGGTGTTTATGAAATCTCAAGTAATAATTGTAAAGCTTCTTACATAGGTATGAGCAACCCTCACATCAGTGTTAAGATAGATGAACATGCTAATGCTGTTAAACAACACTCATCATCAGCAGCACTCTCACTCCATAGAATACATTCAGGTCATAAAATTTATTTTTTTAGCACCAGGATCATATTCAGAAGTGATAATCTCTACTAATATTTAATCAGAGAGAACCATTGTAACGGTCAGAAACATGTGATTCATTAACATAGTGCAGAGTTTGACCAACACATAGAGCTGCAGCACCATCTAGGTAGCGAAGCCACCAGTAGTACTGAGTTCGAACATAGTTTATCAGTTCCACAATACAATCTATGAAACAACACATCTGATGCTACACTAGTAAATATTTCCTTAGGCACGTGGGTCAGGGAGATGCAAGAGAATCAAGAATTTTATTTCGAGTTAACCAATAATAACATTAATATCAAACATTTATATTTAAAGAATCAAGGAAACATACTGAATGGGTATCGAATAAATAAAGATGTGACGGCAGATGTATAGTTTGAAATTATTTATTTAAAACATTTTAATAATAAATCATTTAACTAATAATATTTGGTAAGATTTAAGATATCAGTAGCGGGATTTTCCAATACTGTTAGATATTAAAGAGATACATTTATTTATATAGCTGATGTAATCTAGCTGCCTAAATTCTCGAGCAAGTATTTCAAGAGCATGCCTTCGGGATTTAAATCTTTGCAATGCAAGAGTCTAAATTAGGATTTATAATAGTAGTGGCAGACATATATTTATTTAATCAATTAAGATATTTATAAATTACTATGGATGGACATTTATTTGAGAGTGAATTAAGTCACTAATGCAGAGATGGAGTTATACATTGAATAATTAAGTTAATAAGAAGAAACATGTGGTATGTCTAGAAAGGTGATATGAAGATGGCAGTATATTCAAACTGCAAAACTGTGAATGAGTTTAAAACACTGGGCTGGTGTTTGCCATAGGCCCAAAAGGTAAGGTGTCACATAATCATAATCAAGGGCAAGTTGTTCGCGCCACAATTACTTCCTGGCTGCGTGACTGTCATCAATCCCTATGGGAGCATTTATTATGTCCGTTTGTGTAGGACAACTGGGATTAATTTCAATCCTAAAGAATCCGGAGTATTCAAGGCTTGTAAGGGGTCATCATGTCTCTAAAACATAACACATGTATAATGTACAGACTATTATGCTAAGATTTAATATATTTTATAACTCAGCCCTACATCATCAACATTTAATAAGGAATGTTTTTGACTCTCAAAGAAATGTAATTTATGGAATTATTACTTAAAATTTAATAAAATATAAAAACAATAGGTAAGCTAGGTAAGTATTAATGACTAATATGTCAGCCATTTGTTAAGTAGTAGACCCCTGCATTACAATAAATGAAGCATTGAATATGTGTCAATTTATATGAACATATTAAGTAATTTATGGAAGTAAATATTAATGAAGATATGATACGCATCCACTGTTTCAAGCAATCATGGATTTATATTTAAAAAATTATGAGCATGCTATAATTAGATAATAAAATATAAGGTTGTCGTCGATGAACCAACATATCCCACTGGATAGTGCTGTTTTTGCACTAAAACACATAAAAATGCCATTTCCGCAGCCGACACATTCGAACCCGCATTTTCTATAATATTAACCTTTTTGTTGTACTACAGATTGCAGGCCACTATGTTGCGTCATAGTACAGCATGTATGTTTATGCAGCAAACACATTTTCCCAATTCGCACAGTTTATAAAAAGGTTACGGCTTGGGGAGAGGGTGTGTTTTTTTGAATTGGATGGAAATGTTATTTTCATTGGATTTTTTTTTTATTTTAAAGTATTGAAATGTTCAGATTTTGTAAAGTAATAATTAACAGACTTTTTACACCATAGTGTATTGAAGTTTTAAGTAGTAAATGTTGATGAGGTATATGTATAAAGTGAATTGGAATTAGTTAACGCATCAAGTAAGGTACTGTTCATAACATTTCCACGAGACATTTTAACATTGTACCGTGTGTATATTTTTGAAATAAAAAAGAGCGTTAACACAAAAATATCCAGTAAGAAAAATACAATTGTACACTGTTTTTTTAAATGTCATAAAAAGCATATATTATAAACATTATATATATATATTTGTCATTGTTTAAAAAAGTTTTAGTTTCTTTCTTTTCTCCGACTTCTGTTATACTTTGTTGAATATAGTTTATGTTTATTGTTATCATTTATTTTATAGATGTTAGTGAAAAAAATATTTACAAAAATACAATTTTGATATTTTTTATTTTAACCGTAAACCTAACCCTAAAACTAACCCTAAAACTAATCCTAAACTAACCCTAAAACTAACGGTAACAACTTTTACTTTTAGTTGTCATTCTATTTGAAATCAAAAATAGCAGTAAACAACAACAAAAAAAGTCGTAACCCCAGTAAAAAAATCTCCGATAGAAAATTGATTTTTCTAATAAAAAGAAAACTAAAAAAGATGAATCAAATTGTAATTTGTTTATTTTATTTTACATTTATTATTATCATTTAATTTGTATACGTTAATGAAAAATAATATTTAAAATTAAATAATATTTAAAAAAGACGATTTTCTTTTGTTTTTATTTTCGCATTACAAAAAACACATCAAAATGATTATAATTAACGGCCCATGAATGATCATATTTTATAGTTTTAGCATGATAACTGCGCCATCCAGTGGGATATGGTTGCTCATCAATGACAACCAAATATTAATTTTAGAAATATGTACCCAAGAAAGATAGAATTAGGCAAGCTAGATTATTAAAGAAATTTACAGAAGGAATTAATAATTAAATTCAGTTTTACAAATTATAGTTTTACAAGTTATAGTTTACAAGTTATATAGAGTGAGCTATAGCATGATTATTTAGAATACTCTAGAGAATTTGGATACAGGTACCTGTTTATATGAAGTTTTCAAGTTCAGTAATCAGTAGCAAATTGTTCATGATTTCAGAAGTAGCAGTTATTTCCAGCATTTAGATGATTCATTTAATTTAACAGCAGCAGCAGCTTTTTAATTGTTTGGGGAAGCAGATCCTTTTGGTTGATTTTGTGGAGGGCATATGTGTAGGTTCATGGCATATGATCTACCATCTCCAGGGAGAATAGTCTTTGGCACTTTCTACTCAAACATACTGGGGTAGGTGAATTAATATATATATATATATCTGGAGACTCTCAACTGATCGAGAGCACAGCTAAAGTTTAACTGAAAGTTCTGAGAAAATCCAAAATGTCCTCCTTTCTAGATCTTATCTTTTAACTTTTGTTATATTTTATTTTTGGATTCAATCATTTTCCTCGAGGATAATCAATACATTCTTATACGTTTAATTTATATAGAAAGCTGCTTTTCTATTGTTCGATTTTATTTTTACATTTAGATTTTGGAATTAAATATTTTAGGGATTTTTTTCTTTTTGATTAATCTATTATCTCTCACTGACTGTTACTTTTAAAATTTCAAATACAAAAGGGAATATACAATTATTTTACTTTTACTTAAATTACAATTAGATTTCTAAGATTATTATAAAATATGAAATTTAAACACAGCAACAAATAACGAACTTTATAATTTAAAATAAATTGTTAAAATTATATATTTTTAAATAACTAAAAGAAAAATACAAACTATATCATTTAGTTTTATTTATTGCTTTAAATTTTGTTATCGAAACGTGTGTGCATTTACGGTGAATTTTACATATATTTGTACATTTTAATATTGCTATATACACAATTCCATACCAAAAAAGTTTAAATTTGGGTAGGATAGAGTGGTGAGTGAGAGATGATAGAAAAAGGTGAAACTTAAGATTCGAATGAGAATCTTACTGTTTCACCATTGAGGTGCTAAAAAGACCAGATTGTATCAGTAAGTGAGATGATACATGCAAACATCCTGCTATTGGGAAGGATTTTTTAAAAAAACATATTTTAATTTAACATTTTGCCATTGGTGGAGTTTTACGTTTTTTATTCAGATGAGTGATTTTAGCATTCTACGACCATTTTTCTACCATTTGCCACTTAGTAGATGACTTGTGTGATCAAGTCAAAACATCGGTACATTAATATTTAACATTTTTTAACATGATGAACCCAAAAAATGTCTTATATATATATTGTAATCTTTGGCAAGGCCAAAGAGAATTTTTTGCTGTGGATGTGCCATTAATTAAAAAAAAAAATTTCCTTAGAAATTTAGTAAATCAAACATATATGCAGTTGACCTTGGTTTAATAGTTCTGATTAGGCTGATGATCAAAATAATTTTGTTAGGGATATATGATATCAAAAAGTTATAGTTTGTTAAGATACTTGAACTTGGTTTAAAGTCTGTCTTAATTAGTAAATCCAGGTATAGTTGATTATGAAGATTGATATAAATGATCTAAGTTAAAAAAATTGAGTGCTAAAGTAAGTAGATAGAATTAGCTAAATTAATTAATGTGTTATATTTTAGACAATAGCTATTATAAATTAATATTTAATTTAAACTCAGTCCTAATAATTTAACAGTCAATTTAATAAATATGTCTAGTAAATTAGAACATAAAAAAACTTAAATTAATTTAGTTAAAAACATATCATTAGGTTACACTAATCAATAAAAGTTTAAATTTAATAGTAAAAGGGAATGATTTTAAATGTGGGTGTGTGCTTACTTCATTGTGTAAGTGTAACATTTTATTTATTGGGAAAATATAAAATTTTGTGTGTAATTTGATAGCAAATTATATGGGTAAAAATTGTAATCAAGTCTAAAGTAAATTTCAAAAATATTCATTCACAAAATTAACTTAAATCATTTATTTGATATTTTTATTTTCATTTCATTTCATTTTTTTATTAATTTAATCATACAGTTTAAAATTTGGGAAATTCTAAAAATATCATATGATCATCTGGATAGTGTAAATAATTAATATCAGTCCACAATTAGCAACCAATAAAATATTAATTCAAGGGAGGAACAAGTAAAAAAGAGAATGATTTTTGTCCATCAGAGTGATTGACAACCGGAGGTTATAAAAAGACCTACACACACAATTTTACGGGAATCATAAAGAAATCACCATTGTGTTAAGGATCATATTTGAAGAGCATTGTTGGTGCAAACAAGCTTAAACTTCACATGTAAATAAGCGAGAAATTTTAATATTTGTTTAATTTAAAAGTTAAAATGTCTACTAAGTTAAGTTCGGGCATTCGGTGTCACCCTGAAGTTGATCGGGATATTTGAACCCAATAGTAAAGAGTTGACCAGTAGAATGCCATGTACTGATACATCTACAATAAATTATTCGCTGCTTAAACCTGAAAGATCACATATTCGCTAGAACTGTTGTTCAATGTGAATTGTTTATATGTCTGTTTGGAAAAAACAAAAATCTTTCAGGTTCGTGCTAAAAGCAATGTAGAAATTATGCTATAATTAAATCTGAAGTGATGATTTAAGAAACTTTTAAATGTTTACTAACCTTGATGCTGAAAAAAAAACCTGTTTATTTGAATGAAAAAAGTTGTGAAATAATACATAATGAATGTGCATTGATTAAAAAATAAAATTTTCTAATAAATAAAATGATTAAAATAAATCATGAAGATGAGGAATTGTGAATATGCATCTATGTCTAAGAAAGTGTTAAAGATAAATTAACCGTATTTTCTACTAAGGACTGAATGAAAGAAGTATAAAATATAATTAAAATTAACGAGTTTTGTCTTAACTACTACTTAAAATGAATAATAATATATATTTTAATTGGTATCTATTATAGTTATTCGGTATTGTTGGAATAAATGTGCGAGGGCCTTGCGTAATGAAAAAATAATAATTTAAATAACTATGAAATATAATATCAAGGAAACTATATGAAAAGTAATATGATATCGTAAACCTATTGGATTAATTAATGTAAAAAGAAAACTTAAAAATAAATTATCTAGTGTATGTTTTAACTGTTCGAGAAACAATAGCCATTAATTTGTCTTTATGTACTGATATTCGTTATATGCGCGTGTGCCAAAAGTGTGTGCGGAAATAACTGTGGGGATTATAATAACAGTGTGCGGAAATCATTTGGTTATTTAACAGTGGACTATGAACTTTGCTAAGTACAAATTTAAATATATATATTTTTTTTACATATCTTTTTTTATTAATAGAGAAAAAAGGATGATAATCATAATTATATATTAATAGGGTAAATGTATGCGTAAACTAAGTTATAGTTTATAACTTATTATAGTTATATATCCCTGCTTATCTCCATAGTTTCATCAGGTATATATATTGTAATATTACTGAAACTAGTGTATTAATAAGGGGTGTAACACTGAACCATATTAATGCTGAAATATAAGGAGATGGGAAACCATTGTAATATATACATTTAATAATCAAATGGAAGGCTGTATAAAAGCAATGAATGTAATGAGTCTGGAAGATCAGCACAGAACTAACTACAACTTCATTAGCAGTACACAAAAGTATTAATTATTTACCACCATGAATGTTCAACAATAAAAATAACCCACAGTCAATCATGTGATAATATTTGAAAGTAGTCCACTATAGATTAGGTCTAATTATTTAAACATAGTTCAAACCTAGGACAGATATAAAAACAATTATTATCTGGATGCACATATTTAGGTTATACTGTATCACATCACAGCAATATGTTAAATAATGCTGAGATACTAAAACATCCTAACCATTATCAATCTCATGGCCACTCAATATCATTAATGTTCAAGCCAACTATAAACTAAACATCAAAAGATATAATGAACATAGTGAAATGTAGTGCATGACTTTGAAAAATATCTCTTTGCATCATCCAACATTAGGGAAATAATGATGTCACAATCAACTGGATATCCCTCAATGTAAATTTAAACCCCCAATTTATATAACTGTAAGTCAAAAATCTATCTCAAGGAGTAAGACCTCTATAAACTATTACTGTGAGTAAATAAATAAATAAATAAAACAGCTTATAATTTACTTTAAATAATTTCTAGATTTACTCTAAGTAAATTATTCAAATGGAAATCAATCTCCAATAATGCACTATTTCTTAAATATTATAAATCCCCGTGCACTCACTTGCTGGTAAGAGTTTAAAAAACTTAAGTGAATCACTTAAATTTAAAGCGTGCATTCTATATACACCAACTCTTACAGACCATGCTTAAATCAGGGCTTGAATCTATTGTGTGTCTGATGTTATAATCAGATATTCATTTGTACAAATATATTTAACTCATCACAGGAGGAAGACAGTGTCTCATTTTTAACCACCTATGATTAGATAAACATGACTTATGAATGTAAATCTATTATTATAAAGTGCTGAAAAGTCTGAAATTATTCAACAGAATTTAATCTCCAATAAGGTGCTATTTCTTAAATATTATAAATCTCTGCACACTCACTTGCCGTAAAAGTTTAAAAACCTTAAGTGAATCATTTAAGTTTAGAGTGAAGCAGTCAATCTTAGCTTAAGATTGAGCTTCATAGTTCTATCAACTTACCATATACTAACCTATATTCAAACATCATATCCCTTCTTGCTTCTTTTGTTGTGTACGTATGTTTTAAGTATATATTTGAGATATGCGCTTAAAATTTATAAAGTTTAACTTTTAATTTTTATTATTTTTTTTTATTAAAGTACATAGGTGCAGCTCAAATATATATATATTATAGGAGCAAACATACTAACAAAATATTAATGTTATAAATATTTTTATTATATGTTATTTATAAAACTTTTTCTTTTTACATTGTTTTTTTTTTCTATCAAATTGTATATTTTGTCAAATCCAAGATAGAAGATTCAACCATCAATTGTCCAAAAATAATAAAAGGATTGGAAATATAATATTGTTTTAATCTTGGGAAGGAATTTTTAATTAAAGTTTTACTGAAAATAAAATAGGGAATAAGATTAATAGATTTTTCTTTTGTTTATAAACATTTTTGCCAAATCTTTTTTCAATTTGAAAATAGATTTGAATATATTTTTGGAATATTATCAAATGATTGCATTTTCAAAAACAATGGACAAAGAAAATTTATGATCAGACATTAGATTTTGGGCTAGAAATAAGAAATTAAAAGCATTCCACAAATACATGAGTGAGGTAAAAAATGGGCTGATTTTTAAATACCAAGGGATAGTTACTATTGAGAGAACTGTACTGTTAACATAACACACACTTCTTTGAAATCTAAAAATGATGATTGAATAGAAAGCCCATCATCTTTCCAACCCGTGGAGGTCATCTGGCGTTACTATACTATCATGCTCCAATGAAATAATGGAAAAGCCTGAAATGAGAACTTTGGAGTGCTGAATAGAACCTTGCTATCTCCTAAGAACTCGCATGGATCCCTAGATGTCATGCATGGGCTGGACTATCAAAATAGACTCTTAAAATTGTGCAAAGTAATGATTTTCATGCCACCTGAAAGTAAATCTAGTCTAACTAATCTCAAATCCTGCTATCAATATTTCTCCTAATGTATTGTTTAATTTTATCTCTTTTAATTAATATGTAAAATGTAAATTGCTCTAAAATATTTTTTATTTAATCCTATATCATATGCTCTAGCTTTCTTTAACTTGGGTGCGGTCATTTATTTATATATATTACTTGATTTTATATATCTATTTTAGTTATTATTAATATGCTAATCTCAAGCAATCTGATGAGTTGAATTTCTAAAATCTTTTATTTTTTCTTTTAAGTAAACTTCCATGAATTAAGGATATTAATGTCCCCTTAAAACATAATGCATTATTAATTAATATGCTCACCAGATTGTTTTTACGAGTCAACATTTTGTTTATGTTTTAGTATAAAAATTTGTTATTTGTTTAACTCTATGTAGACTAAAGTAATTCTACCCAGGATGAATCCAGAACTTAGACTAATTAATGCTCTGAAACTTTATTTATTTTATAAATGTTGTTATTCAATTCTGAAAAGGTGACCTATTAGTTGTTTTCTATAACTGCTAGTTTTTTTTTATTTTTCCATACTTTTAAAATATAAAATACTTAAATATTCTCAGTTGTAAAATCCATGAAGGTGGGATTGAATAAAAATAGCAGAAAAAGAAGGGGGTAAATTTTAATGTATATTTTACTATTTTAGTTTTTAAGTAAAATCTTGTATACATATATATATATATATTACAGTGGCATCGCAAAATTCCAAATTCCAAATTTTTTGGAATTTTGCGATGCCACTGAGACTTTTGATTCCTCTTGGAGGCCTTAAAGGAACCGAGCAGGGCAAATTCCTAATGTCCACTCCATACGTTCTTGTCTTTGCAGCTGTTATTACTATGTGATTATTCATATAGTATACGAACATGGATGGGCTGCTCACCAACATGCATTAGCCAGCGTGGTGAGTTTATTGGCTTTTTACCTCTGAGTTTAAGATCAAGAAACACCATGGTCTTTCTTCTCAGTGCCTGATAAGGCAGAATGAATGTTTGTGTAAATGATAAATATTTTTCCAATACATATATGCAATTATGACAGACAAAAATAAAGCATGGCCCTTATTCCCAGGAGGCTGTAAAGTCACCAACCAAGGCAGCGGTTGGTGGCCAAAGGCGGAGGGTGCTAAGAATCCCCTGATTGTGGACCCAGGCTGCCATTTGATGATGACTTTTTATTTAGGTACTTACAACTGCAGATCACTTTCAAGTGAAGGAAGATTGCAAGAATTAGAAGAAGAATTGTCTTATATTAAATGGGACATTATTGGACTTTGTGAAGTTAGAAGAAAAGGTGAAGAAACAATTGATTTAAAAAGTGGACATATACTCTATTATAAAGGCACACATATTGGAAATACAAGTGGAGTAGGATTCATTATAAATAAAAAGTGGAAGAACAATATTGTGGAGATTGATGGTGTATCGGACAGAGTTGCAAGATTAGTTATACAACTTAATAGCAGATACCAAATGCAGATAATTCAGGTTTATGCCCCAACAAGTTCTCATAGTGATGAAGTAGTAGAAGATTTTTATATGGATGTACAAAAGGCTTTTGATCAGAGTAAACAACATTTTAAAATTGTTATGGGAGACTTTAATGCTAGAATTGGTAGACAAATGAAAGATGAAATTGCTGTAGGTAATTTTGGTTATGAGATAATAGAAATGAGAGAGGACATAGACTTGTGGAGTTTGCAGAAAAAGAAAAACTTTATATTATGAATTCATTTTTTGAGAAAAATGTTAAAAGGAAATGGACATGGAAGCATCCAAATGAAGGTACAGCAGAATTGGATTATATTTTGACTAACAGGAAATACATATTTCAAGATTGTAATGTTCTTAATAAATTTAACACAGGAAGTGATCATCGATTAGTAAGGTGTAAGTTACGTGTTAATGTAAAACTAGAGAGACAAAAATTATTGAGAAAAACAATATTTACAGTTGATATTCCTAATCTTCAGAAACATTCTAATGAATTTAAATTAGAACTTACAAATAGGTTTCAAGTGTTAGGAGATTTTGAACATGATTCAGATTTGAATGAAATTAATATGAAAATAACTGATACACTTTTAAAAACTGCAACAAAGATAGCTGGTAGAAAAAAGCAGCAATTGACTAATAAAATTTCTACTGAGACTAGAGAATTTATGAAGAAAAGAAGGAATATGAAGATATACAAAAATGATGTATTAAAAAGAATTGAATATCTCGAATTTTGTAAAATGGTACGGAAAAGAGTTGAAAATGATATAAGAAAGTATAACTGTGAAATAGCAAGGAAAGCTGTAGAAGAAAATAAAAGTCTCAAGAATGTTAAACAACATTTTGGTATTGGTAGGAAATTTATATCTGCAATAAGAAAAAAAGATGGAATTATTACTAAAAAGAGAGATGACATCATGAAATTGGTAGAAGATTTTTATCAAGAATTATATAGTAATAAAGAACAAGTACCTCCTATATCTATTACATCTTCTGAATTGCCCAGAATTTTAAATGAAGAAGTGAGACATGCAATTAAATGTATGAAGAAAGGAAAGGCTCCAGGAAATGATGGAATTATAATTGATATATTAAAAGAAGGAGGTGAAGAAATAGAAACAATTTTAGCAAAGTTATATACCAAATGTCTAAATGATAAAGATGTACCAGAAGATTGGAAGAATGCAGTAATAATATTAATATTTAAAAAAGGTGATAAAGAAGATATTAGAAATTACAGACCTATCAGCCTTTTATCAGTTTTATATAAAATTTTTACCAAGATAATTACAACTCGTCTACAGAGAACTTTGGATTTCCACCAACCAAGAGAACAAGCTGGATTTAAAAGTGGTTTTAGTACAATAGATCATATCCAGGTATTGAGAGAAGTCATAGAAAGGACAAATGAATATGAGTTGTCATTATGTTTTGGATTTGTAGATTATGAAAAGGCATTCGATTCTATACACATTTCTTCAGTGATTAAAGCATTGGATCATCAAGGTATAGATCCAGGATATTGTCATATTTTAAAGAATATTTATAAAAATGCAACAGCAACAATTAGATTACATAATGATACTGGAAAAATCAACATTGAGAAAGGTGTAAGGCAAGGTGACTCCATATCTCCAAAACTTTTTACAGCAGTGCTGCAAGAAGTATTTTGTGGATTAAAATGGGAAACTAAAGGAATGAAAGTAAATGGAGAGTATTTAAGTCATTTAGATTTTGCAGATGATGTAGTTGTTTTTGCAAATAATGCTTCAGAGCTGCAGGAAATGTTGCAGGAGTTAGCAGATGAAAGTAGAAAAGTAGGACTAAAGATAAATGTTAAAAAGACTAAAGTAATGTTTAATCGATTTGCTCAAAATATGAAAATAAAGATTGATTATGAAGAATTAGAAGAAGTTAACAGTTACAAATACCTAGGTCAGATTATTAATACAGATGGAAACATAATGGAGGAAATTAATCATAGAATTAAACTTGGTTGGAGTGCTTTTGGTAGAAATAACTTGATACTAAAAGGAAATATGCCTATGTGTTTGAAAAGAATGGTTTTTAACAAATGTGTTTTACCAGTTCTTACTTATGGATCTGAGACTTGGACACTTAATAGAAGAGCAATACAGAGACTTCAGACCACTCAAAGGAGTATGGAGAGATGTATGTTGGGAGTAACAAGAAGAGATCAAAAACGCAATGTATGGGTAAGACAACAAACAGGTGTTACTGACCTTATTGGAAAAATTAAAAGATTGAAATGGAGTTGGGCTGGACATATTGCTAGAAGAAATGATAATAGATGGACAATTGAAATTTTAAACTGGATTCCAAGAGATTGTAAAAAACCCAGAAAGAGACCACATGTGAGATGGATGGATGAAATAAGAAAATGTGCAGGGGTGTTGTGGAAAAGAGAAGCTAAAGATCGGAGAAGATGGATTAAACTTGGAGAGACCTTCATCCTGAAGTGGATTGATAATGGTTGATGATGATGATGATGATGGCATCGCAAATTATTTGTATAAATTATGGCATTCAAACTAGGATCATTTATTTTTAAAGCAGTAAATCTTATTCAATGTTATTAGTGACATTTATCCATACTGCATTACTGACATCTGGATCATCTTCATAAATGTGTTACATGCTTCAATCTGAGGGTTGCGATAAGATCGAACCCATAGATTTATTTTCATGTCCTGTCCTGTGGATAATTGAGCTTGTCTGTACTTATTCTGTATAAAAAGGCCTCTGGCATTGGTGATTCCAATATTCCTGGCACTCACTATGCCTATCCACTTTTCTCTAAGCACTGCCCTAAAATGGGGTTCTTAGGCTTCTTTTTCATCCAGAAGCATGAGCTTTTCCTCTTATTTCTTCATCATTATGTCAGAACCGTCACTTCTCCATTTATTATTTCTTTTGCTTCATGACCCTGTTTTAATGCTCTAATATTAAAATTGTGCTATGTTCAATATATATATATATATAAATGCTGAATATTACTAACTTTATTAATTTATAATGTTATTTTAATCTTATTACACAATCCACCATCATAATTTGTTATTTTTGTATTTAAGAGTATATGCCTTGGGGAAATCAAGCATTCTTCCAAATGTTAATTCAAAGAATTGTCGATAAATATTTTTGTCTTATAACCAAGTATAATTTTTCAAATGTATTTTATTTATATTCATAACTGCAATGGTGTGAAAATAGTTTTCTTATATATATAATGAATCTCGGAATGCTTTCCAAAATAATATGTTAATCACTGTGTTTCAGAACCATCAACCAAAACATTAATAGCAATATTATGTAATTCTTTTAATAATTGATTGGCATCTTAATACCATACCCACCAAAGATGTGTGATAAATTATATATACTATTTAGTTAATAAAAGAGCATATGGGAACCCTTAGCATGAAGTTCAATATGTAATTATCTACCATTTGGTAGACCACTCATTCATGCACACATTAATGTACAGTATATAATTAATTCATTATATTAAACTATTTTATTGTCTAACTTATTTAAGTAGTTTGAATTCCCTTTTCCTCCACTTCCATACATATAACTATGTGTAAGCATATTTTAGTTAAGTTATAATGTAGTTAATATTAAGTCTCATTGTCTTCCCCACTCTGCTAGTGAGCTGGATTAGAATAAATTCTCATGAGCCATCATTATATGTTATTCATTAGGTGTTTGATTTGGAACTTAGGGAGAGAGTTTGAATACAAGTTGGTCCCTGACCTAAATCTTGGGCTTGACTGGGTTTGAAGTACATTTTTAGTTCTAACTTATGTTATATGAATCAATATGTTTTGACTGGTACAAGAGTGTGCATTCTATGTAGACCAACTCTTATAGACCATGCTTAAAGCAGGGCTTGAGTTTGTCATGTGCCTGATGTTATAATCAAATATTCTATTGTACAAATATATTTAACTCATTGCAGAAGAAAGACAGTGTCTTGTTTTTAACCACCTATGATTAGACAAAGATGACTTATAAATGTAAATCTATTATTATAAAGTGCTGACAATCTGAAATTATTCAAACAGAAGTCAGAGCATTATCGGAGATTGATTTCCATTTGAATTATTTCAGATTTTTTAGCACTTTACAATAATAGCTTTACATTTATAAGTCATGTTTATCTAATCATAGGTGGTTAAAAATGAGACACTGACTTTCTCCTGCTATGGGTTAAATAGATTTGTACAATTGAATATTTCATTATAACATCAGGGACATGATAGACTCAAGCCCTAACTTAGGCATGGTCTGTAAGAGTTGGTGTATATAGAATGTATGCTCTTGACTTAAGTAATTCATTAAAAAATTTTAAACTCTTACCAGCGAGTGAGTACACAGAAATTTATAATATTTAAGAAATAGTACATTATCGGAGATTGATTTCCATTTGGATAATTTCAGATTTTTCAGTGCTTTATAATCATAGATCTACTATAAGTAAATAATTTTATTGGGATCATTTAACAAAGGTTCTAGAATATTAAGCTGTCATGAAATAAATTCACACACACTGCAATTTATGAAATATGAATTGGATAGAATAAAGAAATTAAGACTTAAATTTCTTTAAAACAATTATTTAATAATTAATTAATTAACAATAAAAAATTATAAAATTTTAAACATTTATTTCATCAAAAAATATATTTTCATAAAAATTATAATCAATGAGTTGATTTGTTTTCATATATTAGCTTTCAATTAATTAAGTTATTTCTTTAAAATACCTAAGAGTTGGAGAAGCAACATTTTTTAAATAAAAGATAATAATCTTGATTTAGGTTAATTAACCTTCTGTTTATTTTTATGGAGGGTGGGGTGAATGAAAATAAAAAAGTATGCTTCAAAAAAAAACAAATTGGCAAAAAAATAAATATTCCCAAAAAACTCTTTCATCATTTTGACAAAAAAATTCACTGGATTTAAAAATAAAATATTTTACAATTTAATAATATTAACTTAATGAAAATATTTAAAATTATCAATTCTTACTATAAAAACTTCTCTTCTCACTTTTTTATTGTAAATTAAAATTTAGTGTGCACACAAAAAATATTTTAACCATGGTTTATTTTCTGTGAAATTCTTTCCAATTACAATTTCCAGTTTTTTCAAATGAGTTTCTCCTTGCAGTCTTCTAGTCATGTACATGGTTAATTTGATTTTTCCTGGTGTGCAGTAATTCCATGTTAATAAGAATAACAAATTTTATTCATTTTCTTTCACTAAAATTTCTGGGTTACACCTAGACAGACAGAGATACATGCTCTGGGTTGAAAACAAGATTAAAGATTACATTAGATGATAATGTTTTTTTTATACTTTTATTACAGTGAAGGCAGGTGACATTGAGATAGATGATGGCTAGGTTTTAGCTGAATTTATCACATGGTTTTCAATATAGAATTTAACCCATGATATGCTTGATTAACAATTTTGCTATTCTATTCAGCACTTTGATTAAGATTGCTCCTGTACTGTGCAACAGCTTCATAAAGACTTCTGGTTTTATCTTTATTATCAGCTGAATTAAGACTTGACTGTGTTCTTTTCAGCAGCTAAGTTAGGAATCAACTTTTTATCAGACACTTTGGTCTTCAGACTTATTTACACCTCCATTATTTTTCTAGAACAATCTTAACTTCAAGCCAATCCCAATCTGCCCTTTACATGCTCATTTTATAACAAATACCTATACAGTCATTATTACATCTGATTGTCTCTCATATAAGCATTCTAAAATGTGCATGTGAGAAGGTTTCAGCCTTTCACTTTAATTAAGAACTGCTTGTGTTTAATAAATAATATTTACATATGTTACTATCAATTTCATAAGCTCTAAACAAATTACTTCATTGTAAATCTAAAGATTTTACATTGTTGATTTAGGCATAATATGCCATGAGTTAAATGTGAAGATATTTAAAAGCTTCACATTTTTAAGCCCAAATGCTTCAAACTGGCTTAAATATATAGAAATTTAAGTAAAGATGGTGGAACCATCTTTTTCTTATAAAATCTCTGTTTTGTGTTGTGACCAGTCATTATTACATCTGATTGGCTGTCATATAAGCATTCTAAAATGTGCATGCAAGAAGGTTTCAGCCTTTCAGTTTAATAACAATCAATTAGATAATTTTTTATAAATATAATTGTTCAGTTATTTTCCTTCTTAAAATTTGACATTGAAAAACAAGTCAAGAACTTAAATTAACATCATAAAATTCTTGGTATTTTTTTCTATTTTTTTTTTTTTTTGCAAAAGAAAAACAAGATAATCAGTCAGTTGTACTAATTTGATTTTTGCATTGAATAGAGATGAAAAGACAAAAAAAACTCTGAGTAATTAAAAATAAAATTTACCAGAAGTATTACAAACTTATTTTTTGTTTTTTTAAAAAATGCTATTAAAAATAAAACTTCATCTCTCTCTTAAAGTTAAAAGTAATATTTATTAAATAATCTATAAAAAAGGAAAATTATTTTTTTATTTAGTACATTGTCAAAGTTTACTTTGAGAGACATAAAAAACTTGTTTACATTCTTTTATAGTTTTTTCCTCTCATATACAATCATTAATAACTTATTAAAATATTCCCATTTTTAAATTATATTATTTTTTAACAAATTTAATGTGTGAGAATTTTCATACTATCACTTTGTGATTTAATATATTTAGTTAAATGATAATGAATTATTATTATAAAAAATATGCATGGGAAAATTTAATATTATTTTCTCCAGTAATTAAATAACCCTAAACTAAACCTGAGAAACATGCTGACAACTTATCTAATTATTTTTAATGCAGATATATAGGAAATGATTACATTACTCTGATTTTATATAGGAAAGTTTTTTACTCATCCTCAGTTGTGCTCTATCATTTCACAGACTTACAAACTAAATATAATTCATTAATCCATGTTCTATTTTTTCAAAACTAATGGCCTCACTTCTTTTGATATAATTTTATTTTTGAAGATTGATTGACTATTGGCATAATACATGCATGCCTGCTTCCATAATAGACAGCCAACTGCATCACATAACACAAGTTTGGAATGCAGCACGAGCCCCACAAAATTATCTCAGTTTATGCACAAACACAACCCAGAAATCACAGTGAAAAAGACCAAAAAGCTTGTTTTGCCAAATGGAAAACCTTGCTTCTTTACTTTATGTGACTTATAGGCTTTACACCCATAACACCATTCTGTGTTGGGTAGACAACACAGTATTCTACTCTTAGTAAATACTGCTTTATTGAGGACTTAGATGAAAGAGTTTAAATCTTAGGTATGTGCAGTGCTAAAATAAAACTTTGGAAGCAACATAAACACACCACATCCCTTCATTTATAAGAATATCACCTATCCACCATTAGCACTGAAATATTTACCCCAAATTTTTGTAAAGTATATTTTTGCCTCAGTTTCTGTTTCATCATTATGCTTTTTCTTGATACCTTGGTCATTAGCATAATGGCCCTGCTTTGGAAAACTGAAGATCATGATCAGATCTCTTGTAATAACTTTCTGTGTTGAGAGGTAATCTATGTTTGGTTTGTCTAATTGTCTGTTTGTTTTGGCAGGCAGTAAATTACTGTATTCCTGATGAGTATTTTCTCAGTGATAATTTGATTGACTTTTGAATCTTATAATTATTGTGGTTTTGGTAGGACTATTGATGATACCCATTGATCTCTTCTTTCAATTCTTCTATTGTGGCAGCTATTCTCTTCCCATATTGCATAGCATTTATAAAATAAATTATTGCCTGCTCCATATGCTGATTTTGTTGTAGTTTTAAATTACCCTTTTTTATCATATACAGGTTTGGTACTGTCAAATGCATTTAACATTTTAGCCATGTTCTCAATTGCATGTCTGTCTGTGTTAATTAACATTCTTTCAATATGGCTTGAAAAGCTGTGTTTTAATAATGTCATTGTTTGTAATTTTGATAGAGGATCTGCATTCTTAATTTCATTATTTGCCTTTTAAAAATAGAGTGCAGGGCTTACCAGGAAGAGATTCTCTTGAGACACTATGTTTAATCACTTTATAGTTATACATTCCAGTAGCACTTCATGAGTGATAGCTTAAACTCAATAAAATTTTGAGCACAGATGAATAATAAGTATCACCATGCCTGAAAGCACTGATAAGAATACTACAAGCTATTGCTAGTTTGCTTCTTCAGTCATGGCATTAATGCCGAAATATCTTTTCAAACTGATGGCAAATTACATGAGACCATCATCAGCATTTCATGAAAAAGATTTCATTTTAAGTAACTGGTTTACAATTCAAGGGATTTGGTTTAATGCCTCTTCTATTATATGTTTTTCATGTTCTTCTCTTTTTAATGTACACAGGACTTTTTTTCCAATTTGACCATCTTATCTAGGGTCATCCTCCAACTTTTTTACTCTTTCTCTGATTCTATCATCATCTCTAATCTGCAGGAATTAAATGTGATTAGCCACATTTTCTAATTGCTTATTTACAGATTACAGTTTTTTTAACTTGCAAAATTCACAGATTCTACTACCTCCAGCACATGGCTTATTTTATTATCCATTACTTATTGTATCTTTTATTTTCAAATCCTGTTCTTTGTTTTGTCTCACTTAATTGATAACTTCTTCACTAATTTGTTTGATGTGGTCTGCTATTTTATTAGTAATCTTTTTAATGTTTTGATCGATTTTCTGTAGATATCTACTTTTATTTCCTTCAATATTTCTTGTATTATTTTTATACTTTCTGCTTTTGTTGATTCTTTTTATTATCCTCTTCTCTTGGTTAATCTTCTTTTTTTTTCATTGCTGATCTTTTTTATTATCTTCTCTTTGTTTATCTTCTTTTTGGAGGTCTTTCTTTTTACTATCTTCTTTTCCTTTTTTATTATTTTCTTCTCTGTGTTAGTCTTTCTATTATATTGTTCTCTTTATTATCATCTTCTCTTTGTTTATTATTTCATTCTCTTTGTTGGTATTTATTTTTTTTAAACATTTCTAGTAATTAGCTAACACAGAAGTATCCTTTTTCTCTGTGTTTCTTCCATTGGTTGCTGATATTTTTTTTTCAGATCACATTCTTTTTCCATCTTTTTTACTGTTCCTCTTGTTATCATAGCTGTTGCTATTATAGAACTTTTACATTTCAAGAAAAACTGTATTAAATTATTTTTACATAGAAAATACAAATAAGAACTTTTAAAAATATCTAAAAAAAATAAACTTAATATCACATCCTTTTCCATGAAACCATATTTCATCTTATCTAACACTGCTAGTATATTATTATTACTACTAATCTACTTTTAAACCCTATATCTCAATACTTGGGTTTATTTCATTAATTTATTTTCTCTGCTTTATTCTTCAATTCTATCATGTTAATGTATTTCTGTTTGATTTCCATTTTCCCTGTATTTTTATTGTATGTATGTATGCATGTATGAAAACAAGTTGATGTCAAAAACGATTTATTAAAAGCTTTGTTAGAGATCTGATAAGAATCTAACAGCAAAAAATGCACATTAACCTGAAATCATGTGATAGATGCACAATTTCATTCTCGAATATAAGTATAGAATGCATCATGAACACTCAAAGACTTTTTTCAATTTAGACACTATAAGCTACTGCAACTCAAATTAGTGCAAAAAAGTTCTCTTAGGAGATGGAAAATACATAACTATACCTTGCTCCTTTTATTGGAGAATAGGAGGTTGGAGATTGTTGCAGTATTAGAGTAACTGGACCATGATAAATAATAAAAATATAAAAATGTGGAAGTGTATTGGAGCAATGCCTGAGAAAAACACTATAGGGTGGCATGAAAACATTCCATCATGCATTCACAAACAGAATTATCCATCCATCCCCAAATCTGAAAATATATCTAATCAAATTTCAACAGTTTAAAACTCAATCTAATCTCCAAAATCATGCTTTAATTTTCTGTTCAATTTTAAATATAAACTGGAAATAAACTTTAACACTTCTATTTTATAATTTATAATAAAATTATAACAAACATTTTCTACACTATTATACATATTACAGTAGTATGTGTTGAATTAATTCTGTGTTAATTACAGAACTTTGTTCTTCAGATGTATTTCTGAGATTTAAGTGTGGTCACTGTCCACCAGAATCTGATTATCGCTGATCAAACAATTGAGTTACCAATTGTAACAATTCTGAAAATAGGGGGTTAATAAGGGCAAAGCTAGGGTTTAAAGGCCTCTCAATTCTTGAGGCATTTGTAACAGTACACCACATTATGGCAGAATTATGAGGAGATGGAAAACCATCATCATATCTACAATTAATAATAAAACAGAATACATATGAAACAGGTGAAGGTAATGAGCATGAGAGATCAGCACTGAACTAACTATATGTTCACCAGCATTACACAAAACTAATAACCATTCATCACCAAGAATAATAAACAATAAAAATAAACAAGCAATTAATCTTGTGTCTGTATTTGTTTAAAAATTCTATTCTATGCTCCAGCTTGGTTAAGATTCCTGCATTACTAATAGCAGCTTGGTGAAGACTTTTTTTATCAGCTTAAGACTTGAGTGCTTTCTTTTCAACAGCTACATTAGGAACCTATTTCTTATCAGACACTTGGGTATTCTGACTCATTGTCTTGACTACAAACCAATCACAATTTGTCTCTTCTACTATATTTTTATAACAATACAACCAATTAAATAAATTATTGTTAATATAATTATTCATGTATTTTCCTTCATAAACATTGACATTGAAAAACAAGTCAAGAACATAAAATAATATCATAAAATTCTTGACATTCCTTTCTAAGTAAAAAAAAAAATCTTGCAAAAAAATAACAAGATAATCAGTGTTAATTGTACTGATTTCATTTTTGCATTGAAGAGAGACAACATGAAAAAACAACTGTGACTAATTAAAAATAAAATTTGCCAAATGTATTAAAATCTTGTTTTTTTTTCTTTTTTCAAAAATACTATAAAACTAATACTTTATTCTTATTTTAAAATTAAAATTAATATCTTTTAAATAATTTACAAAAAAAATTATTGTTTTCTTAATACATTATTATAGTTTAAATTAAAAGTATTATTTAATTATAATTACTGGAGTGAAAGGATTAAAAAGATCTTGGTTACATTCTTTTATAGTTTTTTTCTTACTTCTACAATTGTATACATCTTTTGAAAATATTTCCATATGACATTATTTAACAAATCAATGTTTGAGAATTTTCATACTATCACTTTCAGACTTAATATATTTAGTTAATTGAAAACCCATTATTATTATAAAAAATATATGTATGGGAAAAATACATATTATTTTTCCCATTAATTAAATATCCCTAAACTAAACTTGACAAACATAGTGTCAAAAGTATCTAATTATTTTTAATGCAGCTACATAACTGACTGGTTATGTATAGTAACATTACAGTTGTCTGTAAATTGCCTATATTGAATAGAAAGATAATAGAAATTCACTTTGATTAAGAGAATTAATTTAGCTTTATTGTTAGGTTAATGCCTTTATCATTTTTATTTGATTAAAGTGTATAAAAAACCCCATTGTTATATTTACATAGAATCATATTATTTATTAGAAATATAATAATTATAAAATATTTTTAAATAGCATATAAATGCAACATTACATTTTCATTATATGTAAAATCAACAGTTTTTACATTTTATATGTTGCATACAAGTGTGAGTGCTTGGAAGATTTTATATTTTAATATTTAGATTTTTATTTAGCATAACCTGATTTTAGTTTGTTAAAAATATATTTATGTAATAAATTATTAATTTTAAAAGAATTGGAATAAATATCTGGAAGAAACTATGATTCATTTATTTTTTATGTAAAATGTCATAAAATTGTTTTGCCTTCAAATCCAGATATAAAGTTTACCACATTTATTTTAAAAATTGTAAAATTAGTATTTTGAGTGGAAGAAACTATGACAAAGTTCCTAAAAAATCAACCTGAGTGCATATATTGAGAATATTAAATCATTGAGTCATTACATTATCATCAGTATAAAAAAAAATTGTGAGATAAATAACCAACAACAATTTTTAGTGCTTGTGGAATCTCAACCACTTTTAATAGTTAATTATCCATTTTATTTTTTGTCAACATGATGGCAGACAGAACGTATAAATAGTCAGGCATCTTGTTGGGCATAAGGCTTCATAACATAGTTTCAGAAGAGAGATGAGACACAGCAAAATAACTAGAAATAATCATTGTTTTAATTTATAATTTTTTTATATCAAGAAATACTATTAGTTACAGTAAACTTGTAATATGAAGTAGACAGATTGACTGTTGCAATTGTTTACACATGATTAACTAATTGCTGGATATTTATCAATGGAATTGTATTTCTAAATTTAAAACAAGTTATGGGACATATTTTTTCCATAAGCTATTATAAAATGATTGGTTCCTTCACTATATGAAAAAATATTTGTAAGCCTCAAGGAAATGAATTTGTTTTTATTATCAGTTGTAAAAGAAAATTTATTTTATTTAATAGTATTTTTTAAAATCAAATATTCTTCAGATAAACTTATTACTACAGAAATGGATTTTAGTTTTAAAAAGTGAAAGATCATTTTTGCTAATGGATAATAAACTTCTTTTAATGCTATGATCATAATTATTAAACTAATGAATTAAAGGTTAAAAGTGAATGAATTAATAAAGTGCTAAATGACAGAATTTTGGGGTAAAATAAAATTTGTGAAAAAAATTAAAACCCATACCTATGACAAAACAATGAAGGTCTGTTCAGTGATATACAAATGCATTTAAGGGTTACCCATGAATGAATATGTGAATTATATTCAAAAGAATAGTGGATCATGAAAATGTATCAATGTTAATACATTTAAATTACTGATCCTTCAAGTATATATAAAGTATAAAGAACAACCAAGTTATTATTAATTTTAAATGTGGAATATTTAGCTTTCATAACCATATTAAATGGAAATTCATATTTTTACGCTGTTCCAGAGTGGATAATATTTTAAAAGTGAAATGAATGATTCCATAAATTATTTACTATAGTTTCTATTTATTATTTAAGTTATATAATAATATTTTGCAAATCTAAATAAAAAAATTCTCAGATATTTCTGTATTCTGGTAAAAGTTAATATTACATTTGATATTATGATTGGTGTTAAGATTAAATGGGATTAAAAGTAATTTAAGGGAGAATTAAATTACAGAAATGTCATTGTTATTTAACTTATATTAAATGCTTAGCAAATATAATAATGCTTATGCGTTCTTGATAATTCAAATTAAGGGGAGTTACCCATATATAGATCTGTAAATCTATAAGGAATAATTTATTAATCACTCATACTTGATAATATTAAGTTTTACATTTATCTAATATGTAGTAAAGCAGCCTAGTCACTTAATAATATCTTTCTGAAGTTAAAGCCTGAATTTAAATCCAGAAAATGATTGTGAGGTAAAATTTTATAAATAAGCCTACTGTGGTAAGTTATCATTTAGACCAGTTAAGAAATTATTTATACTTGCTTATTTTAAAAGATGAAAAAATTTCTTTCTTATTTATAAATGAGGTTTATAAATAATTGACTGATAAAATAAACCAATTAAGAGCATTTGTAAAATATTTAATTGTTATTATAATAGTCACTATCCTGTAGTATTAATTTCAGGATTATTTTATGAAAGCTTAATACATCCTGTTCCTATAAATGTAATTCTCTTCTCAACACAGATTGATATAACACTTAACAGATGCATAATTGTATTTAGTTTAGGTATTACACAGAAATATTTTATTAAAATATATTATATAATATTTATTATTGTTCTCATTGTCATTCTTGAATAAACATCGTCATTTCAATTTATTTACATTTACTATATTAATGATCATATTTGAAACACAAACTTACTTGTAAAACTCTTTTGGATTCAATACATCATTATTGCGATAATGGTATCTGAAACGTAAACTATTACATTGTCGTATCTGAGAATGCATAAACATATTTCATATTCATGTATTTATTAGTTTAACCTTGAGATAAATTATTATTCAACCTTTTTATATAATTTTGGTAGCCATATTTTAACACACATATTAAATTACTCTTAGTTAAAGCATGGACATAAGAAACAATAGTTGTAAAAATTTTGTTTTTATAAAAAAAAAAAAAAAACAAGACTAAAAGCATATAGTTTATTATAATAAAAAAACCAGAAATGTATAATTTGTATTAAATGTTAATGTTTTTCTTAAAGTCTGAAATTATTATAGTTCATATGGAAATAGATAAAACATGGGTGCATAATAATTTGCAAGTCGAAGTGATATAGTGCTGATGCACTTTTTTTATATCTCAACCGGAAGTGCAATTACGCATGCGTTTTTGTGGTTTCTTACTATTAACACAATTTTAACGATAATGGATGACTGCTGATTGTTCGATCTGACTGTTACAATGTTTTGACACTACAAAATTTTTGCACGTTGATGATGATTGATGAGTACTATTTCAATATATATATATATATATGTTTATACATCACAAACCTTTCTATTTTCATATCAGTTGCATTGCTAATTTATTGAAATATACACGATGAAGAAAAATAAGCTACAGTATTATTAACGAAGCACTAAATGTAAAAACAATATCTTAATTATTATAAAGAGCTTAATAGTGACCTTTCAATTTATTTCATATAATAATTCAATCATTCTGCAAAAATATTTCAAGAAAAAATTAAACATCAGACAACATTTAATAATTATTTTTAGAAAGCAAGAAATTGTTATTTGCTTTTTGCTGCCGCGTTAGACCTTTGTTTGATATATTTGATATATTAATTTGAAATTATGCTAAATTTAAAATAATTTTAAAACATTTTATCATTACTCGTATATAATAGTATTTATAACTTTTAATATTTGTAAATAATTTATTTTAGAAATGAGAACAATATTAATTATTTTTTTCTGTTTTCTTACTATTTAATTGCTTTCTGTAATTTTAGTAATTCTTTATTATTAAACATTTCAATATGTACAAATTTGCAATAATTTTTTTGTTTTAAATGTAATTTTTGAATAGTCTTTTCATGATTAAAAGTAGAGTATTAAACTATAGTTTTCTCTCTTTTTCTTTTTAAGGATTTATGGGCAAGCTTGATGGAAGTAAAGTAAAATTTTATTACTATTTCTAAATATAATTTTTAAATTACATTTTTTTTATTTGATTGTGACATATCTCATCTAATAAATGGTTATTTCTATAAAATATATGTACAATAAAATGATGGCATGAAAATGCTTGACATTGGATATTTACTCATGGTTTGATAGTAAACTAAATATGATAAGTTTTTAAATCTAACTCTTGATGTTTTATGTTCAATAGAAAATTTGTTATACATATGAAAAACACATACACATGTATTCTGTAATCAACAGTAGATATACAAATATCGAGCAGAAATAGATGCCACTAGAATTATAATCTTGAATATGATAATTAAGTAAATTGGATCTTAAATATGCACTTTGCTGAACTACCCCTAGACACATAAAAAAAATTTGGGTCATGGAGAATAGATATTCTTTAGAAATATCAATTATCAAAAGGAACAATAGTAAACAAATGCTAAAACTTATGTAACAAAAACAAAACAAAGTTTCTTAACAGTTTAATATAATACATGAATGTATATAAACCAATATTTCTTTTTCAAAAGTTGACATATAGTGTATTTGATATTTGTCTGCTCTAAGCATTAATATCCACAAAATATTGCATTCTAATGCTGTATCATCTCTGAAAATTAAGTAACTATTATTTATCTGATTTTGTCAGATATAAAGATGTTCATCCATATATATTTATTTCACTTTTGTAATAGAAAATCAAGCAATATCAACACTGCCTAAATTAATTAGAACATAGATCGTATGCAGTTTATTACAAAATAAGCCCAATAAAGCTTGCATTTGAATCTTAGAATAATTGAAATTAAAATAACAAAAATCATCTCTTTACACCCCAAAGTCCAAATTAAAATCAAATTGACTGGAAGTTATTTCTAAACCTGAAACAAAATGAAATTGATTAATGAGTACTTCAAGTTGGAAAAATATGTATTTCAGAGATAAATAATATATAAAACATCAAAATGTTTGGATAAAACATCTATTAAGGCAATGTAAAAAGCACTCATATATATATACTAATCTTTATATTCAAACATGGTCATGAAATAAACAAAGGAAATAGGGCAAACTGCCTATAAATTTAAACACAATAAAATAAACTTATTGGATTATTGATATTAAATGCACACATTGCATTAGACCCTACCTTATTTTGATTTAGATTAATGAAATTGAATATATTCAAAGAAATAATTTTTATACCAAATTTAACAATTGAAAATATCAAAATGCTTTTTGTATTGGTTATAATATTTTAGAAAAAGATTGTGTTAAAACTAAATGTTGATTCTTGTCAAACTAAGTCTTGAATATTAAAATTATGGAAGTGATTTTAAATTTCTTTGGGAGAAAAGACACAAAACGAAAATTAAAAAACAAAACTGATTTTTTTATCTCTTCAATATGTAAAAATGTCTTTTATTTTGCCCAATGCAATTTTTAAAAGAAATTACATTTGAGTCTTTAAAATAAAAATATTTAAAACTTCTTCAATGTGAATCACAATACATCTCAAACAAAGAAGTAAATCAAGTATTGTAAAACAGAAGTATTAAAAGTAAGTTAATATAAAGGGTTAAAGACTTAAAAGTGTTTAAATTAAATTTTATAAATTGACCATGAACACTAAATAAAATTAACTTAAACATTTTTTATAAGAAATGAAAATCTATTTTGATTTGAAGATATGATCAGATATTGTATCTCTAAAAAAAAAAATCACATTTTAAAAGCTCCATGCTGTAAAAGTGAAGTTTTTTGTAGTGATCAGAATTGCATGTTGATTTCTTCAGCTGCTAGTAAAGGTTCCATGTACTCCATGTCAAATAGGTAAAAAAGAATCACAGAAAAACCCATATGTTGCTTGAGTCAACCTGTTTACATTATTACGAAGATTGAAAGTGACATCTTTTCAATTAACAAACCTGGATTTATTTTAATTATTCATGTTTACAAAATTTTTTACTTAAGCTTTCCATATTTATATATGACTCATAGTTATTTTAATACTTATAAATATGTTCCATTGACATCTTAGATTATTTTCAAAAATTGAAACAAAGCTGGAAAAAAATTAGTCTTCTAAGAATTTTAATTAATAAAAAACAAACTATTTTAACAAAATTTGGTTAACAAGTAAAGCATTGTTTCTATAACATAAAAATTTGTTTTAAAAGAAATTGAGTTAAAATAAATATAGTATTTATCAATTTAAACCTACAACAAAAATCGATCAGCTTCATTTCATTTTTAGTAAAGACATTTATTATTGATTTGTGAATCCCTATAATAGAAACCGATATAATAAAAGAATCAAATTTATGAGTGCTGAATTTAATTTAATATTGCTTACTACAATTTCTATAACTGTAAATTATGTATTGAAATGGATCACTATTTAATCTCACTATATATATATATATATATAATATTACTACAAATAAATGTCTATTTTTTTCAAAATAATATGTAAACTTATAAATAAATATTAGAAAATACAATAATTAAAATTTGTTAAAAAGAACAAAAAATATAAATGTCACTTAGGAGCACTTTCAACTATCCTTGTAGTCTTTGTCAACTAATACTTTGAAATCAACTTTCCCATAATTCCGTGATCTTGACGTTTGATGCCTGCCTATTGATTAAGTCTTGCTTGCATTTATATATTAACACAGCATTCTTGATTTTTTATTATTATTATTTCCTTCAGTTTGCAACATTTTTAAGTTATTATAATTAAAATGAAAACCATATATACATGATTTATTATGGTCATAAAAAAAAAAGCTGATAAATTATCATTATCTTTAGAATTTTGTTTCATATTTTGAACTCTTTTTAATAACAAGTGCTCTTTTGTTTTCATCAATGAGCAATCTTGATTCATCTATATATCCACTACCACATCTACACATCCATTTATAAATTATACAATTTTTATTTGTAAATAAGGTTTTATCTTTACAGTTATTTATTAAATTATTTAATGTGTGTGGTGCATAAAATGCAATGTGACATATACCTTCATAAATTTTTCTTATGAAACTTGCCTGTTGATTCAAAATATATAGTATTAATATCCAAATTTTATTATCAGAAGAATTAACATTATTATTAATCTTATTTTTATTTTTGTATTTATATTTCGAATTAAAATTGTTAATAGTAAATAAAAATTGTATCATTTATAAATGGAAGTGTAGGTGTGATAATAGATATATAGGTGAGTCGAGATGCACATTGTAGAAAAGAACAAAAGAGCACTTGTTGTTATTAAAAAGAGTTCAAAATATGAAACAAAATTATAAAGATAATGATAATTTATCAGCTTCTGTTTTTATGACCATAATAAATCATTTATATATGGTTTTGATTTTAATTATAATAATGTAAATATATTGCAAAATGAAAGAACTAATAATAAAACAAAAATTAAGGAAGCTATGTTAATATATAAATACAAGAAAGACTTAATCAATAGGCAGGCAGCAAATGTTAAGATCACGGAATTATGGGAAAGTTGATTTCAAAGTATTAGCTGATAAAGACTACAAAGATAGTTGAAAGCACTCTTAAGTGATGTTTATATTTTTTATCCTTTTTAACAAATTTTAAATACTGTATTTTCTAATATTTATTTATAAGTTTATATATATATATATATATGACAGTTATTTTTTATGTCATCAAAGCAGTAGTGCACATTTTTTTTGTATTTGCAACCCCTATTCTCTGAGCGAAATTTAATTTGCCCCACATTATGTTGTTACCATGTTACTCTAAGCATATAAATATAATAGTAATAAAAGTTATATTATCACTTAAAAATATATATCTATATAGTATATTTCAATACATGTGATATGATATAATATATTAGAAAAAACAGCATATTAAAAAAATAAAATTAATTAATATTTTTTTTTAATTAAATTAGATTGATAGCTACGGTAATATTGAAGTCATTGATTTTTATCACCAATATATTTGTTAAAAATTTTAATTTCTATCATGTATATAAAAATGAGAAATAGGATTTAAAAATATTTCATTGTAAACATTGTGATAAAAAGTAAATATGATCGAGGAATAATAAATAATATTTAATTATTCGTAGATCTGTTGATGTGTAGATATTAGACCTTTTGTAGCCTCGTTTAAATATATCTATGATTTAAAATGTTAGATCACTTATCAATATTAGGAGGAGAATAATGTGAAAACAAAATCTCTGAGAATTAACAAGCAAAATGTCACCAATATAACTAAAACTGTATTAAGATGAATTGTTTTTTACAATGTAAATTGGAATATAAATAAATAAATGCTTAAACAAAAAAAGACTCAATATTGAGTTGAGCAGTTTTCGTGTATTTTTAAATAGTGTTTAGGTTTTTTTGTTTTTTTTTTTCAATTAAAATTTTATAACTGATATGAGAAATTTTCAGAAATTTCTCAACCCCTAAAAATTTACCTATGACTACTTGGAGGCTCATGACCAACGGGGCTGCACCCCACTGATCTAATGTATCAAATGCATTATAAAATTTATTCAAATATCCATTATGAAGCAAAGTGTTGAAATAAGTTACAACATTATTAATGTAGCACTAAATTTAAAATAAATAATAAATTTAATATTATCCTTTAATTAAATTTATATGGTAATTCAATCACACAGAATATATATATGTATAATTGAAATAATAAATTTAACGGTTTACAAACTATTACAAACAATCCTTAAATCCGCAGAAATTAACCGAAAGTACTTCTGATAACAAAGTTTAATAATGTATTGAAAAAGGGAAAAATATGTATTTTCGAATTGTTAACATGTTAGATCTTTGTTGGATATAAGAATTTGAATTTATGTTAATATTTAAATAATTATAACATTTTATTTTATTTTTTATAGTTGCATAATTTATACTTTTATAAGTTAGTATTTATAACTTAATAATTGTAAATAAATTATTTCTAAAAATTAGAACAATATTAATTACTTCTTTCAAATTTCTTACTATTTATTTGCTTTCTGTAATTTTTGCAACATATTTTAAATAAATTTTATGTTTTAAAATGTAATTTTTAAAAGTCATTCTATGATAAATTGTGAAGAAAAAATAATTATTTTATAAGATTGCATTTGTACTGTATTAAAACTTAATTTTTTGATGTTTTTCCTTTTAAGAATTCGAAGAACTGAAGGATGAAGGTAAAATAAAGTTTCTATTACTATTATTAAATATCATTTTTAAATTACAAATGTTATTTGATTTTGCCAAATCTCATCTAATAAATAGTAATTAATATAAAATATATGTACAATAAAATCATGGTATGAAAATTTTTGACATTGAATATTAACTGATGATTTGATACAAAACTAATAGGACGGGTTTCTAAATCTAACATTTGATATCTTATGTTCAATACAAAATTTTTTATACATATGTAAAACACATACACATGTATTCTGTAATCAGCAGTAGACATACAAATATCCAACAGAAGTAGATGTCACCTGAATTATAATCTTGAATATGATAATTAAGTAGATTGGATCTTAAATATAAATATGCACATTAATGTACCATTACCACTTTGCACATACAATTTTCTCTAGGTCATGGTGAATAGATATCAATTACCAGAAATACAATAGTAAAAAAATACTAAACCTCATCTAACAAAAACAAAAGAAAGTTTTTAAAGAGTTTAATATAATACCAAAATGTATATAAACTAATATTTCTCTTTCTAATATTTGACTGCTGTAAATATTAATATCCACAAAGTATTGAATTGTAATGCTGTATAATCTCTGAAAATTAAATAACTATTATTTATTTGATTTTGTTAGATATGAAGATGTTCATCCATATATATTTCTTTCACTTTTGTAATAGAAAATCAAACAATACGAACACTGCCTAAATTATTTAGAAGATAGATCGTATACAGGCTATTACAAAATAAGACCAATAAAGCTTGTATTTGAATCTTAGAATAATTGAAATTAAAATACTAAAAATCACCTCTTTACACCCCAAAGTCCAAATTAAAATCAAATTGACTGGAAGTTATTTGTAAATTCGAGCCTGATAGGAAGACTAATATTGCAGGCTATATATAAGATTTATTAAGCGTTGGCTTCAGCTACAGATTAATTACAAAGAAAATAGATCAATTTTACAAAAAATCAATAACTAACCACATAATTAAAGATAAACCTCAAATCACCCTCCCTTACATCCTCAAAGTATCACAACAGTTTATAAAGACTTTAGCTGGTGAATTTTCAATATTTTTCGAACATGAGAAGCAGGCCGGTCATGTGTTCGAACCCTGCAACCCCAAGATAGTGCACTCTGAAGCCAACGATTGTAAAATAAAGATCAAGGAGGCGTATTTTATTATCAATTATAACAATGCCATCAATAGACGCGACACGTGCTTCGCTATTTTAAGAAAATGGACAAATTAATTTGCATACGCATTTGCATACATTATTATTTAGTAACATTACAGCAATGGTTTATAACCTATTTTGGCCATGAATATGAGGGAAAACCTCGAAAGTACTAGGCCTAGATTAATTTAATTTAATTGTTTTTGTTACTACTGACAGCTTCTTCTTCAGCTGGTTAAATCGCTTACATATTCTAAACCTCAAGCAAAATGAAATTGAGTAATAAGTACCTCAAATGGGGAACATATATATTTCAGAGATAAATAATGTATAAAATATCAAAATGTTTGGATAAAACATCTACTAAGGCAATGTAAAAAGCATTTATATATATATACTATTCTTTATATTCAGACATCTACTAAGGCAATGTAAAAAGCATTTATATATATATACTATTCTTTATATTCAGACATGGTTATGAAGTAAACGAAATAAATGGAGAAAACTGCCTAAAAATTTAAACATAATAAAATAAATTTATTGGCTTATTGATATTAAATGCACACATCGCATTAGACCCACCTATATTTGGATTTATAGCAATGAATTTGAATACATTCAAGGAAATAATTTTTATGCCAAATGTACCTATTTAAAATATCTAAATGCTTTTTGTATTGTTTTGAAAATTTTATATTTTAGAAAAAAGATTGCGATAAAACTACATGTTGATTTTTTTAAAAACTAAGTCTTGAATATTAAAATTATGGAAGTGATTTTAAATTTATTTTGGAGAAGAGATAAAAAAAAGAAAGACTTAAGAACAAAAATAATTTATTTATCTTTTCAATATTTAAAAATATCTATTTTGCTCAATTTCATTTTAAAAGAAATTACATTTGTGTTGGAGTGTGGAGTAGATTGAAGCCTGTCCATTAAAGTATAAAGATTGGCTATCTTAATATATATCCGAGCACTAGTAGTATATATGTGTAGAGATGGTAATCTGGACCAACTGATGATTGCTGGTTTAGCATGAAATATGTATATTGGTGATAATTTGTCTTTTCAACATATATGTGTTCAAGTGTATCAGTGTTATGAGATAGAGTGCTGAGTGGTGGGTGGTTTGAAAGTCTGTGCTTATATACCCTATATACTAAAACAAATAAGTAAATCAATTATTGTAAAACATAAGTATTCAAAGCAAGTTAATATAAATAGTAAAAGACTTAAAAGTGTTTAAATTAAATTATAAAAATTGACCATGAATTCTACATACAGTTAACTTGTTCGTAATGAATGATTAAATCATAACATTTATATAAGAAATAAATAGCTACTTTGATATGAAGGTATGCTGGAAAAGTGAAGTGTTTGTGATGATCAGAATTGCATGTTGAATTCTTCACCGGTTAGTAAATGTGACACCTTTTTTATTAACAAAACTCATTTATTTTAATTATTCATGTTTACAAAATTTTTAAATTCAGTAAATCCAGCTATTTACGTATGACCCGTAGTTATATTAATACTTAAAAATATGTTCCATTGAAATTTTAGATCATTTTCAAAGACTGAAACAAAGCTGAATAGTCAATTGGTCTTCCAAGAGTTTTAATCAATAAAAAAAGGGATTTTTAACAAAATTTGGTTAATTAGTAACGCTCTGTTTTTATAATATGATTTTTTTTAAAAAATGAATTGAGGTAAAAAAAATGTAATATTTATCTTTTTAAATCCACAACAAAAATTTGTTGAATTTCATTTTTAGCAAAGCCCTTTATTGATGTGTGAATTTTTATAATAGAAACCAATATCGTAACGCAATCTAATTTATGAAATTTTAATTTATTTTAAAATCGCCTACTATAATTTGTATAATCGTAAATTATATATTGAAATGGATCACTATTTTTCTCACTATATATATATATATGACGACCCATAGACGATATGCCAAGTCTCTACATTAGGCTATCATATGGCTTTATCTAGGCATCATTAATGACACTTACCATTTTCTGAATCATATTTGGTTAATATTAACAGTTGTCAGACTCTCCTATCCTATCAACAAGATTGCATACCCTTTAACATTAAATAATCATTAAAGTATTTATCTAATGGCATGAGAATACCTAGACACTCCTTCTTATTTAGTATCTGCATATTCTCGTAACTAACAATTATGATTAAATGATTATAATAAAACATCTATAATTATTAACTTTCGATTAACTAGAAATTATACTACCATGTTACTTCTAGGATTATAATTAGCAATAATAATAATAATAATAATTTTATACTAAGGAGATCTCAGCATAATCATTGATTTTTAATTAGTTATTTAATCCACCTATAAAATATCAAGAGGGATTTTACAGAATTCTATAGGTAGTGTTTCAGTTAAGTAGATACTTATAACCTGAATCTATAATCAAAATTGTACTATTAGTTTATATTTATGTTCCCTAATACAATATTGTTATCTAAATTGTTATTATATGTGATACTTTCAATAATACATAATTCATAATTTAATTCCTTATAAATAAGTCTATTTTAATAATGTGCAGTATCAACATTGACCATTTATAAGTTCAAGCCAGATTACAGTAAGTTAAAATCTCTTTTAAGAAATGTGTGCTTAATTGCCTGTTATATTGTTCTAAATTGGATTAATTTCTTATTTCCATCTCAAATTGTACACTTTGAGTTCATCTGATGTAGTGACAATGACTCTTCCAAATGAAATTCAATATTTAATCTCAAGTTTACTTTCAAAACAACAACTTTAATCATATTATTTACAAAATATTATATATATATTAATCAACAATTAATTTAAAATAACAATAGTAATAAAGTTATATATCAATATAATATAATAACACTATAAACAATTGAAAAATTTTCATTCCCTTTTGTTTTACGTTTTTAGATATTTGCAATAAAAAAACTAACAAAAAATATTACCTTTTCCTGTAATATGGTGCTGTTCTGATATTTACCTTTACATACTTTAATTTTATATTTTATATCACAAAACAGGTGTTTCCCTTAGATCAGTATTCTTCCCCTTATTTTTACAATTATCAACCATTATAAGTTAAGCATTGAATTAGAAAAACAAAATGGAACATAATAATTATTGTATTCTTGCTTCAACACAATAATCTTATTATAATACAGTGAAATGTCACTTTCTGTATATTTTTAGATACCATGATATTCATCCTTTGATCTTTATTTATTTTTATTTTACGATAATAATTATAAAATCATCAATTAGTTTTTTGATCTCAAACTCCATCCTCCTATAGTTTTATTGTCAATCTATATACTAAATTACAATCATTAAGAATTTTAGATTGTGTACTATTAAAGCTGAACCCCTATATCTGCTTGCAATAATTTTCATCTATAATTTATGATATTCAGCTAATTATTAATAGACCACCCTTTGGTGTATTCTAAATAAATTTTTTATGTCTGCTTTATCGAACAACTTAATTATTACCTTCAGTTCGTATAAACTATGTTAAATTATTCTTCGTAAAACATAAGATCAAATTTAAAATAGCATCGTTTCTCGTTTTCAATATTGTATATTTAAACACCATCTTATACTCTCTTCATAATATACATATTGTCAACTACTTTTATGATACATTTTGTTAAATCATTAATCATATCTCTTGATTTTAATTATATAATAATATTTGATAAAAACATAACTTTTAAAATAAATAATGGCATAGATAACCAAATTAAATCAATTATTAATTTCACTATCTATTGATCTATCCCTCCCTAATAACAACTATATTTAAAATATAAAATTAATATATATACAAATATAATGTTGCAAGCTTTTTTTTCTCTTTAAATATAAGTTCATATACAAACAAACAAAAAAAACTGTAATCTTTTACTGGCATTACAATTGTTCCACACGATTCAGACTTATTGCACATCAATATTATTATCACTTCATTTCAAACACTTTCATTTCAAACACTCAACTAGTTGCATGTTAATATTGCAATCATTTTTTGCTCCATTTGTTTTCATCCAAAGATTATTTCAGTTATAAAAATTTACATGACTCAGGTTATTGACAATGTAGCAGTTTTTTTGTTTTACTTCAGTACCTAAAGATTATCTTCAACTTGTCTTATATGTTTGATTTAAATACTCCTTGCACTAGTAATAAATGATTCAGCATTCAAATGATTCCTTACTTATTTTGATGCACTAAGATTTATTTCATCTGTTCTTCAATATTTATTCTTTATTAAATATTTTCTGGTATGGTTTTACTCTCTTACATTTATCTTTTTTCAGATGATAGATAATGTTTTCATTCGTGCTAATAGCCCACTGTTATTCAGCACACGTATAAATATAATTTTCACTTAACCTTTTTTAGCTTTACGTAAAAGTAATATTAAAATTAGCATTGCTCAGTTTTAATCATTTCTTCAATTAAAATTTTATTCAAACATTCTTTAAGATTTATCTTTGAATACAATGTATACTTTTCCATTCACAATCAAAGAAGAGATGCTGCATTGATTCATTCTATTATTAAATAAATGCAGAGCAATACTGGATGACATCCTATAAACAAAGGATTTTTAACCTGAATGAATGCCTGAAAACTGGAATCTTTGGAATAATTAGACTGTCAATCATGATGAGCTATATAGTCTGGACAATGAGATGCCATCTGATATTTGGGGAGAGTATCAGTAATTTATATAATGAACTTTTGTGCAAGATCAAGGCTGTCAAAAAGAGGGATCATATGATTTTGCTGGAAAGAATCTATAATAATATCTGAAGGCTTGTGGTGTTTCCAGAATAGTTTATGTCAGTGCTGGGGAGTTTCCTTAATAATTTGTCCAAAAGTCACTCTACATAAGCTGCTAAGATGGCCCTAGTCATGATTAGGTGTGCCTGTTTCAGGAAATTCAGATCCAAAAAATCAGCTCTCCTATAATGGCCATAAGGTTGGGGAATGTGTTTTTCTTCCCTGCCCATGTTTTATCAAGTAAAGATACTGAACTCTCAATTTTAAAAAGAATGACAAGACTGTTGAAAAGAGTGCATGTTGCTCAAACTGTCCAAATGCTCATCATGATTCAAGATAATTTAGTTGTTTTTCCCTTTGTATTTGCTTTACTATCTCTTTTTTGTACCCATAGTCAATAAATTTACTTTTAAAAATAAAAAAAATAGTTTTCCATTCACACCTACTTCTGTTATTATCTATTACTACTTTAGTTCTAGATAATTTTAACAATGCATACTTATCTCTGTCAGAATTAATTGCCTTTTATTTATCCCTGGTTGATAACTTGATCTTGTCCAATTATTTTGATTCTTATGACATTTAAATAATTCAACTAGTTTAGCAATTAAATCCAGTGTAAATACAGTACTCCCAAGGTTTTCCTTTAATTAGTTTTTTCCTTGGTCACAATTTGGGATATACATACAATTCTTCCTCTTCATTTTATATTATTTCTCCATACAACAATTTCAAAAAATTTTCCAAGAACCATTAATTTCTGAGTTGCCAGTAAAAATCAATTTAATTTACTCTTGCATTTTAATTAAGCATTATATCCTATATCATTTAAATTATTATGTAGACAAAATTCTTTTTTTTTTAAAATAATAATAATAATAATAATAATAATAATAATAATAATAATAATAATAATAATAATAATAATAATAATAATAATAATAATAATAATAATAATAATAATAATAATAATAATAATAATAATTGAATTTTAGAATATACTGACATATTAATTAACAGTTTGATGATGACTAAGATAGTTTACTTTATGCCAGTGGTTGCTTTCTCAAGGGCTTTTATCTCTAAAATTAAGACAATTTACAATCAGTGACTATGGTCAAGGAAAGTCATGGCAATATCAATGGCAAAACTATGTCAACCACTGAATAAAAATGGTTTGGGGTTACATGATATTGGTATTTTTGACAAACAGAGAATGAGGAACAGTATAATTGATATTGTTAAACAATTTCCAAAAATTAAGCAGCTCATAGACGTCATTCCAACTGATAAACCACCACCAAAAAAATTATCATATTTTGAACAATTAATATATCATTGTAAAACAAAATCAAAAATCCCAGAGCAATTTATTAATAAGTACAAATACTGGGAAATTTATGAACTAATAAATGAAGATAATAACACAATTGCGTTGGAACCAATACTGGGAATTAATAATAAACAACTGGTTAAAAGGCATAAACGATGGGCCTTAGAACCAAAGTTTTTCAATTTTTTGATAAAACTTAACTTATCTGCATTACCTATCACATATTTTCTTAGCCATAAAAGATTGTATACATCAATTGATCCCTTTTATGGGTTATGCCATCAAGCTGAGGAAACCCTATCACATCTGATATATCACTGTGAGGGACTTAGGCAGATAAGAAATCTGATAATTAACAATTACAGGAAGTCTAATGTAACAATGCATCAATTAATTTCTGCATTTAGAGAGGGATTAATACCAAGTGTCAGGGCAGCAACCTTTGTGCTATATGCATACTGGTGTACTAGAGGCACCTTCCTAATTGGTAACAATTCTAGGAGGCACCCAGCTACTTTTTCAAATATTCTTGCAATGATACAGAAAAGAGATAAGACATTGGCCAGACCTGACATTTATGCAGCAACCTGATCATTACTTAAGATTAGATCAATGTTATAGTAACAAAAATGATAAAACTCTTAGGAACCAGTATAATGTGTTTTTAGGACACATTTAAAAGAAACATAGGACCAAAACTTGGGAGTTAGATCTAATAAGAACTTTGTAACACCAGTTTGAACATTGTAAGTTGGGAAAATTAAACATTATAAAAAAACTTAGAATGATCTACATGTCAAATTAGCAACAAGGACAATTTGGCAACAATTTTTCTCCTTTTGTTATAAGTAATTGATTTGCTAATGGGGTTCAAATGATAAATTATATTTGACCCATTTGGGACCTAAAATAAAATGAAAATTGTGTTATAACTTTTGGACTGTTGACCTAGGCAAAATGGACAGTCCAGGATATTATATGTAGACAAGAACTATGTTTTAAGCTCGTGTAAATCCAGAAAGAACTCTATCAAAAATGACAATGTAAATGTTAAAATTTGTAATCAACTTGTAGCAGTTAATTTACTATGTAACCACTAATGTTGTATTCTTTTGAGACAATAAAGGCCTTTTGAAACATAATAATAATAATAATAATAATAATAATAATAATAATAATAATAATAATAATAATAATAATAATAATAATAATAATAATAATAATAATAATAATAATAATAATAATAATAATAATAATAATAATAATAATAATAATAATAATAATAATAATAATAATAATAATAATAATAATAATAATAATAATAATAATAATAATAATAATAATAATAATAATAATAATAATAATAATAATAATAATAATAATAATAATAATAATAATAATAATAATAATACAATTGATTTTAAAATTTAGAACTTATTCCAAAGTCCTATGATTGCCTATGTAACAGAATGCAATCGTCTGTTGTAAAGAATCTATGTAACATTTGTTTAATAAAATTATTTGAAACATCATCATCATCATCATCATCATCATCATCATCATCATCATCATAATAATAATAATAATAATAATAATAATAATAATAATAATAATAATAATAATTCAATTCAATTCAATATCCATTTATTATGTGCATTTCAACATTTACACTTTAACCGAAATACACAATAAAAAAAAATAATAATAATAATAACAATGATAATAATTAAAATTTAAAAAAAAAACAATTATAATCAAATACAAGCTAAATACATAAAATTATATATACATATATGTTCATAACTATACATTTAGTTGTTTTTTAACATTCATCACAAATTGATCGCAAAAAATATCAATATTATTAAAAGTTAGATTATATACCATTTGCAATCTATTAATAACTGATTTACCAAAGAAAGTATTTTTATATATACTAATCTTGAAAGTTTGCATTTCTCTTAATAAGCACAAGGTACTTTCAATTCTATTTTGATATACAGTTACTGACATCAATTTTCCCATCAATCAACTTTTTCAGTAATATCATATCCTTCAACATTCTCCTTTCTTTCAATACTGTTTTGACAGTTTGACATTCACCCATTATTAATTTATTAAATCTTTTTTCAATATTATATATTTTAGACTGAATATTAATCAGATTGAAGTTCCATATACAAGAATTATATTCTAAAACTGTAACAACAAGAGAAAAAAGTAACCTATATTTTATGGAAATAGATAAATATCTCCCATATCTCAAAATACAGCCCATCTTTCTGTATGCTTTATTAATAATACATTTAATATGTGCATTAAAAGTAAAATTGCTACAAAATATAATTCCTAAATCAGATACAGTCTCTTTATATTTAATAACACCATTCTCAATTTTATATTGATAAACAGATTTTTCAGTTTTATTAGTATAGGAAACAATGCATGTTTTATTAATGTTAATCTCCATGTTGTTATACCTACACCATATAATAAAACTATCTATATCCTTTTGAACCTCAATATGATCACTATAAGTAATAATTCTTTTAAATAACTTACAATCATCAGCATAAGTAAGTATCATACTATTTTTTATGCTATGATCAAGATCACACATATAAACATTAAAAAGCAATGGTGCTAATATTCCACCCTGAGGAACACCTATCATATTATCAAAAAAAGAGAATTAGTTTTATCCATATGTACATAAGATTTTCGACCCCTCAAATAATTGGAAAACCACTCAACTAAATGAGGACTAACACCCAACATTTTAAGTTTATACAAAAGTCTAATATATGAAAGTTTGTCAAATGCCTGAGTCAAATCAAAATATACAACATCTAATTGCTTCTGATCAGAGAAGGCATGAGCAATATGATCAGATATCACCATTAAATTAGTTTCAGCAGATCTACCAGGTAAAAAACCATGCTGATAACTAGGTAATACCTTAATCATATCTACAATAATATTACTATAAATACACCTTTCATAAATTCTAGCAAAAGGTGACAGAATTGAAATAGGTCTATAATTACCCGAATCAGATCTATTCCCTTTTTTAAAAATTGGTATAATTTTAGCTATCTTAAATATATCAGGAATAATAGTTTTCTCAATTGATAAATTAATAATATAATGCAATGGTGCTACCAAACATTCAGCACAACCCTTGATAATAAAATTAGGAATATTATCATATCCCATAGAAGATTTCGATTTAAGTTTAGAAATTGCAGTAAACACTTCAGGAATTGCAATTTTATTAACATCTATATTCAAAAACTTTCTTTATTAAATTTAATATCAACATATTATCATTACTAAGTATCTAATAATATTAGTAAAATGATTGATAGATATCCATAGAGTAATAATTATATCTTTTTAACAATATATCTATATAATTAAAATGTGGATTATTAAAATTTTTTAACTATAAATTATTATTATAATAATAATAATAATAATAATAATAATAATAATAATAATAATAATAATAATAATAATAATAATAATAATAATAATAATAATAATAATAATAATAATAATAATAATAATAATAATAATAATAATAATAATAATAAAATAATAATAATAATAATAATAATAATAATAATAATAATAATAATAATAATAATAATAATAATAATAATAATAATAATAATAATAATAATAATAATAATAATAATAATAATAATAATAATAATAATAATAATAATAATAATAATAATAATAATAATAATAATAATAATAATAATAATAATAATAAAGTAATTTTTTGCAAACTTTTATGATAAAAAAAACAGAACAAGTTACTGGTTCCTTGATCTGTGAATTTTTTTTCCAATTTAATATTTCCTCAATTTTCTTAACAATTGCCGGCAGGCTGTTTATTGGTTAATTTTTCCCATTTCTTTGATTCTATATTTAATGAGTTGTTAGTATTTGATCTATATTTCCAACAAATATTTTTGGTTTTAAAACATTTCTCAATAAAAATAATAGCTTTTAGAAACTGAATAAAATACAATTCACTTTCTTGATTTAGATCATTTTGGTTTTATTTTTATACAAACTAGATTCGATATTACTTTTATGATTTTTTTACCACCAAATTTTCCAAATAAATATTAATCATTTATTTGTAAACATAACTTAAGATTTAAATAGAAATAATAATTGTCTTTATAATATTAGATGGGCACAGACAATATTTATCTATCTCAATAATGTGTTTGTTTAGAAGATTAGATTTCAACTTTACTATAATTTTAAATGCTATCAAATGTTTACTTATTGGTAACTATAATAAATTTATACTTTATTATTTTATCTTTTATGTACATTTGTACTCAACTATTTTACCCAGCATTTATATCCTTTATATGACTTTAAATTGACTAAACCTAAATTCAAACCTTGTGATAGCTAAAATGACAATTACTCTTCCTAGCTTAATAAATACATATCTTTTTGATTTAATAAAATTTAAAAGTATAAATCTCAAAATTTTATTCCTAATTTGTTTTATGATGGGATGTACCAATAAAAAAATCACAACTTTCCCTCCCTTTATTTCATTTTAAATTTTATAATGCTTAACTCTAAAAAAATTTATATTGATCTCTATTGTTTCCCTACCTAAAATAATCAACAAGCAAAATTCTTTTTCTCTTGGACTCTAATATTATGTTTGTTAATTTGACTTTTGAACACACACAAACACTTAAATATCATAATAATTAAATCATTAATCTTTCTTGTATTAATTTTGATTGCTTCTGCTTTATTTTCTGACAGAATAAGGAATGAGGCTTTATGCATTGTATGTTCCCCTAATACCTTCTGGAGTTGAAAGCATAAAAGCATTCTTTCCAACTTGTTTCCTAATTTTATAAGGACCCTCAAATAAACTTAAGAACTTTTTACTAAATATCAGCCATGCTATATAAATAGATGCTTGTTTAAGAACTTTTTGTATTTATTTTTTTGAACATCACTTACATGAGGTGTGCTTAACAATACAAAATCATTTACTTTGAAGGAGTGTGGCTTCTTACGTGATCATTTAACTCTTTTCAGTATTTTAACCTTATTTATTGCTTTTTCCAATCTAATTGACTATCAATATTTTCCCTAACTATTGGGAATAAAATTGGAATTATATCCCATAATGTATTCTCATGGGAAAAAACCAGTACATACATGACAAGTTATATTATTTACAAACCCATTGGGTATGATTTTCTGGTACATAGACTTGGAATAACTTACTTAACTTTCTCATTATGTGTTCACACAAATTTGATTGTGGATTCCTTATGAAGTTCAAAATGTGTTTTATTTCTTGAATTCGAATCCATTGGTTCCATTGATGAGACATGAATGTGGTGGCATGATCAGTTAATATATTATCAGGCTTACCAACAATAGGAAATTGATTTCTAATTAAATGTTTAATAACATTCTTTGCATCTGCTTTTGGTATGGGATACGCCATTACCAATTTACTAAATATGTCATATGCAACTAAGATAAACTTTGGCCAGTTAAAAGGTGAAAGAGGTCCATAGAAATCGATGGCTAACAATTCATTAGGTTGATCATGGACAGTAGGTTGCAGTATGCCTGCTTAAGATCTCTTACAATATTTTGATTTAAAACAAATGTCACATGATTTAATGCTTTGTATAATTCTCCTATATATATATTTCTATAACAAAAGATATATTTTAATACATAAAAATTTTTGGAGCCCATTATGACCATATTTATTATGGGTATATACTATTAATTTATAAATCAAGGATTGTGGAATTGCAATTCTCCATGATTTCCCATCATTGACATTCATGTTAAACATTAAAATATTTTGGTATACATTATATTTTTGACATACTCTTTTAATATATTTATGAGTTTGGATTTCATTATCATGATTATTTAAGTTAGATAGAATTCTATTTAATTTCATGTCCTAACTTTGAATCATAAAGAGATTTTTATAATCTTCTTCTATAGATTCGTCCCATATAAGATTCAGATTATTAATACATGTTCTTGGTATCAGGGTTTTTAGCTACCAGACAGATAGAGTGGTATCTAAAAATTTCTGCAGAAATATTTTTCCTTCAATATAAACAATTTTATAATTAAATTGTTGGAGATATAATTTCCACCTAATAAGCCTTTCATTATTTAAATAACTGTGACTTAGAAATTCCAAACTTCTATGGTCTGATAACACAACCACTTCAGAGACTAACAGAAACTGGCACAATTTCTGAAATGCCCAGACAACAGCTAAATTCTCTTTTTCCAGCTCTGCCCTTCTTAAGTGCCTGCTTAAAAATTATAATACCTAAGGCATCTGATTATTATTAAGTTGATACAGTATTACTCCTAGACCATGGTGGCTACTATATATCTGTATACAAAATGTTCTACTAAAGTCCGAATATGCTAAAATAATGTATTTTAGAAAATTTGGTTTAATCTTATTAAATTCATTATTATGTTCAATGGTCCAATGCCATTTTTCACCTTTTTTTAATAATTTAGAAAGATATAAAGTGTCTCCAGCAAAGTTTTTATAAAACTTATCGTAGTAGTTGCATAGACCAAAGAAAGATTTTAACCATTTCACAGTTTTAGGTATACAGAAACAATATATAGCAGCTAGCTTTCTCTGAATGGGGTTGGATGCTATGCTCATTGACTAAGTGTCCCAGAAAAGTAATTTCCTTTTCTGCTATAGTGCATTTCTCTAAATTTATCTTGATATTGTTGAGGGAACACTCTTGAAAAAACATTCGTAAGCATTCCAGATGCTCTTCCACACTACCTGACACAATAACCATATCATCCACATACATGATAATCTTTTTTCACAATTGTTTTAAAAAGACCATATCCAAACATCTAATAAAACCAGATCCACTATTAATGAAGCTAAGGGACATACATCTGAAAACATATGACTGTCCCTTAAAATGACATGCTGTATAATGCTGATCCTCCTCATGTAGTGGTATCTACCAGTAACTAGCTATTAGATAAAATGTAAAGAAAATTGACTTATTTAAAAATTTAATAAGGAGTTCATGTATAGATGGAGGAATGTCACATTCATGAATTGTCATTTGGTTTAACTTACGAGCATCTGAACAAACTCTTATAGAATTTATCCTTCTTTTTTATAATCACTAGCAGATTAACATAAGGAGTATGACACTTTTTATTTTCTATTCTAGCATTCTATCTATTTGATTTTGTACCTCATCATGATATTGATATGAAATAGAGTACATCTTATGCTGGAAAGGGTCGTTATTCTTTAACTGTACTTGATGAACATATTCTTCTATGATACTAGGGATTTTTAGGGAAAAATAAAAATTATACATCAATTGGAATAAATTTTTCTTAAATTGAAAATTAACTTTAAAAATGTTTCCAATTTTAACTTGAATGCTAACATCAATCGATGCATATGGATACAAAATAATTGACTAGAAACTTTATGTAATCAATATTCAAACTTGAGCCTTTCTTCTCCACAACAAAAAATTTTATATTGGAAGTCCAATTTTAACTTATGAATCATCATGAAGTCAGATCCTATAATGGATTAATGTATTAATCCAGGCATGATAAGAAACACATGTTGAAAATTAGTATCATTAATAGTAAAGGTAATTAAGATTTGCTTGTTTAAAAAACCTAGTCCATTTTCTATTTGCTACAGTGACTTGAATTTGTTTTACTGGAAGAGATGGGATATCCTCTTGTACAGCTATAATTTTTATATACATACATTCTGATAGTATAGAGGCTTGACTTCCAGAGTCAATTAAAGCTTCAATTTTAACTCACTAATATATAATGTTACTACTGGCCATTAATACATGATAGACAGCTCACCAATATTGAATGGCTCTAAGTAGTCTATGTCCAGATCTAATGTATTTAAATGCCACATATTGTTCTCCTTTATATTCACCTAAGGGCCTTACATAGAGGAACCCATAAATAAAGACCTCACTACTTTAACATCGTCTTGTCAACAGCATTACTCCATATATTTTTTTTCAAAATAGTGGTAACCCCACTGGTTGAGGGCTGATTATCCTGAATTAGAGGCTTACTCCTAACTTTATTACTTATACTAGGATTTTTAACCTTTGAAACAAGACCACCTGTTACCCCAAAATATGGTTCCTTCATAATAACTCTTCAAGGCATATTGGGTCTAACTTTCATTGCAGCTATTTGGTAATTTACTTTTTTCTTAAACTCTCTACTTCTCCTTTTTAAGTTATATTCACTCAATTCTAAGACATCTATAATCTCACTAACCTCTTCAATGGTATACCTATCTGCTGTAATGAGAATTTGTTCAACATGATGTGGTAAACTACATCTAATGAATTTTATGGTTTGTGTTTCTGAGAAAGGGAAAGAAATGAAGGTTTTCAATCTGACAGCTTGGTTTTGGAAAAACTTTACATAACCATCTTTGTTCACATTATATATATCTTGCATCACGTGATATCTAATACAATCTTGCTTGTCAAATACCCAAAAACTACATAAAATTAAGTATTTAGAATCTCCATACACCATGGGTTTTTTCAAATAATGACTGCTACCAATATTTTGCAGCAGGACATAAATGGTTACTGGAAATGGCTAATTTTCCCTCTCTGACATGTAACCCAAAGAAAACAATTCCTTCAAAATATTTAGAAATTCTGAAGAACTCTCCATATATTCCCATTTAAAGAGTTTTACTTTCATGAATCTTATAGCTAGGGAATTACTTGTACTTACTCCTCCCTCTATTGTTTGGTGATCTCTACCAGATTCTGCTTCTTGATACCTACTTATTTTTTCTCTACTGTTATTAGTACTATTTTCCATCTGTTTTATCTTATCAGTTTTTCTCAATAGATTTATCTTTTAAACTTCCATTATAACCTTTCTTTATTAAATCTTCTGACCATTTTAATCTATTATGATTGCTTATTTGAATTTCTTCAATTCTAAGATTGTTATCAGGTATCTGATTCCCCAATTTCATTTTACCTTATAACCTATCTATATAATACTTTTGCTCTTCTCTCAATTGGTCAATGTTTATATTTCTCACTTCTTTTTGACTATCATTCTAATCAATTATCTCTTTATTTTTTTCTATTTAATCTATTAATTCTTTCTCTAATTTCTTAAACTTTTCTTCCACTTTAGATTGATACCTTTGATCCTCAATTTTTACTGGATCTTATATCCTGTATTTTTTCTCTATTCCTATCTCCAACTGTTTTTTAAATTCTAGAGTGCTTTTATCGACTTCTTTTTTTACTTTTGTTTTTAAAAATTCAAATTTGTTTTCCATTAATTCCATTTGAATCGTAATATCTTTAAATGTCACTACCTAAAGCTCTATCTAAATGCTCTATCTTCTCATTGATTTCATCTTTATTAACTGTACATTTTTGATAACTTCTTCAACCTGAACTTGGAGAGCTTGAACATTCTTATGAATGTATCCCTCTAATTTTTCATCTATTTTCTCTTTTACTACCTTCATAACTTTCTCTTTTGTTGTTAACTTTTCATTTAACTCTTCAATTTTTTTCTCTAAATTTCCCTTTATAAATTTAATGGCTTGTTGATTTTCTACTATACCTATATTCATAAATTCTAACTTATAATTCAGCAGTTCATTATTTTCTTGTAGTCTTTTCATTTAAAGATTTATTATTTTCTTCCATCTTTTCATTCAAAGATTTACTAGTTTCTTCTAATTTTTCATTGAAAGATTTATTATCTTCTCTTAAAGTTTTAATATTTTTTCTAACTTTTCACTGAAAGATTTACTAGTTTCTTCTAACTTTTCATTTAAATCTTTTCTTAAAGATTTATTATTTTCTCTTAAAGGTTTACTATTTTCTTTTGCCTTTTCACTGATAGATTTCCTAGTTTCTTCTAACTTTTCATTTAAATCTTAATGATTTTATTAGAGTCTAGAATTATTATAGTTCATATAGAAATAGATAAAACGTGTGTGCATAGTAATATTGGATAGAGGCACTTCATTCTGTCTCAACTGGGAAATGCATCCGCACATTTTTTTTGTAGTTTTTTTACTATGTTATGATTTTCATAATAATGGTTCATTGGTAATCATTCAATCTGTATGTTATATTTTTTTGGTGCTATAACTTTTCTGAGGGATGATTGATGAATAACTGTTTTTTTTTCTAATATTATCTGAAGTATCAGTTGCATTACATAATTTATTCACATATACATGATGAAAGAAAAAAGTTAAAATAACCTATAGATGATCAACCTAGCATTAAATGCAAAAGAAATATAATATCTTAACTATTCAATGTAAACCACAATATATCTAAGATACTGAAGTAAATAAAGTGTTATAAAATATAAGTATTAGAAGTAAGTTAGTATAAATGGTAAATACTTAAAATTATCTAAATTAAAATTGGCCAAGATTTCCACATACAACTAAGTTGTTGATAATGGATGTTTAAAAGATTATTAAATAGTTTACAAAAAATAAATAGATATGTGCAGATATGAATTAGTAAACATTATATTTCTATAAAAGTGGAAGGATATATGCATAGCTCCATGTTGGAGAAGTGAAATTTTTTGTGGTGATCAGCAATGTATGTTTATTTTTTCATCTGTTAACAAGGTTCCATGGATTCCATGTTTAACAGGTAAAAGCAGTGACAAAAAGACAATTATTTTTTCAGTGAGGCTGTTTATGTCATTATCAAAATTGAAAATGCTACTTTTTTTAAAAATTAACACACGCCATTTAATTTAGGTATTCAGTATTCACATTTACAAAAAATTTTAATTAAACAAATTCACATATTTATGTATGACAGTTGTTTTAAAACCTAAAAAGATGTTTCATTGACATATTAAAGCATTTTTACAACCTGAAACAAAGCTGAAAAGAAGCTGATTTTCCAATAATTTCAATTAATAAAAAGCAAACTATTTTAGCAAAATTTGGTTAATTATTAAACTTTTGTTTTTATAATATAAGATTTTTATTAAAACAAATTCAGTTAGAATAAATTTAGTATTAATCTTTAAAAAGTCACAACAAAAATTGGCTTAATTTGATTTTTTTAGCCCAGACCTTTATTGAAGTGTGCATTCCTATAATAGAAACCTAGACTATAGAACATAATCTAATTTATGAATCTTGAATTTAATTTACAATTGTCTAATACAATATTTATAAATATAAATCAAATAAAATATCTACTCATTAAAAAACTATTGAAATAGCAATAAAAATAATAAATATAATGGTAGTAATAGTTTATTTATTACCATTATATTTATTATTTTTATTGTTATATATATATACTAGCTATAAATTATAGTCATTTTCATGTCATCTAAACCAGTCATGCACAATCTTGCTATACTTGCAACCTTCATTCTCAGAATTCAATTTATTGTGATACACAATTTGGTGTTATCTTCCTATTCTAAGCATACAAAGATAGTAAGAACAATGGTCATTTTATCACATATAAATATAAATCAAATATTGGAAAAACTGCATAGTAACAAAAAATATGTAATAAATTTAAAAACAATTTGTAAATTAAATTAGATTGATGGTTGTGCTATTATAAAATGCATTGTTTATTATTGTAAATTTATTCATTAAAAATTTTAATTTTTATCATGTACATAAAAATGGAAAATATGGATTAAAATATTTAATTGAAATCATATCATAAACAATAAATATGAAAAATGTATAATAATATTTGGATCTTAATAATGTTGATATGAAGCAATTACAACTTTTGTAGCCTGTTTTAAAATTTTGTATTTTAAAAAATGTTGGACCATATAACAATCTTCGGGAGTTGACTAGCAAGAACATAAATACTCTGAGAGTAAATAAAAGAAATGCCATCAATAAAACTTAAGTGCTATTATAATGGGCAATTTTTATAAAGTAAATTGGAATATGATTAAGAAAGTGCTTAAATACAAAAGTAGTCAGAAACCCAATAATGAATTGAGCAGTTTTAATGTATTTTTTTAAGTGTTTACATTTCTCTTTTTTTAATTAAAAATTTATAACTGTTATGAGAACTTCCCTAAATTTTCACAACACGCAATAATTTTTCTGTGATTTTTTACGTGGTTATGATCCACAGGTTGGACACCACTGATCAAATGTATCAGTTGCATTACAAAATTCATTCAAATATACAAGAAGAAGCAAAAACTTAAAATAAGCTATAATATTATTAATCTAGCATTAAATGTAAAATAAATATAATAACTTAGTTAATATAAAAAACTAATATTGGCATTTTAATTAATTTCTTAAAGTAATTCAATCAAGTAGCAAAAACATGGTTATTTTTGAATTACTGCCAAGTTAAACCTTTGTTGGATGTATTAATTTGAATTTATGCTAACTTTTAAAATAATTTTAAAGCAATTTATCTTAGTCAAGCGTTGTTAGCCAAGATGTTATCGCAGCCGCCTTGCAAGCAAGTAGTTGGTTGCAGATGGTTGTGGGTTCGCGTCCCGGCCGATGCTATGATATATGAAAAAAAATAATAATAATTTATCTTATTGTAACGGTCAGAAAACGTGTGACTCGTAAACATAGTGCAGAATTCGACCACCATACAGAACAGCAGCACCATCGAGTAGCGAAGCCACCGGTGGTACTGAGTTCGAACATAGTTTATCGGTTCCACAATACAATCCACGAAACAACGCATCTGATGCGACATTAGTAAATATTTCCTTAGGCACGGTGGTCAGGGATATGCAAGAGATTCATGATTTTATTCTCGAGTTAGCCAATAATCAAACTAATATTAATTAAACATTCATATTTACATAATCGAGGAAATATTATATAGAATGGGTATCGAATAAATGAAACGTAACTGCAGACATATAGTTTAAAATTATTTATTAATACATTTTAATAAAACAATCATTATAATAATATTTTATGGACTAACAGCTTCAGTAGCGGGATTTGCAACATGATTATATTTTAAAGAATACATTTATTTATTTAGACATTATTTTATATTGAGGAATTCAGTAGCGGTATTTCCGATACTGTAATGTTTACAAAAGGAATTCACTTATTTGAAGGCTTAATCTAGCTACCTAAAATTCTCGAGTAAGTATTTCTAATGCATGCCTTGGGGAATTTATACCTTTGCAATGCAAGAGTCTAAAGTAAGATTTAAGAGTAGCGGCGGACATATATTTATTTAATTAAACTATTTATTTTATGACTAAGGGCAAACATTTATTTGAGAGTGAATTATGAAGATAATGCAGAGGCGGAGTGATATATAGAATAATAGAATTGAGCAAAGGAACACGTGGTACGCTTTAGAAAGGCGATATGGAATGGCAGTATATTGAAACTGCAATGCCGCGAATGGGTTTATAAGAATGTCAGGCTGGTCTCTGCCCCGACCCGACGAAGTAAGGTGTCACATAAGCATAACCAGGGACAAGCGGTCCGTGTCGCAGTTTTGCCGGCTGGCTGCATGACATTGTCAAGTCCTACGGGAGCACCCATTATGCCCGCTTGTGTAGGACGACTGGGGTTAATTTCAACCCTGAAGAATCCGGAAATTTCACGGCGGAATGGGTCATCGCGTCTCTAAAACGTAACACATGTATACTGTATAAACGATTATGATAAGATTTAAATAGATTTCTAATTCGGCCCTACATTATCAACATTTACTAAAGAACGTTGGTGACTCTCAAAGAAATGTAATTTTCTGGAATTATTCATGATGATTTAATAAATACAAAACATATATAAATTGGGAATTATTATAACTAATACGTCAGCCATTTGCGAAGTAGTAGACCCCTGCATTACAATAAATGAAGCATTGAATGCGTGTCGATTTATATGAAAGTTAAGTTATTAAAGAAAGTAAATATTAATGAAAATTTGACACGCATTCATTGTTTTAAGCGATCATAGATTTAAACTTTGAAAATTGAAATAATTATGAGCATGCAATAATTAAATAATAACTATAGATAGAAATGTAGATTATAGAAATACGCACCCAAGATAGAATGAGGTAAGCTAGATTAGTAGAGAAATTTACACATTACATTAATTATTCAATTTAGTTATACAAATGGTAGTTTTTACATTTTATAATTTAGATAAGTATTATGAAGAAGAGCTATAGCATATTATTAGAGTACTCTAGAGTTTGAACACAGACAGGTACCTGTTTTATAAGAAGTTTTCTGATTCCATTAGTTTAGCAGCAAAAAGTTCACGAGTGGCAAGTCTTTCTTGTATTTAGATATTTCATTTAATTTCACAGCAGCAGCAGCTTTTTCATTTATTTCAGGCAGCAGATCTTCATGGTGAATTTATGACGGGCAATGGAAAGTTCAGCATCCGATAGGCCATCTCCCGATGGAGAATAATCTAGGTGCTTTACTCGGTCATACCTTGGCAGGAACAAATTATTTTTATATTTTTGGAGACTCTCAGTGATCGAGAGCAAAGCTAAAGTTTAAGTGAATGTCTCCAGCAAGTCTAAGATGGCCTCTTTTTTTATCTTGATCTTTCACATTTTTGTTAAGATATTTTTAGGTTCTACTTAATCTGCCCTGAGGATAATCAATGCATTTTGTTGGTTTTTAATTAAAGAAAGCTGCCGTTCTATTGTTTACATTTTACATTTACTAATTACATTTTGGGGAATTTTTCTTTAATTAATCTATTATCTATCACTGACCGATGCTTTTAAATTTCAAAAACAAAAAGGGAACATAAGATTATTTTAACTTTTAATTAAATATTACATCAGATATTTTTAGAATTATTATTAAATGAAATTTAAACAAAGCAATAAATACGAACTTTATAATCCAAAATAAATGATTAAAATTATACAAAATTATATAACTAAAAGAAATCTAAATTATATTATTTTATCCCTATTTATTGCGTTTAATTTGAGATCGAAATGTGTGCGTGTTTATGCTGAATTCTACATATATTTATACATTTTTAATATTGTTACACACACAATTCGATATCAAAAAGTTTAAATTTGGGCGGGATAGACCGGTCAGTGAGAGACGACAGAAAAAGGTGAAACTTAAGATTCGAATACGAATCTTACTGTTTCATTTCCCCGTACTTCCCGTGAACAATTAAGGAAGAACAAAGGAGGCAAGAAAGAGAAAAAAAAATTTACATTACATAATTGAAAGACGAAAAAAAAATTATTATTGTTTTTACAGATATTGAAATATAGAAAGCAGAGATTACATGAAGCAACGAACAATTTATATACCCGGATCTAGAATTTATAGTTTAATTAAAATGGCCTAATTTGGCCGTGTCTGGTTAAAATCATAGTAATAATTAGTTAAACTGAATGTATATATATAAAAAAAATTCTTAGAATAGGATTAGTTAGTATAATATAAAAAAAATTTTTTAAGAGTAATAGTAATTAAAACAATAATATATATATAATAAAATTTCTATCTAAAACCCTATTTGACTAAAGTACAATCCATTCAACCAAGTTCATTATATCAAGTTCATTTTAATATTTTCATATACGTTTAATCCGTCCTAATAGTCTAATATTTTTACAACCCCGGGTCAGGTGGATAATACCGATCTCTCGTCATCGATGACTGCGGCCTTGGGTTTTCTAATCTTTGCCTTTTATCAGGTGGTTCTTTGGCCCAATGGTTCAAATCCAAGGTAGTGAGAAATTCAATCATTTCTTCGATGTCTTTTATCCGACTACCTGCCATTAATTGTTGGATGGTTAGCGGCATACTACGCTGGATGGTCCCTATGATGTGTGAATCCGAAAAGGCGAACGTTGTAAGGGATTTAAACCGGTTCGCTTGGCGGAGGAAAAACTGTGTGTGCGTTTCTTGGGGTATCGTCCCATATTTTTCCTGGCAGAGCGTATTGTAGATACCGCTTTGACGCTCGTTGCTCCAGTAATGCTTCATTAACGCATCTTTGTATTTTTCTATGGTTTTAGGCTTCCATCTCACCATATTCCACCAGTCCTTGGCAGATCCCTGTAGATGGTAACTGGCTATCGCTATCTGCTCATCTGGCCCTGTCTTATGAACTTGGAAGAACTTTTGCAAGCTCTCTAAGTGGGCTTGAGGATTTTCTCCTATCTCCCCTCTAAAGATTTTGATGTGGATCATCTTTGCTAAATAGCTTTGGTGTCCAGTGTCCATCTTCGTCTCTTCTTTAATGCTGACTGCCTTCTCTGGTTCTTGTGGGCCTTCATCGGCTGGAATGAGGTTTCTTTGCTCATCACACTTTTTCATATTTACTACACTACCTGCTTGCCCTTCTACTATCATCGGTTCATCTGATCTCTCTGACTTCCTTTCCTTTTCCATATCTTTAATCTCTTCTTCCTTTTTACTAGCTGGGGATATTCCAAGATGTTCCTTTATGGCTTCTAACTCTCTCCACATAATGTCTTTAAATTCCTGATATTCTCTAACTCTTCTCTTTTCTTCTTCTTGTCTCTGTTTTGATTCTTCATCTCTTCTTTTTCTCATTTCCTCCTCATACATTTTCTTCATTTCTTGCATATTCTGTCTGAGTATTCCCTCAATGAACTTGAAATTAAAGTCCATTGATCCTCTGTATTGTTGCGGAGCTTCCCTTCGCTCGGGTGTCGACTCCAAAGCTTCAGATAAATCTTCTTGCTGTATATTGTAACAGTCAAGTTTGTACATTCGCGTAACAGAATTCAGAATCCAAGCAAAAGAGACCGAAGCTGACCAGACTAGGACTGTAACATCCCGAGTCCGACCGCACTTCAACTCGTAAGCCAGGATTCCAAGACTCAAGACCCTACGAATGACCACCTTGAAATTACACGTAGTATACCTCTTTCCACACAGCCGACATAGGTCACGGAGAAGCAATAAGACTCTGATGAATAAAAGAAAGGTTCTTAATTGACTAAAATATCACTAAATTTAATTTAACTTAATGCATAGTTTTCACATATATAGGCTCTAAATAATAATTAGAATTGGATTGAATTAGATCAATAACGAAACAGAGAACGAAATACATTAAATTAATTATATATTTATTTACAATTGGCATGAAATTGATCAGTTTTACACATTTCAGCGTCGAATGTACAAACATTGGGTGGATAAGAGAACACATTCTCTTTTTATATACAATTCAAAATAGCTTTATATAAATAATTTTTATACAATTCAAAATAGCTTTATATAAATACTTTCATTTAATTTTCATAAATGGGTTTAACATGTGCCCATCTTATGAGTTGCTTTTCAATTAATACATAATCAATCACTACGTTATGTCTATAAATCTCGATAAGCCAAATCCTATTACATTTGTGGCTGGTATATAAATAATTATATTAAACTTTGATCATGAATTTATTTCCTAAAATATACAATATAATTTAATAACGAGTGCATAAACCAGCTCAAGTAATGATCGATCGAACATGGCTTTCGAGAGAAAATTTCAGAATGCTGAAAGCGTTATGTTAAGGTGGGAGAGTTGGCTGAAATAAGATTTTACCAATGCGCTATGGCACAGGTAAACAATAATAGGAAAAGTCGCTCTGCGGATGGATGAAATAACTTCAGGGTTCTTGCGACAAACGCCGGTACCCTGTAACCGATCGCAATGCTGCGTGAAAAGGAACATTTGTGTTCAGGAATGGCGGGGGACTTACGTGCTAACCTGGCCTTGGCTCAGGCTTTGCTACTGCTCTACCCTATAAGAAAAGATGTGCTGGCAACGCCGTGGCTTTATCTTGAGATACGTATATTACGTATAGCAGCAAAATGAGAATATTTTTATAAAATAATATCCCATCTGCCAAGCAAACAATAGTATATTTCATACTATGAAATACGAGTTAATAGCATATTAGCTCTATCAAATTGGGACCAACTCTTGCGTAGCCTGGTAATAAATGTCTATGCTACTAAAGGGAATATTATTACATCTGTACTTTGACATGTTCGATCTATTAAGTTACTTATAGATAATAAATATTTAAGGAGGGAAAGTATATTTCTATGGACTTAAGAATTTAAATGTCAAATATACTTATATGATCAAGGCTAAATTTAATTCTAAATAAAACTATAAGATTAAGGGTTTAACTGGTTGATCAAAAGAGCCACATTTCGCATATTAAATCATTTAAATAATAAAAAAATAGGATTTCGAAACAGCGTAGAAAGTTGACACTACAAACAAATTATACAAAGATTTTCAAATAATATCTTCTTAAAATATACATGAAATTAAGTACTCATTGTTTCGAAATTTTGGCATATAAAATATAATAAGCATTTAAAATAAAATAAGCAAATAAGCAAAGAAATATAGACACAACCGCAGTGATATAACTTTAAATTAGACACTTTACCTTGAAGTGAATTGAAAATATAAATAAGTCAGGTTATTTGAACTTTAACACATTAAATTTTGATAGCCATTGACTTATTTAAAATATTAATTAAATGGATTTAAGTTTTGGGTACATATTAGTTTTATAATTATTTTAAAAAGAAAGTTAGCTAACTTAGATAGATATTATTACATTTAGAATTACACAGAATTACACAGAATTACACAGAGCTCTGCGGTTTGAAAAATAAAACGGTACCGGTATGATTTATCTGCAAGTTCTTGGCTGTTGGTTTGGTTTAGTTTGACTGGGCGGCATCATCTTTCTCCTTATGTTAGGCTCGTCTCTTCTATCGGCATGATGGTGGTTTAGGCATTTCGACGAGAGAAACCCCGTTCTCCCGCGGAGTAACAGCAACAAGATGCCCGCTTTTAGCCGGACATGTTAAACTTTAACAATTGTGAAGACTGGCTACAACTCTCACTAACAATATGGCTCTCTCTCTTGTTAAAAAAATACAGAGTATTTATATGTTTTCCTTATCGGAATCTCCCGCCTCAAGACTCACTAAACTCAGGAATTTAATTAAGTGTTTTTCAATTTATAATTCAGATCTTAGATAACTTATGTTAGAAACATTCCATAAGCTATTATTATAATTAAGATTTTTCGTTGCAAACAATTGTCCAATTTAGATTTAAAAATAACTTAATCTTATCTAAAGGGATTTTAATTAGTAAATTTTTAACTAGTTTTACTTTTTACGAATTCCAGGTGTGGTCGTTAATGACACTTGTTTACAACCAAAAATCTTTTAATTACTTGACCAGCTTTTATTTTTAATCTTACATAGAAACTCTTTCTATTTAAAAACAACCTTTTAACATTTTTTTTAAAACGAAAACATTTTTAACATATTTATTAAAAATAATTTACAAATATATTTTGATATAGCTTTTAAATATATTTTCGAGAAACTTTTCTCTGAAATATATTTAAAACAAGAAATCTTTTAACAATTTTAAAGAAACATTTAATAGTATTTTTAGATAACGGCTTTTACATATTTTAAATCATGTCTTTCTTCTATATAGCACAGATTATATATCCACATACGAAATTACAATATTAAACAACAAAATTAATAATTTACTCTTAACTTAAATAATATAATAAACATTTTTAGAAATATTAAATAATTTTAGGACGCTATAATTTACTAATCCTATCTAATTATAGCGTTGGTTCGCACGTAAATATATAATACTGTTTTATACAGACATGAACGAATTTTAAATTTATTAACATTTAAATAGGTTCGAACTTAGCACAGATGAGAGTGTCATTAGGTTTGATGGTGAAACGGAAAGGGATTGGAGATTTCCGTTTCAATATTAATATATTTCTATTCCATTTTTCTTAATATGATTTATTTATTTTATACTACTAGCATTTGACTACTCCCCACTGGTATATTGGCCCTATAACACTCTTTCGCTGCCCTCACCTACTCTACATTGCCCTATCTCTATATTGCTGCATTTAACATATTTAACATATATATTATAGCGAACTACTGGTTACGCGTATAATAAGCTACTGCTGTCTATGATATATATATTTGTACTTTAACAAAATATTTACTATTAACATATATAACAAGCTTCTGCTGTCTATGCTATATATATAATGGTGTTTTAATAAAAAAATTCAATGCTACTTGCTTTCTCATTTAACGACTGATTACTTTTTTTTTTTGACATATATATATAAAGCAAAATATTTCATTAGATCCGAGTATTTTCGTTCCTTCTTAAATTACACACACATCCCTGCTTTCCTTAAATTTGTTATTATGCCTGCTGTCCTTTCATTCACTCGACCCACATTATTTCACTCGATTTACTTTTTTTTCATTATTTTTATCAAAACAAAATCGTATATATATAGAATAATTAGCTAACTCGAGTAACGAACGCTAAAAGAAATTTATATGCGTTATATTTTGCTCAGGGTATATATGGGTTTTTTGTATCGAAAGCTCCACGTTGGAAAGCGCCAAACGCTAAAAAAAATTTAACTATGTAACGGTCAGAAAACGTGTGACTCGTAAACATAGTGCAGAATTCGACCACCATACAGAACAGCAGCACCATCGAGTAGCGAAGCCACCCGTGGTACTGAGTTCGAACATAGTTTATCGGTTCCACAATACAATCCACGAAACAACGCATCTGATGCGACATTAGTAAATATTTCCTTAGGCACGGTGGTCAGGGATATGCAAGAGACTCATGATTTTATTCTCGAGTTAGCCAATAATCAAACTAATATTAATTAAACATTCATATTTACATAATCGAGGAAATATTATATAGAATGGGTATCGAATAAATGAAACGTAACTGCAGACATATAGTTTAAAATTATTTATTAATACATTTTAATAAAACAATCATTAATAATATTTTATGGACTAACAGCTTCAGTAGCGGGATTTGCAACATGATTATATTTTAAAGAATACATTTATTTATTTAGACATTATTTTATATTGAGGATTTCAGTAGCGGTATTTCCGATACTGTAATGTTTACAAAAGGAATTCACTTATTTGAAGGCTTAATCTAGCTACCTAAAATTCTCGAGTAAGTATTTCTAATGCATGCCTTGGGGAATTTATACCTTTGCAATGCAAGAGTCTAAAGTAAGATTTAAGAGTAGCGGCGGACATATATTTATTTAATTAAACTATTTATTTTATGACTAAGGGCAAACATTTATTTGAGAGTGAATTATGAAGATAATGCAGAGGCGGAGTGATATATAGAATAATAGAATTGAGCAAAGGAACACGTGGTACGCTTTAGAAAGGCGATATGGAATGGCAGTATATCGAAACTGCAATGCCGCGAATGGGTTTATAAGAATGTCAGGCTGGTCTCTGCCCCGACCCGACGAAGTAAGGTGTCACATAAGCATAACCAGGGACAAGCGGTCCGTGTCGCAGTTTTGCCGGCTGGCTGCATGACGTTGTCAAGTCCTACGGGAGCACCCATTATGCCCGCTTGTGTAGGACGACTGGGGTTAATTTCAACCCTGAAGAATCCGGAAATTTCACGGCGGAATGGGTCATCGCGTCTCTAAAACGTAACACATGTATACTGTATAAACGATTATGATGAGATTTAAATAGATTTCTGACTCGGCCTGACATTATCAACATTTACTAAAGAACGTTGGTGACTCTCAAAGAAATGTAATTTTCTGGAATTATTCATGATGATTTAGTAAATACAAAACATATATATAAATTGGGAATTATTATAACTAATACGTCAGCCATTTGCGAAGTAGTAGACCCCTGCATTACAATAAATGAAGCATTGAATGCGTGTCGATTTATATGAAAGTTAAGTTATTAAAGAAAGTAAATATTAATGAAAATTTGACACGCATTCATTGTTTTAAGCGATCATAGATTTAAACTTTGAAAATTGAAATAATTATGAGCATGCAATAATTAAATAATAACTATAGATAGAAATGTAGATTATAGAAATACGCACCCAAGATAGAATGAGGTAAGCTAGATTAGTAGAGAAATTTACACATTACATTAATTATTCAATTTAGTTATACAAATGGTAGTTTTTACATTTTATAATTTAGATAAGTATTATGAAGAAGAGCTATAGCATATTATTAGAGTACTCTAGAGTTTGAACACAGACAGGTACCTGTTTTATAAGAAGTTTTCTGATTCCATTAGTTTAGCAGCAAAAAGTTCACGAGTGGCAAGTCTTTCTTGTATTTAGATATTTCATTTAATTTCATAGCAGCAGCAGCTTTTTCATTTATTTCAGGCAGCAGATCTTCATGGTGAATTTATGACGGGCAATGGAAAGTTCAGCATCCGATAGGCCATCTCCCGATGGAGAATAATCTAGGTGCTTTACTCGGTCATACCTTGGCAGGAACAAATTATTTTTATATTTTTGGAGACTCTCAGTGATCGAGAGCAAAGCTAAAGTTTAAGTGAATGTCTCCAGCAAGTCTAAGATGGCCTCTTTTTTTATCTTGATCTTTCACATTTTTGTTAAGATATTTTTAGGTTCTACTTAATCTGCCCTGAGGATAATCAATGCATTTAGTTGGTTTTTTTAATTAAAGAAAGCTGCCGTTCTATTGTTTACATTTTACATTTACTAATTACATTTTGGGGAATTTTTCTTTAATTAATCTATTATCTATCACTGACCGATGCTTTTAAATTTCAAAAACAAAAAGGGAACATAAGATTATTTTAACTTTTAATTAAATATTACATCAGATATTTTTAGAATTATTATTAAATGAAATTTAAACAAAGCAATAAATACGAACTTTATAATCCAAAATAAATGATTAAAATTATACAAAATTATATAACTAAAAGAAATCTAAATTATATTATTTTATCCCTATTTATTGCGTTTAATTTGAGATCGAAATGTGTGCGTGTTTATGCTGAATTCTACATATATTTATACATTTTTAATATTGTTACACACACAATTCGATATCAAAAAGTTTAAATTTGGGCGGGATAGACCGGTCAGTGAGAGACGACAGAAAAAGGTGAAACTTAAGATTCGAATACGAATCTTACTGTTTCATTACATTGTACAGTAATATAATCTATATCTATAAATTGGTATTTATAATTTTAAAAAGTCGATATCAATTAGTAAACAATGTATGCTTCTAAAAATATCCGAGAATAAGATATAAATTATTTTTTTGAAATTTATTTACTATTAATTTGTGTTCTATAAATATTAGTCCATTATTATTAAACATTTCAATGCTGCACAATATTTCAAATAAATGTCTTTTTAATAGCTAATTTTTTAAAAGTCATCTTTATGTTAAATAGTTAAGAAAAAATCGAATTATTTTATAAGATTGCATTTATAGTGTATTAAAACTTGATTGTTTTTGTTATTTTTTTTGTTAAGCATCCAACGTCAGATTTGAAGGTAAAATAAAGTTTTAGTTCATATTTTTAAATATAATATATTGCATAAATTACTAATAATATTTACTTGTGATAACAAACATACCTACTAAATTGTTATGTTCTGATAAAATATATGGTGGATAATTGTTTATGTTTTCAGCATTGGATGTTATGCTCAATGTTTGATATTAAACTAGCCTCTAAATCTAAGATTTGATTCATTTAAAGTATTGCTTATGTGGAATAATCAATTATCTAGGCACATATACAGACAAACATAGATTTAACATATATATACACATAATATATATATATATAATTAATTCAAGACACAATGACAATAATTAATACAGTAAAAAATAAGTTTGGTAAAACAATAATATATTGTGTTTGTGGAAAAGTATATATAGGTGAATCTCAATGTACATTAGAGAAAAGATCAAAGGAGCATTTGTTGTTATATAAACAAGTACAAAAATCAAGACAATAGAATGTTAGAAATGATGATGTATCATCTTCAGTATTTTTTGATCGTAATGAGACATGATAATTATGGTTTTGATTTCCTAATTTTAATAAAGTTAAGATTTTGTGTATTGAAAAAAATAATAATAAACACAAAATTAAAGAAGCTATATTAATAAAAAGTGAAAAGCAACATTTGATAAATAGACAGGCTGTCAATATAAAAATTAATGAACTGTAAAATTGATATATGATGTATTTCTTTTTGTAATTTACATTTGTAATGGTTTTTTGTAATACAATTTTGAATCTAGTTGATAATGACTACATAGATAGTTAAAATTACTTCTATCTAAACTGTGGTATGCATATTTGTTTTTAAAATATCTTTTACTGTATTAATTGCCATTGTATCTCGTTTGAAATCAATCTAATATATCTTTTATTATGATTGGAATACAGAAATTGATTAATATATATATATATATATATATATATATATATATATATATATATATATATATATATATATATATATATATATATATATATATATATATATATATATATATATTGTAACCTAGTGTTATTGACACTTGGTTTACTTGGCATTATTTCTGCAGGAAAACAATGCTATTCTTTAAAGAAATAAAAAGATAAAATGACAATAGTAATAATTGATTAATAAAGTATGCTATTCACTCACTTTGGCATGTTTTGGGTGAATAACTAATAGATTTAATAACTCAATGTCATTTTTAAAGAGAGAACATGAATAATTTAATTGAGATATTAATAATTAGAGCAAATTAATATGGTATAAAAGCTAAACAGTAATTGATTTTGGATGGGTAGAGGGGAGAGTGGATGAGTGTCTTATCATAAAGCACAATAACTTCTGGTAATTTCTTTTTGTAAAAAAATATATATATATATAATGTTTAAAGAATTATACATCACTGATTGTTAATTTAATGTATTTATTATTTTTTTATATTGTCAAATTACTTTGTAATCCAGGTAAATAATACTAAAACTATATGATTGTAATAGGTTTTTCCTTTCTTTTGTTTATGTTATAATCAAATGATTATTTTTCTGGAAGAGGTCACTAAAGTAAAAAAAAAAAACAACCAATTTCATAATCAAGATCATTTTTTTTGAAAAAAAAAAAAGATAGTCTGCTTTTAGTTTTCAAAGAAGGAACAGTGCTGAAATTTGGTAACTCAATTTTTTCATTTTATTTTGCAGAAATAAATGTAATCAAAGTAAAATTTTAATAATATAATGTGTGGCTAAATTTTTTTGATAAGATATCCTGATTTTCTTTGCCATCTACCTATTTAAAGACCTTTTATACTTAAAAATTTATTGTCTCACGCTAAAGTTCAAAAATGACAGATGTAACTAAAAGAGTCACGAAAAGTGTTATTATGTCTAAATTAAGGAAGATAAATGATTTCCAAGTGAGAAATAATTATTTATTAACTTTATGTCATTTATTGATATTTTCTTGGTATAGAAAAAAAAAAAAAAATAATTGAAAGAAATATTTTGAAACCAAGGAAAATCAACTAGAAACATTTTCGCGCTCTTTCTCAATATTGTCTGCCTTTACAAGTAATGTAGTTACATACGTTAAAATATGTTTTATTCACCAAGAATTGTCTGGAAATAATAATAATGATAAATAAGATTAAATTATGCACCTGTATATTTTTTTAAAAAAAAAAAAAAAAATATAAACTTTCTCAGAGTAAATATAGGAAAAGTTATATAGGGGCATTCTTACGGAGAAGTTACCGTTAAAAAAAATTTATAATTCCTAAAGTATGAACAAAACCAAATATCTTAGTGACTTAATGATAAAAATAAATGATATATTATATTATACATCAGTTGGAATTATTAAAACTTCATGTACAAGTAAATTGACTGCAGTTATTATCATAATAATCTCTCGGAAAATTGTGCATTTTCGTCCATAAGTAAGCTAGCTAATAAGTATACGTATCATCAATAAAAAAAAAATATTGTGTATGTTTATCGTCTATAGTCAAATATTCGTCTATGTTAGAAGTCTATTTTTTTTTCTTGGATCCCAAAATTGTAGTAGTTTAATTCAAGTAAGAATTAATCTTCAATTCTGCTATATGTTTCTTTACCTAATTTATTAAGCGCACAAAATAAGAAAAAAAACTTTTATTTAAAGGAAATAATACCATGCGTTTATTGTTTTTAAACTTGCTTCGTGAAATACGACTGGATAAAGCTCTTCACCTGGACCAATTGCTCAACAGAAAAACATTTTCTAATGAGAGAGTATGCACTTGTTAATTAATGATTGTTTAAAACTAAGTTATAAATGATATGTATTTTTTTTTATATCACATAGATTAAAGTCTGTATGGTCAAGTGATATTTAATAGCCTTGTAATGACAAAGGTATGTTTTAATATAATTATTATAGGTTAAGTTGATATTTAACACGAAAAAAAAAAAATCTATAAAATATGTTTTAATTATTACATACAATTGTAGGTAGAAATTTTGTATGTTAGATACGTAAAAGAAAAAAATATTTAGATATTTAAGGGGTAAAATAAATATTGAAAATTATCAGAAGTAACTAAAAAAAAAAAAATGCTATAACAAAATATTTCTTGTTAAAGTTTTGAAACGAATTTATACTGTATTAATTGAGGAATTTATTCCTAATTATTCTTAAATAACACATCCACTTTATTTAGTTTAAGATAGTATGCTACCAACTATTTTGAATGTTCCTTTATTAAAATTAAAATTATTATACTTTTATTCTATGATGTCCATTGATTTCAGATGTTGATCAAAGTATACCCGGTAACATAAGTTTATTATAATCAGTGTATTTACTTATCCTGCCCAGATATAGCATTGGTATATGCTTAATATTCGCATAGGTAATAATTATAATGTATTTATTTTGTGGGATGAAAAATGATCTCCCCAAAAGCTTTGTTTTCCATGAGAGGAAGATTTTAAATATAATGTTCGGGTATGTTTATAGCCCAAGTGATCGATTCTCATAGATAGGACGATCAAGAATTTATCTAGCATTTAGTATGTTTCATTCGTTTAAATCCCAGGAGAGGATTGTATTTGGTGTGTGTTCATTGTATGCCCAAGTAAGAGGCAAGAAACCACCAAAATATTTTAATGTAGTAGATTACTCTACAGACCTTCGTGGTTATTCCATATTCCTCATGTGAAAATAAAGATAGCTCCACCATGGAAGGTGTTGATTATTGTGCTTAATTTTGAAAGTTTGGGCAAGATAAAGGTTATATTGGAGGTGTTAGTTCCTCAAGATCCACTTTAGTATAAATAGTGCGTTAGTAACTAGGGTCAATATCTGTATTGTGCTGCTAAATATTGCTAGTATTTGACAAGTAAATCAATGGAGAAAGTAATTAAAATTGCATAATTTAAAACGCTTATTTACTGAAGGAATATTCAAATGCAATATTTAATTCTGGTTAGTAATTAAATAATACTCATATTTAAAATTATACGTATGAATAAAATTTGTATCATAACTTAAGTTAGCATTAAGTTAAATGTAAGATGGAAAGTGTAACTTCTGATAACTGGCCTATAATTAGAATAGGTTATCCCATTAAAGACCATAAATAAAGTAAATGTATTAGAAATAAATTTAATATTTTGCGTATTGCATATGATGGGATTAATCATTTTTTTTAAAAAAAAAAAAAAAAAAAATAGTTAGTCAATAATTTTGAATAAAAGCTTCTACAAGGTTACCAAAATTTAATAAACAATGTATTGGTAATGAAATGTATTTTTAGTTAATCAATCCATATGATTGCATACAGGAGAAGTAGTAACCTCTAGTCCATAACCAAAAGAGTATACAGATTAATGTCAGTTATATTTTATATTTTTGTATTACTATGGGATTATTGAATAAATGTTCATATATTTTTTTTTGATAATAATAAATTATAGTCTTGTTAAAATTTGTTGTAGATTCATTTTTTTTGTTTTTATATGCTAAATATAAGTGTTTGCACAATATTTGCAAAACCTTTTCTTGAGTCCGAAATCATTCCAAATTCTTAAAAACTTAATATACCAGATAAATAAAGTTAAGCAGATCGGAATATGTCATTATATTTTAGTTTAATGATAATTATTTATGGAGTTGAAAACTTAAGACTAAACATTCACCTTTGTATAAAAAAAAAATGAATTTATTCCCAAACCATTAACTTTGGTTGCACATTATTCCAAACATTTAGTTAAATTGTCTAAGTAATAAATCTTAGTTATATTATTGTGTTGTCATGGATGATGGAAGGACACAAAAAGCACCCTTGTCTTTTTATTATTCTGACTGAGACTCTAAAAAAAAAAAAAAAAGGCTGTGTTATTCAAAATTATACATCATTATTGAATAGAATTATCATCTCTTTAAATAATATAGCAGTTGATATGAGAGATGAAGACACATTGAATTTAAGTAAAATAAATGTTTCCTATAGCCGACCAGAATGCCAGTCATATGCGACAACACAATACTGCCGAGCATTTCCTTACATGAAACAAAGAACCCTGAGATTAATATTATTATAATTATTCTTTAAATTAATAAGTGATCAATTATTGTTGTTATTACAATCGTGGCATGGCTTAAGAGAATTGAATGTACAATTGTATTATATGAAAAGTATTTTAGATCATATTGGAAAATTAATGGATATGTTGCTTTATATTGGTTGCCTTAAAAACAACCTGTGTAAAGTAGTGTCCTGGGTGCAGACAAATAAATAAACAAGTGCAAATAAAATAAACTAATAAAAATATTGGGTTAGAAATAAAATAAATAAATAAAATTCCAATAACTAATCAAAATATACTGGGTTAGAATATATATATATATATATATATATATATATATATATATATATATATATATATATATATATATATATATATATATATATATATATATATATTAAATGTAAAAGTATAATACCCATTATAAAAAAAATAGTATATGTAATATTTAAATAAACAATTAAAATTTGAAAATCATTTAAAACTGACAAGGATTACTAGGTAATTGAAAGCACTACTAAAGAATTTAAAATATAATATTTTTACTGTTAAATTGTTCATATATATATATATATATATATAATATAATATAATATAATATAGCCAAACCAATTTCCCCCATCAGAAAATGCCTTCTAGATCTATAGCTTGAAATGTGAGTGTTTACTGGAGAAAATCTTAAATATAAATGCCCTCACAACTACATCATTACTCATAGATACTTAAAATTGTCTGTAGTTCATCAAAAACAGAAATTGTTTGAAAATATAAATTGGAAGAACAGACAAGATAATACAAATTCTACAGTGGATCTAGCAATAAACAAAACAATGTTTACTAACATTCAATATAATACAGAACCTTATATCAATTAAAATTGACTCTTGTGTGTTGCTTTATATTGTATTTGATATTTGAGAGTTTTTAATATTAATAATTCACTTGATATTACATTATAATGATATATCAGCTCTGAAGGTTAATTAACTTTATTATATAACTGATTCTCTTAGATATGTGCTTGAAGTGAAGATGTGCATGCATATATATGTCACTTCTGAAAAAAACAAGCAGAAACATACAATATGCAAACAGCTTCTACCCCAGTTAAAAGTAAAATCACACAACACACTTCATTACAATCTCAGGTACCACTTAAAATTATTTCACTGGAAGTTAAATTTAATCCCGAAACAAAATCAAAATCATCTGAGAGTATATCAAGTGGAAATAATATATATATATTAAAAAATATATTGAAATGGGGTGTGGTGATATCAAAAAAGGGTTTGAACTGGGGTGATGGCAAATCATCATCACTCCCAGTCAATTTAAAATGAAATATCAATAATTTACAAAAGTACATATAAGTATAATAAAGGTAAGATATATTTAAGGGGAGCATAAGATCAAAACATCTTTGAGAGATCAACTAATCACTCCTTAGAAGAGTAACTAAAAGCATAATTAACATCAACCAGCACTATAATTATAAAAGTAAGTATCAGTAATACTCAAAATAAATCACTCAGCATCATGGATAATCAACAACCAAAAATCAATACAATAAATCAGAATAAAATCAACAGTCCATCTTGTGGCTGGATTTGAACACTAAAAAATATAAATCAACAGTCAATCTTGTGACTGGGTTGGAAATGGGTCTTCTGTAGATCAGGCTAACTATTGAGCCTTTGCCAGCTTGGGGAAATTGTTTAATCATTAATTTGGAAGCACAAACTAAGTCTGAATCCCTCAGAATACATAACCAGAAAAATCTAAACAATAATGCTGGGATATTAAAACATGCTGATCATCATCAATGGTCTGCGCTACTTAAGTACCATTAATGTACTGGCCAACTATAAACTTAAATTTTTAATGAGACGAAGTAAAATTAAAGGTAGTGCATGGGCTTTAAAGAGTATTCCTTTTTGCACCAACCAGAATGATAATTGATCATCTCTGGATGCCCAAAAGCACTAATACACATTCCCATTTATATATTCATACCATGCTCAAATCTAGCTCAGAGAACATAAGCTCTATTAATGTTTGTGACAAAGAGATGATGGAAACAATTTTTAACAATTGAATACAAGTTTATTAACAACAATAAAAAATGAAATTAAAGTTTTATAGGATACGGGTTCTGATTTTGAAAAGTATACAAAATTATATACACAATTAAAGTTTTACATTGATTTACAATATTTCTTAATAAGTATCTATAAATTCATACATATATCTGTACACAGACATATGTTTTATAATATACAATGAAAACATTTCAATTAACATAATTATAAAAAAAATGATTAAATTTTACATATGTGTGTGTGCACATGCTGACATTTACATCATATTTTAACTTAACAGCAATAATATTTTATTTTCATAATTAATTTCTTTGGAAAACATGCATAACTTTCATACATATGCATGTGTATAAACAAAATATAGATATAATTTAAAATTAGTTTCAGTTTATAAGTTCTCTTTTTTTTCTTAAAAAAATATAGTCAATTTTTGACAAGTACTTGTTGATTAATTATCAGCTTTTAGATTTAAATTATAGAATCATCAACTCTTTACTTTATTTTTAATTTTTTTAAATCCAGGCAAACTAATTTGCTTGTTTGCTTCACTTTTAAAATATCTCTTTTCTTTTTAATAAATGAAAGATATATAGAATTGAAAAAGTACAAATTTCAAAATGTCTTTCTGCTTGATTAGTTAATGCTGATGAAGTAGGCAAGGTGAGATAGAAAAAGTGAAGACTCCATGCCATGATAAACAGCCAAGCATGGACTACCAGTACACAATGCTCCATAACATCGCAAGAAAATACCTCATCTTTAAGCACTACCTCTCTTGTATCTAGAGAGGTCATTCATAATGAGTAGTAGTCAGAATATATATTTGGCACTTAGCCAGTTCTGCTCATCTTTTGTGAATCTTATGGAATTATCCATGTGGCCTATTCATGAGACCTATAAACACTGCTGGACTAGTCTAGGAATTCAATCATCTAGGTCTGGATAGTGCTGAGCCTATAGTTCAGAGCATCATGAACACAATGCATCCAGGCTGCCCTGCTCATCTATACAGCCACCATAAACATGAAAAGTACAAATTCATGCATCACTTTCAAACTGTCATTTTACTAAAGAAATTATTTAAAAGTTCATTATCATATATAACACTACTTACCTCCAGCTGTATGTTTATCTGTGCTTCTCTGCCTTTAGATACATCAGCATACATATAATTATTTTTTCAGCAACCTAAGTTTTCCTGGGAAAACTGGAAATATTTTCCCAATTCTGTTTAAGGTCATTGAAAGGGTGATCAAGGAAAAAATAACATACCCCAGTTGCAATTTGCAAAGAAGGGCTTGTCTACACTCTCTGTGGTCAGGGAAGTGAAAATCCTCTGTGATCATATCAGATTCAAGAATCTATTCAAGCTCATTGTCATTCAGCTGGACATCTCTGAGGTGTTTGATTCAGTAGATGTCAACATCCTGCTCAATTGCCTCTCAGCACTAGACATTCCTACTCAAATCATTCAGATATTGGACAATCTACTAAATAACAGATTGGTCCACATTTCCCTGAATGGTTTCTTTACAGATGTTTTGATTCCTTCAAGATCTATACCCCAAAGATCTCTATTTAGTGGTCTCCTATTTATTCTCTACTTAAACCCCCTTCTTAAACAGACTGAGGCAGAACTTCCCGGAATCTATGTACCCCAGCTGAAGAAACACTGTAAAATGTTTGCTTACATGAATGATGTACTTGTCACCCTACCCTCCCAAAAATATCTAAAACCCCTCATTCCAAATAATCAAAAAAAATTTCTGAATCCTCCAAACTTTTCTTCAACCTTAACAAGTCATCGGCCTGGAAAATCAACACCGGCAAAAAGATCACATCCCCTTTCTAAGCAGACCCCCAAAGCTTTTTGGGGTTCCCCATATACAAATCATCACAAGCCATGTCAATACAAATACAGAATTCCATCATTGAAGCAGCCACCAACACAGTTAAAAACCTTGCCAAGGTTTATTTATCACTGCAAGGGAAAATCTCTCCTCAACATCAAGGTAATGGCATAAATTAGCTACTATTTACCCATCATTAACATTACAAAGACTTTCAACACCAAAATCAACCAAATCTGTGCATGGCTTTTATGGAATTGTAAAACAATGGTTATAGGAATTGAACACATGCAATGACATAGGAAAAATAATAGTATGTCATTGCACACAATCTTTTCAATATATTACCAAAAGTGCCACTCTCTGATCCACATTCTCCAAAAGTAATTTCCCCAGATTGTAATGAAACAACCAGTCATTCAATCAGACAGACCCCCACCTTCGAAGATAAGCTGGCTAAATCAGAAACTTGGCTACCTTCTCACTATAATGGCCACTCAACCCTAGTATTCAGACAGAGAATCTTTATTTGGGATGCTCATAACCTGCTATTTCCCACACAAAACTCTATCATTCCTTACCTCAGTGGTAACAATCAGGTTGTCACCAGGTTTTTCAATAATCTCAAGCTGGAGCCAAGGTTCCTGGAATTTCTAGTGAAAATCAACCTGAATTCACTCCAAGTGAACTGGTTCCTGCACTACAGGAGATTCCTCAAGAACATAGATTCTACATGTCAAAACTGTCACAGAACCTCTGAAACCTTTGATCACATTATAAATGATTGCCCATTATATGACAAAATCAAGGCATTCATTACTCACAACAGCCATATTTCTCTAAACAAAATTTTAAATATCAAGAGCTGCTTCCTGTTCAAGGTTTATGTCACCACAAGACTCTCGACTTTTATCACTTATGCCACCAGGATGGCCAGATGTCACAACAAATTTACCATTCCTCATCCCAAGCCTGAAGACACATTCATTTCCAAGCTGAAGGAATTTTGCCATAAGGACAGAATCATCTCATCCAGATTGTTATTTGACAACACGTGGAGCCTGATTAAGCTGGATTAAACAACACCAGTGACCACATCAGGCCATCTGGTTACCTGAGCAACATGGATAACTATTATTTTTGATTTACAATTATATCATTATTACATATAGTTTTTCAATAAAGTTATTTATATATATATAAAGTTAACCTATTCACCAGATGTTCAAATTCCCAGCTATGCATAAAAACACAATGGATTATGAGAACAAGTCACTGGAATAATATTTGTAAAACTATAAAGAGAAGTTATAAAGTTGACATCATCTACATTTAATTATTTGTAAGCTATATTTAATAGTTATTTTTTTATTTTAATATAGGGCCAAATATGTTTAATTTAAGCTTTATAAAATAAAAATAAATTTATCTTATTTCCTTAGATAGATAAAATTTATGAGATATGCTCTTGATTATGAAATAATCCCGTCAATATAAATGGGACAGGATAAGATGTTAAATAATATTTAAATTTAACATTCAAATCTTTACACACATGTCATGATCATTACTGGCACATATATAATATATCATACCCAATACTATTAACAGACATATGTTTATTTTACTCATATTCTAACTTTGGTGATACAAATATACCCTGAATCAAAGGATCAAGTAACATCTCTACGAGTTCAAAATCCAAAATAGCAGATATACGAAATGTAGGCGATAGATTAAGGGTAGAATCAGTGATTATTTAGATCTTAATATCTTCTCTCTTACATATGAGTTTGATGTATAAAGGTATTCATGAATGTAGACAAGAGAAATATACTCTTTTACTCATCAGGAAGAAACAGCCCACCTTTGTGCATATCATGAAAAGACCGTCCCATTACATATGGCACCTCTAATTGTTGGGCATGAATCACTTATGTTTAGATTAATCAACACATTTACAGATGAAGTTAATAATCCTAGAGCTTGAAAACCCTCCACTATACATACAAAATATATTGATTGGTTAACATGTTTATGTATTAATACTCATTTTATAGTTTAAATATAAATATAACTTAAAATTCATTTGGATATGACAGGTTGAATTTGAATACAGAAATATACTAAGAATCTAAAATACAAATAAAATAGATGATAGTCATGAACTAAACTTGATTTAAAATGGGGAGCTTTTATAAAAAATGGCCAAATTAAGACATCAGTTTTTAGGAATATAAAATCATAGCTTGACATGATAGTAGAAGTGATAACAATGACTAATACTTCCACAATGGAAACCATAATAAGAATTAGCTTATATAGTTTAGAAGTTAAGACAATAAGTATAGTAATAAAAGTAGTAAAAAAATAATGATTACAAAACAGTTTAATGCTTCGAATTAAGACTACTAGTAATAAAGAAAATAAAATGGAAATGCAAATTGAAGTAGTTAAAGAAGATGTAGGGAATAATATGTTAGATCATACAGATGAGGAATAAAACATAGGTGCATCTGTGATGACTTCAGTAGTGGATATCCAGTCCCAGAAGCCAATAAAACTCCAGATAAATTTAATGGAAAGGAAGGCCAATGATGGATCACTTAGTCAAATAATACTAATGATGCAACAGTTGTTTACATATATGGAAACCTGAAAATAGATATAAAGGCACATATGTTTATGAATATGGAAGATATGATTACAAAGATGGATAATATATCTGAAAAGGAAAATTAGATTAGCAAACCATGAATGCTGACATGTCTACAAAGATGAATAATATGAAAATAGATATAACAAATGAATTATCTAAAAACCTAGATAGTTTAAAAATGGAATTAGAAGATGAGGTATCACAATATGAACCAACATTAATAACGACATATGGAAATTGGAAGAAGCTGAAGATAATTTTGTAAACAAAACCAATATTACCGTCATTAAAATCAAACAAACAGATAATATTTCCGAATTTAAATTGGAATTAAATTAGAAAAACTTGAAGTTAATGATGATTTTTTTATGAATCTACAAAAATTAAAATAATCTCAAATACTAAAAATATTAGTGAAGATTCCATGATTAAAACACCAGTGATGAATGAAATGGCTGACTGCATGAAAGTACACCACCACATTGACCATCACGAAATTAAATTTGAAATATTTTTAGAGATAATGTTTACAAACCAAGTGACAGTTAAAAGCATGGAATATTTCCATATCAGGCCACTTTTTATAAAAAGAAGATTGTCACAATAATGATAAATGTTTGTGAAACTTTAGGGGAAACAACCATGCTTAATTATCTCTAGTGTAAATTAAGATACTCAAAAGTTTTTTTGTAAGGAAAAAATGATCTAAATCAAAGGAGTAATCAATGGATAATACCAGAAATTACTACATATACAAAGAAACATAAAGGTACTATGTTCTATACATTGTGCAATACTTACAAAAGCCCATTCACCTTCATTAATTGCACTAATACAGATGCTTAATAAGCTTATGATAAAAATGAATGGAAAGAATTATGATCTTGGATATAAAAACATAATTATGAAACATGGAATATAAAGATATATATATATATATCATAAAAATCTGTAAGGTGTGAATTTGAATTCATGTAATAGTTATTAAAATTATGATTAAGTACATCAAAGGACAAAAGTAAAAAGGAGGAAACACAACCCAGAACTTGCTGAAAATATATCTGAGGAATGAACTCTTATGAATAAATTATAGATTCTTTTCTAAAGTACATAATGCATTATATCAGTACCATGGAAATGGAAACTAATGACTCTAACAAGTTGTTCCATTCATAAGTGAATGACAACTAACATGTTTAATGGATTCCAGAAAAAATCCAATCAGCCTCAAGATAATAGAGAAGGATTGCCACCTTTAAATAGGTCTATACGTAATATATGCATAGGCTAGCTAAAACAAAACTTAGCTAAAGATAATCAGATTCTCCACCATATAATCCCTTGGTATATCATTAGTTAAACAATAAATATGGGCTTAAATAAGTCAGACCTGATAATGCCAAATATATTAAGAAAGACATATTGTGTGAAAAACATTCCTAAGAGAAGAAGAAAAGCAAGTAATCCAAATCCTAATATTACATGATAGGCTAATAAGTACATGTAAATGTTAAATCAAAATTCCTTTGCGAAAAAGAATTTTTTTTTCTTTTCTTTTTATGGGATTGTGATTAAAAACAAAATAAACATACCCCAACTTAGATGACAATTGGGAAAAAATTCCTCAAATCTATTATATCAACCCATGCCTATGCTCACAGAATACCTATCGATGGAGAAAAGAATCGAATAGAGGCAGAAAATGCTATTAATAAGTGAAAGGCATAACAAATTCAAAAGGACAAGTAATAGATTCACTACTAATTTAAAAGAAAGTACAAGGCTATAGATTACAAACCCAAAAACTCAAATACTAGCCAATAGTGTGTATTTGATTAATGTTTTACATAAACCAATGACATTGACTAAAATCTTTAATAACAAATATGGATAAAATAATAAACCATAAATGTTTCAAGAAAAGTACAAAAAAAATCATGAACCTACTTTAATCTAAACCTGAAAAAAAATCAGAATTAAAGATAGAAGTCATCTTTAACAATTTCACTGGGGGGGGGGGGTGTTATGAATATATCCATCATCCGTCTAATGCCTAGTGCACAACACGAGATCCAGACCTAATTCAAGCTCCATGGTATTAGTGTTACTCATTAATTAAAAATACATTTAGGTAATGTTAGGGCACATAAAGTGGCAAACCATTTATCACAACCTAAGTCTTAAAGCCCAATATAAATGAACATTAAGCCAAGTTGCTCCAATGGATGCGACAACTAATCATTACAATAATTAACATTAAATGTATTGTGATTACCAACACAAAATAACAACATACAATAGATCGATGAGTGAACGGAATCAAAAAAAAATACATATACATAATATTAAAAAAAGAAAAACTAAATATTTCTTTGCTTATCTTTTTTTTTTTTTAACAATTTGTTTATGTTAATACTAGCAAAGATGATATCAACAATAAAGTAAACCGGATGAGCACGAAACTGCTTAATATAAGAAATATACAACAAACATTTTTGTTCAAGGAAGAAAAAAATATTTTATCTGTAAAAAAAAAAAAAATCTACCATTTCCTGCACAAAGGAATTGACAGAAAAGTTTGAAGGTCTGTATCAACCAATTCGTACTTCTAATACTATTGAAGAAATTCTTACAAGGATTTTAGAAAGTGGGGAGAAATATTCACCTCATAAAACATCTAAGCAAAGAATTCAAAAATTATTAATTATCAAACAAAGTAACGTATTTGAATCTCTAAAATCGCCACTGATTCCTCGCTATAGATTTCCAGATTTAAATCTAAAACATAAAGAAGCTGAAGAAATATTGATGTTTCTCCAGTCAACTTAAATTACAAAAATTAATATAAGTATTGACTAAAATAATTATGCAGTGCTAATTGCAATGTGATCATTGTGGAATTAAGCTCATCGTTTACCGCGGAGCTATCATCAAGGTTGATATGGGATTGTCCTATCTCTCCATGCTTTGATTGATAAACATCACACTGAACCATTATGAATTCTTTTTTTACACATTTCAAAACTCCAGTTCAAAGGCTAGTAAAGTCAACCTATCCATCAGATGTTAGAATTCCCAGCTATGCATAAAGGAACTATCCTGGATTATGAGAACAAGCCATTTGAACAGTGTTTATATGAACTATAACGAAAAGTTATACAATTGACGGCATCTATATTTAATTATTTGTATGTTATATATAATAATTTATTTTCTTTATTTTACTATAGGGGCAAATAGCTGTAATTTAAGCTTTATAAAATAAAAAGAAATTTCTTTTATTACCTTGGATAGACAAAATCTATGAAGTATGCTCTTGTTTATGAAATAATCCAAACAATATAAATGGGACAAGGTAAAATGTTACCTAATACATATTTAAATTCAACATTCATATCCTTACACACATATCACGATCATTTTTTGCAGGTATATAATATACAATACCAATTTCCATTAACAGACATATTTTGACTTTGATGATACAAATATATCCTGAATCAAAGTATCAAGCAATTCCCTGGATTTGAAATCCGGAATAGCAGAAGTAAACTACAATATGTGGGTGATAGATTAAGGATAAATTCAGATTATTATAAAACCTTGAAAAAATTATTATTTTTATTAAATATCAATGTTTTTATTAGAGTGTAAATTATTAGAGTTCATGTGGAATAGATAAAATTTGTATGCATTATAATTTGCAAGTCGAAGTGATATTGTGCAGACGGACTTCTGTCTCAAACGGAAAGTGCAAACAAACATGCGTTTTTGTCAGTTTCTTACTATTTTACAATTTTCACAATAATGGATGATTAATAATTGTTCGATCGGACTGTTACAATTTTTGGCGCAACAATTCACGATGATGATGATTGTTGAATAAATGTATCAATATATTTATGTTTATGAACCACAATCACTTTTAATGCCATCTAATGAATCAGTGGCATTACATAATTTATTCAAATATTCATAATGAAAAAATAAATTTAAATTAAGTTATAGCATTATTAACTTAGGTTTAAATGTAAAGCAATATAATATCTCGACTACTATAAAGAGCTTAATAATGATCTTTCAATTAATTTCATGTAATAATTTAATCACTCATCAAAAATATTTAAAAAAAATTTAAACATCTGATAACATTTTTTTTAATGTGTCAAAGAGTCGGCTGAGAAGCGAATCCCGGCACAACTGCTTGTAAAGTGGCTGTACTAACCACTCGGCCACCAAATGGTTATTTGCTCTTTGCTACCATGCTAGACCTTTGTTTGATATATTAATTTTAATTTATGCTAACTTTTAAAATAATTTTAAAACGTTTTATTAATGTACTTATATAATAATATTTATAACTTTTAGTATTTGTAAATAATTTTTTTCTAAAAATGAAAACAATATTATTTTTTTGAACTTGCTTAATGTTTAATCGCTTTTTGTAATTTTAGTCATTCATTATTATTAAACATTTCAATGTCGCACATATTTTCAATAATTCTTTTGTTTTAAATTTAGTTTTTAGAATAGTCTTTTCATGGTCAATAGTATAAAAAAAGTAATTATTTTATAAGATTGGATTTGTATTGAATTAAAACTTGATTGTTTTTGCTCTTTTTCTTTTTAAGGAAACAAAGACAGGATTTTTGGAGGTAAAATAAGGTTTTATTCCTATACTTAAATATATTTTTTTTTGCCATATCTCATCTATTAAATGACTAAACTAGCCAGGACAGCTTTCTAAATTTAAGATTTGATTTCTTATGTTCAATACAAAGTTTGTTACTCACATATAAATCACACACACACACATGTATTCTGTAATAGGCAGTAGACACATAAACATCCACAACAAATAGATTCCACAAGAATTATAGTTTTGGATATAATAAGTAACTAGATTTAGTATTAAATATAAATATGTACATTGTTGTACCACTATCCCTAGACACATAAACTTGTCTCTAGGACATGGAATACACATATTATTTGAAATATCAATTATCAGGGCAAACAATAGAAGCAAATGCTAAAACTCATCTAACAAAAGCAAAACAAAGTTCTTTTAACAGTTTAATATAATATACGCATATATAAACATAAATTTCCTTTTCTAATGTTGACATATATTGCATTTGACATTTGTCAGCTTTAAATATTAATATTTATACAATTCTGCATTGTAATGCTGTATCATCTTTGAAGATTAAGTAGCTGTGTTAATTATCTGATTTTGTTAAATATAGATTTTATTTAAAGTTGTTCATCCATATATATTTCACTTTTGCCTTAAAAAACCAAGCAATCACAAAAGCAGCTTAAATTAACTAGAAGGTTTACAGTCTCCCAAATACTATCTCTCTAGAATCATTAAAAGTAAAATAATATAATCGATCTTTTTATAACCCAAAGTACAAATAAAATCAAATTTCCTGGGAGTTATTTATAATCCTGAAGCAAAGTGAAATTGATTCATGAGTATTTTAAGCAGAATAATATATACCAAAATCACATTTTACTTTATGTTTGCCATAATATCCTATAAATATAATTTGTCCAAACTTCAAACACTTTTTAGCAAAACTCTTTATTTGTACATACACAGACATCTACATTTCGACTGACCTGCAGTCTTCTTCAGAGCTATTTTATTTTATTTTATTTTGTTCATTATATAATAGCTCTGAAGAAGACTGCAGGTCAGTCGAAACGTAGGTGTCTGTGTATGTACAAATAAAGAGTTTTGCTAAAAAGTGTTTGAAGTTTGGACAAATTATATTTATAGAATAATATATATTGTAGAAATATATCATATATAAAATATAAAATATTTTGGCTAAAACATCTTTTAGGGCACTATATAAAATGTATTTATATATATATATATGTGTGTGTATTGAAACGGTATTATTTAGCTATCATCCCATTTCACCTACTATGTTCCAAAGTAGTATATTTTCCTCAGTTCAAACCCATCCCAGTCCACATATATAAGCTTCTAATAATTTATTCTAATTGAGAAAAAAAAATAGAAAAACATTTGTTTTCAAAATCAAAAGAAAGAAATAGAATTATCAAAATCATTGACAGGTACTTTCTTCTATGGAGAACAACAAACAACCAATCAGTATCTTGGCAAACAGGCTCTTATCTCATTATTATAGAATTAAAATTAAATATATGGATTTATCAGTTGTACAAAAATTGAAAGATGGCAGAATTATTCAGTACAGGTTTTTGTCAGAAAATTAGTAAAATAACATTACAAATATCCATTAATGAGTGAGTTAAGGCTGTGAACACATGGACATGCAAGATTGTACTTTATGCTAAAAAATGATTAGATAATTCTTAAAGGAAATAAACAGGTTGTTAATGTATAGATATGAATGAACAGATATATTTTTATAAAAGTGGAATGATGGTTGCAAACATAAGTTTTCAAAAAGAGAGCTTGTTGATTGTTTGCAACTAATGTTCATCATTTATTAGTTTCAAATCTTAGTCCCAATTCAGGTTATATTTCAAGGTAGAATTTATGATGGATATGTATTTCTTTTGATGATTGACAAGCACAACTGTTTTAACTGCAATATTGGATGAAATTTAGCAAGCCATGATACCACCTTATGATTATGGGTTTCAATCTGTGAAAGTGATGTTTTTTATAGTGATCAGCAATGCATTATGATATTTTTCAGTTTCTAGTAGGGGTTAAATGCATTCTATGTTGAGCATGCACAAAGCAATCACCAAAGACCCAACTATTTTTGAGTGAGCCTTTTTTGATCATTACTCACTTTGCAAATGTCATTTTTCTGAACCAGCCATTATTTTAAATATTTATGTTCATAAAATTCTTTAATCAATCACACCCCTATGTTTACATATGACATCTATTTTATGTCCTAAATCTATGTTTAGGCACACCCCTATGTTTACATATGACATCTATTTTATGTCCTAAATCTATGTTTAGGCACACCCCTATGTTTACATATGACATCTATTTTATGTCCTAAATCTATGTTTAGGCACACCCCTATGTTTACATATGACATCTATTTTATGTCCTAAATCTATGTTTAGGCACACCCCTATGTTTACATATGACATCTATTTTATGTCCTAAATCTATGTTTAGGCATCATTTTAAATCATTTGTTAAAAGTGAAATAAAGCTTAATCAAAATTTTATGTTTTAAAATGTAATTTTTTAAATGTCTATCCATAGTGGATAGTAAAAAAAAAAGTAATTATTTTATAAGATTGCCTTTGTAGTGTATTAAAACTTTGTTGTTTTTGCTCTCTTTTCTTTTTAAGGATACAGAGACAAGTTTGTTGAAGGTAAAATAGAGTGTTACTAATATTTCTAAATATAAAATAATTTATAAATTACTAATATTATTGATTTTTGCCATATCTTACTTAATAAATAGTTATTTCTATGAAATATATGTAGAGTGAAAATGTATCATGAATATTATCATCCTGAATGCTAGCTCATGATTTGATACATTAAATTAGCATGGACAGTCATCTAAATCTAAGATTTGATTCGTTTATCATATTTCTTATATGTCATGCTCAATTTGTTAGAAACATATACAATACACAGAAACATACATATAAATGATTATGAACTACTGTCATTTTTACATATCTAAATTAGCAGTAGCTTTACAAAATTTATTGAAATATACATGAAGAAATAGAAGTTACAGAAGTTACAGATTATATCAATCCTCGTAAAGTTATGCAAAATGAAGCATCACCAGAAACTCAACATAAAACAATCATCATCAATACAATGGATGCTGAAAATGTCAAAGAAGAAAAAAGCATCTATAACAGAAATATTACATATAAAATCAAGTGTGCTAATAAAAGATGCCACTGAAATATTGAGTTTAAATATAGATCACTTTGTAAAGATGCTAATGAAGACAAAATCTTAATCCAAGCATCCACAAAAATAATGGTAGATGTAAAAAAGACCAGAATTTATTGTTTAAAAAACGTTTTGAGATTTTTATTTCTAGACAAGAAAATAAAATCATTTTCCTGAATATTGATAAAAAAGAAAATATAACAGTTTTACATAAAGTTCATTTTTCAGCCATAGCCAAGACACCTCATACGGTAAAAACTACCCTGAGATAACAATAAAGCAAAATAATGTAATAGTAAATACAGATGTCCAATATGCAAATGACAATAGTAAAAAAATTAAAATATTTACCTGTGATACAAAGCACACAAGCAAAAAGTTTAAGTCAAGCTCATCAAACACTGAATATGCCACACGTTAAAATAGCCACAATAAATGTACGAGATCTTAACTCATATAACAGAATCTCACAACTAACTCAATTCTTAAATAATCATGATACTGACATTTTCATCATAACAGAAACAAAAATCAGCAGAGTAACCAATCCAACCATAATTAACACTCTGCATAACAAATACATATTTACATACCAGCCTAACATCAGATCAGCACAAGGTGTAAACAATCAATTTCCAGTAACAAAACTTAAAATAATATTCATCAGTTAATTCAATAATCATCTCTTTTATGTTCCATTCTGAGTTTTACTATATCATAGCAATATATTTATGACAAAAGGCATTAGTATATAAGCCCAGTACAATTATCATGTGCAGTGACTTTAACTGCAGCTACTACAACTTGCCACTTGCCTTGTTCTGCTTCCATTAGCACACTTATATTCAACAAATGCCATTACATTCCTGGCTATAGAAGGTTTCTTTTTCATCGATCTATTTTTTAGTTCTCCTATAAACCTAAAAGCCTCAATTCATGTAACTACAGTCTCATTTTCGACCATATCTGCCTAACACTCATGCAAAGATGCCTGCAAAACAAACAAACTATATATAAATTTTCATATAAGAAAGAACTCCCTAACCAATTTAAACTTACTATAAATCATTTCTGTAATATATTAATTATAAGCAATGATCTACATCAGCTGAAAAATTTCTCTCCAATTGAAAAATGGTCTCAACTAAAAAATACTAAACATGTGCTGTTCAGATCATCTATCACTCTATAACTCAAACAACCTTATAAAGCAATGTATCTAAGACATAAACTTAACCCTTAAAGCTATGACATGGTTTGATGAATCAAAAGATCTCATCCATAAGTTCCAATGTAAAAAAAATACTTAACTCAGCTATATAACCAGAACAACATGGTTTTTAACCTGAGAAAATTATACCAAATCTATCAGCACTAACAAAAACCACAATAAATTATGCAAAATTTCCAATCCCATATGCTTGTGACATTCCTATTCTATCAAAAGATAATTCACTCCTCTCTGGTACTAATGTTGATGAGGCACTTCTGCACCACTTGAAAGTTTCCCTTAAAAAATCTCAGAGCACTTCACAACTATCAATAAGTGAAACAAACTTCACACACAATTACTACATATCAAAACAACAAGTTCTTGATAAAATAGTATATTTAAAACAATCCAGTTCACTAGCAAATGACCTCATTTCAGCTTACATATATAACCAAGTGGACTATATTATATCTCCATTCCTACAGAAATACTATAATCAACTTTGTTTGAAGGAATATGCATCCAACAGTAAATGATTTGAATCTCATTACATTAGAAGACATTGATTAGAAAATGTTTGCTAGAATCATTCTCAAACAGTTAAATGTCTATGCTTTACCTAAAATTTTCCCTTTGCACTTTGCCATCAAAGGGCAAAAAGCATCTTAAGCAATATTATTAGTACATGAAACAATAATCTATACCAAAGAAAACAAACTAACAAATTATGTGGCATGCCAGGTAGATTTCAAGACAACCTTTGGCATCATAATCTGGAACTTCTTATTTTCTGTACTAAATCAAATGCTATTAAATCACACACACCTTGTTACAGCTATTAAAAACAATCTTAACAATATAACAATTAAATTTAAACATTACCCTTTAAATCAAGTAGAGACATCCCACAAGGCTCCCCACTTGCATCATTACTATTTGTGATATACATAGACCCCATGATTAAGGACATAGAGCAATGCATAGATATTTTTCTTCCAAACCTAGGCACAACTGTCAAGTTCATATCATATGTCGATGATATTTTGATAATATTCAGGAACCTGCAAACTATACCTATGATACTTCTTAAACTGAAGAAATTTGAAACTATAACAGAATCCACAATACAAATCAACAAATCATCCTTATTGCAAATAGATACCAGTCACAGTCTTCCCTCATTCTTCACAGGTACATATTCTTTCTTTCTTGACATACCTATTAACCTTTCAAAAACACAATTAAGTCATCACTTAAATCTTCTTGTCATAGAAAAATTTAATACAAAAATAAAGTGCTTCAACTCAAAATATCTATCCCCTATAATGAAAGTTTACATCATCAATGCCATTCTAGGAAGCATATTTGCCTATTATGGCCCTTGGATGCATCTCAAAAAAAACTATTAAGAATATTATGAGAATAGCAAAAACATATATCTGGGAATCAACATCACAACTTCTATCAATTGAAAATGCCTATTTCCCAATATGCAAGGGTGGGCTTAATCTAATAGCTCCACAATCAATCACATCCTACATTAGAGCTAAGATGTAAATCGTAACCACTACTAACCCCTTCCTAAAGACAACTCCATCTCTACTACTGCTTGCCTTACTCCATATGTGAATCGCCACTTTTTCACTGATCATGCCATTGAGTATGCTAATTTACTGGACAAATATAACATTAATATTTTAATTGGTTTATCATACAAAGATCTAAAAAAATCATTTACCCTGATAGACAACTTTGGTCAACACTGTCTAGTACCACAACACTGACTACATTTGAAAATTTATGTGTGCCTCACTCATGGCTAAAATTCCTGCATAATCTGCTACTTGATATAATACCAACAAAGTTATTTCTCATAAAACACTTTAAATTTAACATAGATCCTACTTGCATATTATGCAATGCACTCCGGGAAAATACATCCCATATCTTTGAGACATGTCAATACTTTTCACCCTTACATCACTTTGTACTCCACAAAGACACAATTAATTTTAAAAATATGCCCATAAACTATAAAAAAATTAAAACCATTTAATGCCTTTGTAACCATTCACACTCTCAGTACAATATGGCTTGCCCATTGTGCTGTAATCTTTGACAACAAAAAATACAATCTACTACAAAAAATAACAAAGAATGGCATAACATATATCTATATGCTCAAAAATATATACCCAGTAATGTCATAAAAAAATATGGCAAAGCAATATATTCTTTATCTGTTCATTAATGCAGTAGCAGAAATCATCTCATTCTAATTCTCTGTATTCTAAAAACCTCCTAAGCAATGTAAAAAAAGAAAGAAAACATTTTACAAAAAAAAAAATGTAAAAAGCTCTTAATGTAAATATACTAATTCTTGTAAATATTTTATTACTAATAAAGTCTACTTATATATATAGCCTTTACAACCATCTTTCCACCTTTTATCACCCAGTGGATGACTTGTGTGATGAAGTCGAAACATCGGTATATCAATATTTAATTTTTTTTAACACGGATGAACCTGCAAATATGTCTTATATATATATATTATAACTTTTTGGTCTGTACTGTGTATTATTTTTTATTAAACACTGATATTTTGATAGACTAGCATCCGCCATTATCAAGGTTAACTTTTGAAAGAAAAATCATTAGATCTCAAATTATTTTTTGAGATCTAACGATAATTTGAGATGTAATGGGGTTTTTTTTTTCAAAAAATAACCTTGATAATGGCGGATGCTAGTCCATCGAAATATCAGTCTTTAATGGAAAATAATACACGATAATACATGGTACAGCCCAAAAAGTTATAATTTATCTACATCATACAACCATGAAAACATTATATATATATAATTAAATTCCAGACCAGTAACCACCTAAACATTCACAGTAAAATAGAGTAATCAATATTTCTCACTGCTGTCAAGGCAACCTTCACACCTTTTAATAACAAGAATGGAAATCCATTCTTACTAATGGTTCATTGAATATATATGGACACTTAAAGCTTGCAACTTGACTTCAGAGTATGAAATATTAATACAATGAAGTTTAAATAAACCTCTTTAAAAATGAAATAAACATGTCACTGTAATGCAGACTTAATAAATAGTCAATTAACATTACAAACTGCAATACTTTTAAATTGCCCATGTATATATATATATAAAGTATCAGTGAAGGGATCTAAAAATAATATTATATTGATTTTTTTTTATTAATCAATTATTTTATTATTTATTAATTTGACTGAACGTTATTTTATGCATATACTGAAGCAAGTATAGTTTATAACACTATTTCATTTTATAAAAATGCATGAAATAATTATATCTAATTAGTGCACTATGGCAATATCTTTTACTTTATATATTGCATGCTAATAATTATACAACATTAGTGCCATGTACATGACTCATGAAAGAAAATTTCCCATAGCTCTGAAAACGTATGTCCTGATGTGCGACCTTTGGAATGTATGGTTAGAGAAGCAAATTTTTGTTATGGTGATTTGTATATTTTACAGCTATATAATTGTTGATTATTTATTTAACAGATTACTCTAAAAATATTATTTGCTTCTCATTTTTGCATATCTGCAGCATCAGTTGGCTACTCTGAACATGCTAGTACATCAAAATATTGGTATATAATATTGGTATACAGGATTTTACCCAAAAAATGATTTATATATATAATAATTCAAACAAATCTATTCAACACAGTATTCAAATTTTAAATAAAATATATACTTTACTGGAAGTACCTTTGAATGTATCACTCCGAATCTTGATTAACCATTAATTAGTATAAATCCATTATGGGAAGTTTGAGTGAATTGAATGATGGGTAATATAGGTTTTTGTTTTGTATAGAATTATACTAATTAATGTTTGGTAAAGATTGTCAGTGATACAATCGAAAGTACTTCCAGTAAAGTACATATTTTATTTAAAATTTGAATACTGTATTGAATAGATTTGTTTGAATTATTATATGATTTAAAAATAGAGACATTTTAATGCTTATATATATATATATATATATATATATATATATATATATATATATATATATATATATATATAGGACACCATATTATAATTATTTTACTACATGGAATATCCTGAAAATAATTATAATATGAAGTCATCATTTAGTCATGAAAATATTAGAATTAACTTATATATGTATCTTTATAGGTCTGTTATATGGCACTCAGCAACATAGTTGTGTGTGTCATATATATATATATATATATATATATATATACCCGTGCAAATCTTCGTTTTAACATATATATATATATATATATATATAAAGTAAAGAAAAAGTATAAATAAATAAAGACAATTTTTTGTAGATATTTTTTACATTTCATTTGAAATAATAATGATTGTAAAGAGTTAAATAATTCTGAATTTAAAACAGAATTTTATTATAAATTAAACATTTAAAAAGGTCTGAAAAAATATTAATATATTATTATTCTAATTTTGAAATTTAAAAATAAGCATGTTTTCTAATAATTATAAAAGTGTCTATTTTGAAATCTTTTTAATTAACTGGTAAATCTATATCCAAGTAAAAACATGTAGATCACACCTTTGGTAAAAATTCAAAGTTCTTCTCAAAAATTGCTTTTAATTAAAAGGCAAAGATTTGAAATGATTAGAAAGATAAAAATAGTTTTTAATTAAATGTGGTTTTGTCATCCCATTAGCTGATTGTAGAAAGGGTTTGAAAAAAAAGATTATTTTAGTCTGGTTTATAATTTTTGAAAAGCAGTTGACGGAACTGCAGAGTTGGTATCCATAATTATTCAAATAACCACCTTGGATCAAATGTAGATGATAAAGAAAATGGCTTATGTTCACAATGCTGGAATTGATTCACTTGATGTTCAGGTCAATTTTAATGAGTCTAACCTGCTTAAATGTGTTCTAGAGAATAGCTTACTTCAAGTCTGCGCATCCAAGACAGAAGGAACTGATTGAGTGGCAACATTTACCTGATTGTATCTTCCTGATGATGACAATACTTGAATTCTGCTCTTCCCAATTTGACTATAAACTAATCTCACCTAGACCACCATCATCTGATGAAGAAGTAATTATAAATATGCTATTTCAGCTATATTCATAGAAGCACAGATAAGCATATATACAATTGGTGAGTAGCATTATTATAACATGAATGAAATTTTAAATAGGTTATTTTTAAATACTTCATTATACAATGAGATATATAATGATGATTTTGTTTAAAATTATTTATTGAGAAAACAAAAAGACATTTTAAAATTTTAATATTGAATTTAAAAATCATTATAATTAATTAAAAATAGTCTATTAACCTTTTGAACGATGATTATATAATTGGCCGAATGAGTTAAAAATCAAAACTTGTCATTGGCCAACTCACAACTTTAACAAAATCTATTGTTAAAATAGATCACTTTTAATAATATAAATACGTTAGTTTCGTTTGTAAAAAGTATATTACTGAATTTTCAGATTACGAAAGCAAACGAAAATCTTTTCAAAAATAAAATTTGATTTATAATTTAAAAAATATTCAATTGCGGTGAAATAAAAGTAACCGCTATTCAACCAACCAAAAAAGATTGCTGACGCAATCTTTTTTTTTTAACTTTACGTTACGATCAATATGTAGCAATAAATAAATAATTCTTGGTAATATCTTAACTATTTTTCTAAAATAATTTGATTTTTAGTATTATTTTATCAATAATAATTTGTAATTCAATTCAAATATTGTTTAAAATGTTGTAAACATTCGTTTATCATTTTCGTAATAAAAATCAAAACGAACGTAACTTTTTACTTTTTGGCAGCCATTACCCTTTCTGACAGAAGTGGGACAGCCAATAAGATTCAAGAAAAGTTGGTGAGGAGGCAGTGCTTTGGTTTTGTTTGACATATATGGTCATTTTTATTGATTTTTTACTTGTAAAATAACTCTGAAGAGGGCACCATCTTACAGAACTTTTGATTTTCTTTCTAATGACGTATCATATGTATACGTGGGATAAAAAGTAGCCGATTTAGAGTGATGTCAAATCTTCTTGTTTTTAGACGAGTCATGCATTAAGGCTGAACCCATTTTAAAAAAAATAAAAGTAGAAACCTGATGAAAAAACACATCTTTTTTTAGAGTAATCTGTCAAAAAATATCAAATAAAATATACCTACTGGAGGATTTAATTTTTATCAGTGGTCAAAAAAAGACTTTATTTTGTTTATGAAAAAGAAAACTTTTTATGAAAATGTTTATAATTAATTGATATCATCTATAATTGTATCTATATACATTATATGCATGCATTTATGTGAAAAATATATTGTAATAACTTTTATTATTATGTCAAATTGAATATGTGGTATAAACAATAGCATGCACATACATTTCTATGTACACACATATATGTCAATAGATATCTGCATCATTAAAATGTAGTATTTTAATTATTTATTATTTTATATGACAATTGTAATATAAGTCAATTGTACTGTGTATTTATGTGTGTGTAATAATAAAAATGTTTTCTTTGATTAATATGGCAGTAACTTATTTATACATATTTTTATTTTTTTTAAAGTCAAGAGTTAGAGAGTCTTTAAATAGATATCATGATATTGTAAGCTTAACTTCCCCCTGAGCTAGTGACTGGGGCTTTAATTCAGATAAAAGTTGAATCTTATCCATATGCATCTACCTAAATTTTCTACATTTTAATAGTATAGTGTCACCCTGGTATGGCAGATAGGGAAAGAGTCTCTGTTGACTGTTAATATATATATATATATATATATATATATATATATATATATATATATATATAGTGAGAGTATGCAATACTATCACATAAGTATTATGATTAGTATATACTTTATTATTTTTTATAGTTGTTTTAATAAAAATTAAAACATGTACAAATAACTATTTCTACTTCATTGATATAATAACATTGTTTAAACTAATAAAATTCATTAACAAAAACATTGACAAAAAGATAACCTTTAAAGTCAAGTCACATCCTAGCAACTAATACAAAGGAAATTGTATTAAAATTTCAATTATTCATTATTAAATATTATTAATAATTATAAAATGTATTAGTCATGAAAACCAAATGATATGCAGTATTTGCCACCAAAAGTTGATTCTGCTATAAATACTAAATCAAATTATTTATTAAATCTTCTATCTTTTGGTGATGTACTAGCTATTTAGTACAATAATTTTTACTGTGTTCGAATATAAAATACTTATAAAAGATAGATCAACAAATTGAATGATTTTCTTATTGAATAAAGGTTTTATTAGTCAACAAACTCTAATATTACCCAAATAGAAGAATAAATAAATTACTCTCTATTAATATTATTTGTAATTTCTAAACAAAATTATATATTTTTTATCAATTAAAAAGCTTATAAAATCATTCTAAAATGGAATTCTGAAACAGATAAACTTTTTCAGAAAACATTTATATATTCAAACCAATATTAATTTTAGAAGATTGTGAAACAATGCCTTGTGAGTAAACTTCACTTGTCATAGGATACATAATGTGGTAGTTTTAACTAAAAATAAATGTAATTGCTTATTCCTATGGAAGTGCCTAAAAATTATATGAATTTTATCTACATAATCTAAATGAAACTCCAATTGGTAATAAAATCGTTTGTGAAAGATGTCAATACCATGCAAAAAGAATGTTTATAAACAATTGGATATTTGGATATCTTTCCAATGATTGATCTCCAAGGAATAAAGAACCTTATTCTTAATGAACATTACTTCTAAACATGAAAATGAATAGGATACTAATATGAACTTTTCATTATATCATATTGTTTTCATGATGTATTATTTACAAATGTTTAATCTAATTTTCTTTGTTACTAAAATCCTTTGACTTTGGAATAATTTACTTATGAAAGAATAAATGAAGATGAACAGAAAATTATGAAGTTAAATATTTTTTTTCATATATTTAATAAAATCTAGGTTTTCTATGGAAGTGACTTGACAGGTGTTTAAACTAAGGGACAAAGTAAACTTAATATGAAGTTAAGAATTTATCATTCCTCATATTGTATTTATTTATGACATTGACAGAACATTGTTATTACTAATTTAATTAACATAATAATGTTTATTTGTTATTAGTTGTGTAAATGGCTAATATTCTGTATGAAATATTTATATTTCTTAATGATGACTTTACATAGAAGTGGTCTCATGAAGCTGGAATTCTCTCATATGGATTTTATAATATAATATTATTTATTTATATATGTATTATATTGATATTAACTATTTTAGCATTTTTATAATTTGTTTTTCGTAAAATATAAAAATTCATTTATTATATTATACATTAATACGATCTATTCTTGTTATAATATACATATCTACTATGGAAATATAGAAAGGCTTTACCTATTTAAACTTATTAAATAATAAAGATGTGAAACAAACCTTTATAATTATCTTTGTTATATTAAATAAATTTGAATTATTATTTGGTAATAAATATTGTTAATGTTTATCTTAAATTTAAAAAAGTTTCTAATTTATTTATTCATTTTAATTAGAGAAGATATAAATTAGTATTAAAGTTTATCAGCTAAATGTTTTCGAGGATCCATGCCTCATATTCATAGACTTCATAAAATGTATAATAAAATATATGCAAATACAAATATTCAAATAAGCTAGATTTAACATAGTAGTTAGAACTTCACCTAATTCTAAGAGATTGATTAACAACTCTAAAGACCACATTGATTGATCATTCACCCCACACGTGGTGTACTCTATTGCCTGCCCTCAGGCTGGATGCCATGCTATATATTATGGTGAAATGAAAGCTACAATCAATACTAGACTGGCTCAACATATTTACACATTTAACAGAGCTCAGAAGAACAGCAACACATCCTCTGTATTTTTGGAGCATGCTAAACAATCTGGACACAACTTCACACCAGCCAATCCCATAATATTGTGCTCAGAATCAAATGATCACAAAAGAAAAATAAAGAAGGCATTTTACATCAATGGAAACATCCATGCCATTAATAGAAAAGACACTTGCTTCGAGATCTCGAAGAAATGGGCTACGTAATACTAGCTTATTTGAATATTTGTATTTGCATATATTTTATTATACATTTTATGAAGGCTATGAATATGAGGCATGGATCCTCAAAAACGTTTAGCTGATAAACTTTAATACTAATTTATATCTTCTCTAATTAACAATTATAGATTTTACATATAGGGATAAGTAAAGCTATATTTATTCATTTTACGAAATCAAAATAAAGTCAAACACATATATCCACACACATATATTTATTTAATATCATAATAACTAAATTGAAATAAATTTTAAAAATATATTGAGTTTATATTGAGTATGGTTATTTCTGTAAAACTGATGAAAACCCCTGAAGAGAGTTAACTGCAACTTCTCCCTGAGTTTGAATTCTGAGCATAGCTGAACAATTAGTAAACGTTAAGGTTGAATGACTTATTCTATATTGGATCTATATTAAATATTTAATATTAAATTATTACTATTGAAATAAATTCCATTTTGGATTAAATTTAGATCACTTTATTCATAGCATCCTATTTGAAGATCCAAAATCTGATCGCAGTGAGATGGGACTGCCTTGATATTTCCTTAAGGAACCCATATTGTACAATATATATGTGTGTGTTGTTAATGCATGGAAAGATCCATCCTTTCTATCTTTAGTGGCATTGTTAAAAAAAGAGATAAAATCTTTGATTTAGCTTTGATATGGGAGTTTGTATATAGGTTGTTGATGTTTTTTTGTTATTATTGTTATTTAGTTCAGTGTTGTTGTTTTTTTTTTTGGTATATGCCTTTGTTTAGAATTGCAGAATTTAAAAATGGCAGTGGAATATTATGATGATATATATATATATATATATGTGTGTGTGTGTGTGTGTGTGTGTGTAATGTATGATATATGATATTATATTAAAGTACTTGTCTATTATTAATATTAATAATTAAAATAGTGACATGGAAGATTACTAGATGTGTTTACATCATATTTTTTGTGTTCTTAAAATTATTTGTGTTATGATCTTTTTATTTATTACTTATTTGTTGGTGTATTTTTTTTAGACTGGAAAGCATATTTTATATGTAATTGTTATTTTAATACTTAAAGTTCAACAATTGCTATAATAAAATATTGAATAAGAAGCATATGAAAGAATGAGCTAAACAATAGTAAAAAAATATTATAGCAACTAGAATTGATAATCTCCATTAAAAAAGCATAAAACTTTGCTGTTGTTTCTCTCCACAATCTTCTTTGCATAATACAACATTTATTGGTTTTGAAACATCATTAAAATGGCAGGCTGAAAGAATAATTTTATGATTTAGGATTCAAACTCTTGTCATGCCCCATTTCATTATAACATCTATTTGAAATTATGCAAATTATTAACAATCAAGTATTTGGGAGTAGAAAACCACTGGAATAAATAGCTATTCAAATACAGTGATCCAAAATCAACATAAATTAAATCTGTAAAGCGCATGTGCATTAGCCTGATCACTAATTTATAATTACAATTTATTGACATAGAGCTATGGAAAAAAATACCTTATTATAAACTAAATAGTCAAATCGATGTATCATTTTAACTGATGAGTCATACCTTAACTCAGATAAGAATAATAAAAAGAAAAATCGCTGCTAGTTAATCATCTACAAAACTAAAAGGCTCAAGAATTCTTGCATCGGTCAATTTAAACTATTTTGCATATAATCTTAACTCACATCAGAATGGATAAAAACACATTGAAGAGTTACTGAACTTTGGAATGAAGAAATGGTAAAAATTAAATGGGAAATAAATTTGATCATGTTTTTTTTTTATTTTCTGTTTATATGGCTGGTTTGAAAGTTAAATATCTATATGTATGTAAACTAGTTTGAAGTTTGATCAGTCATTCTGATTAAAAGAAAAAAAAACATGTTAATTTTCATGGAGTATTAAATTTTTCTATTTATTTTAATTCCTATGCAATATATATATAAATCATCCTACATAATATAAGTTAATTATTATTAAATTTTGAATTTATTCAGATCAATAATAATAATAATAATAATAATAATAATAATAATAATAATAATAATAATAATAATAATAATAATAATAATAATAATAATAATAATAATAATAATAATAATAATAATAATAATAATAATAATCAAAACTTACAAAAGCTCGTGAATGTACTTCATTAAAGGCAAACAGAATCTAACTATTAGTTTAAAAATCTTATAATTTTGAAAATTATAATCGATTTCCGATTATAAGAAAAGACGCTGTTAACAAAGTAAGTTTTTTTTTATTATTTTGTCCTAAGAAAATCTAGTCATCTAGTTGAAATGGCGTCTGCAGATAACAATTGCGTTGTTAGTAAAAGAAATAACAATACAGATGTCAAATCAGTTGCAGAAGCCAGTAAGGAAAAAAAAATCTTATGCAAATATTGCTGCAATGAAACCACAAAAAGCAATATTAGAAAATATTATACAGCAAGAGAACAAAAAAAAACGGAGGGGAAGGACAAATAGGCAGATTTAGGAGAGCCAATTCATTAGACATTTTTGAATTAAGTTTAGAAAATGAAGATGAGACACCTAATCATATAGCAGAACAAACTGAAGATAATTGGACAGAAGAAGAAATTCAAGAAATAAACATCCAGTTCAATAACACAATACCAAACAAGTTATATGAATCTTTTAAAAAATTCTTTTCTAATAAATCATTAGTGCTGGCAATTACAGATAGAAATCTAACGTTATATAAATTTCACAAAGACTTATATCAAAAACTAACAGAAGAAAACTTATGGGATTCAATCTCAGAAATCGGTGAACATTCAAATTCACGATATATAGCTATACAATTTTTCAATGAAAATCAAAAAATGAGATTTAAATCACAAATAAAAACAATTGGTGGATACGTAATGATTGTTGTTGATGAAAATATGCAAAATTATTGCTCAGGAATCATTAAAAATGCGTATTTTGGGTTTAGCATTCATGATTTCAAAAGTATGGTCCAACCATTTGGGCATGCAATATACATTAAGCAAATCTTGTGCAATGATACACCAACACTTATATACACCAACAGTTATCATTTTAAGATAAAGCTGCACCAGCATATTAAACCAGAAGAAATTCCAAGGCAAATTATGGATCATGGAGCAGTATTATACTTAAACATTAAAGGGCTAAGACCACAATGTTTTGGCTGTGGAGAAAGAAGCCATTTGATTATAGACTGTCCAAAGAACAGAAATAACAAAGGATTTGATTTATCAGAAGAAAGACTAGAAAAGAAAACAAGCTATAAACAAAGAGATGTAAAGCAAATACTGACATCGGATGTGGGAACTCAAGGAAGTGAAAAGGAAAAAAATTCTATACAAACACATATGAATACAGATAAGCAAGAAAATGAAACTGCAAATGTAAATAATGATGATAGCAAAATTGGGAAGATTCCAGATTTTTCATTAAGGTTGGAGAAAAAAGTGTACCTTAAGATAAATAATACAAAAGTAAAGGAAAAAAAAGGGAATGATATACAAATGCATGTGATTAAAGCTTTAGAAAAAAATATAGACAAACACACATTTAAAAAAAATGTTGATGGGAAGCAATATAATGAAGAGAATATGAATTTGGATGAAGAACTGGAATTATCTAAAAAACAAAGAACTAGGAACAATACGAATACTGAGATTACTCAGACAATAATGCCAAATATGCAACAAGTTACTCAGGTTAATAGTGAACAGAAGACAAAGCCAGGAAGACCCAAAAAAACAGGAAAACAGGAAAAAAACTAAAATTAGGAGAGCTTATGTTTGATGACACAGGAGAACGGTATCAAATGGACAGATATACTGATGTTGAAACTGAAAGTGAATTCGAAGATGCCCAAGATTTACAATTGATAGACAGCCTAAAATAAGAATAATTAAAGATAAAGTAAATTTAAATAAATTCAAAGTAAAAAGTAAATTTTTATAAATGAAAATTAAAATTGCTTCTTTTAATGTACAGGGTTTGAATTCAATAGAAAAGATATTTAAGTTGAAACAATGGATCAAGGAAACAAAACCTCATATAATGGGACTGCTTGAAACCAAAATTTATGCAGGGTCACAAATTGATCCAGCAAAATTTCTAAATAGTGAGGGCTTTGTTGCATGTTCAAGAGACTCTACCTCTCCATCAGCTGGTACAGGTCTTTTGATAGCTACTGCTTGCCAGTTTACCAATTTTCAAATCATATACATTGATGCAAATCTATTAATCGTTACTTTATTTCACAAAATAATTAAAATAAATGTAATCTTTGTTTATATGCCATTGCAAAAATATAAAATAAATACAATAATTGCCACAATTAATTCAACACTGGGATCTACAGCTAATCCAACAATTTTGATTGGAGACTGCAATGTAACATATGATGAGTTTATAAATAAGTGGATACATAAATTATCAATTCCATTGACGAGTGCAAGGGGTTACTTACCTGAAGATGCTGTTTCATTTCATAATGGCCGATTTTCATCATTAATTGATCTTTGTTTTTACTCTCCAGTGTTTCATCATCTAATAAGCATGAAGTTAATCCCTTCAGCAATTTCTGATCACTCAGCTCAGTTCATATCAATTGACCTCAGTAATATACAGTCTCTAGAATGCAATTAACTAGAACAATAAGAATGTTGATTCCAACCTTAACACCCGAATTTATTTTTTCAGAGACTTATATTATGTGGAATAAAATTCTTTCAATGACCTTTAACCCAATACAGCAATATTTAGCTTACATTAATATCCTGTCATTTAACATTAATCATATAGTGAAAAATCAGCACCTCCCTCAGGGTTGTTGAAGCTTGCAGAACAAATTCATAAGCATATTGTGGCCATAACTCCTAATCAGCACACACAGAAACGTATACATATACTAACAAATGCTTATAACAAAGCATGTGAAACACTGAAGAGCTATTTAAAAAATAAAAAAGTAGAATATGCCTAATGCATCAACACACATGGACTCGGCAATATATTAGATGGGCATTAGGGAGGGGACCTGAAATCAAAGTGCCATTAGCAATTACAATAAACAATGAAACATTTACTGGAAATAATATATTACCAATTCTTAACTATTTTAAAGATAAGCTGGGACCAGGAAAATTGATACAATACCAGCCAAATGTATTTGGAATGGCAGAGACTGAATCACCATATACTATAGATGATTTTATAATGAAAATGAATAAAATGGACAACAACTGTCACCCAGGAAGCCCTGGAATTCCACTGTTCATATTAAAACACCTTGACAAACAGACTAGCAAATGCCTGTGTCAGCTGGCAAATTATTTATCGCAGGGAATAAAAACAATGGAGGGAGTTAATACAATCGCGATCGTGCCGTTTAATAAAAAAAAGAAGCCCATTCCTTTGTTATCAGAGATAAGGCCAATATCAATGGATCCATTGCCCATAAAGATTTTAGAGAAAGTAATTAAAGATAAAATAGAACCATTTATTTTACCGATGATTTCACCAGCTCAGTTTGCTAAAAAACATTCATCTACCACACAAGCTGCTATGTTATTTAAGGCTATTTTGACATCAGTTAGAGAAAAGAAAAGATATGGCCCGATTGTTGTACAGCTGGATATTGCTTTGGCTTTTGACAATGTTGATATATCTATACTGTTGAGATTATTGAATGACACTGAAATGCCAAAATCACATATATATGTTATAACAAATTTACTCTTAAATCGTGAGCTTCACATTACTCTAAATGGCAGAAATTCACCAGCTTTCACATCAACTAAATCACTTTCACAAGGGTCTCCACTTAGTGCCATCTTATTTATTTTATATATAAATCCCCTTCTTGTCCGATTACAACAGGCATTTGAGGGAATGGAAATCCCAGGAACAGGTCAAAAATTGACATGTATTGCATACATGGATGATATTACAGTTTTCCTGAAATCAAAAAGGGAGATACCAAAACTACAGATGATTTTAGAAGAATACTCAAAGGAATTTAAACTAAGTTTCAATCCAGAAAAAACAGCAGCATGGACTATATTCACAGGAAGGCCATGTACATCCATTTCCAGGCAAAGCCAGGCTCATTCCTTGGATTTCCATTCCATCTAGGGACTACTGGAATGAGATGTCATTTGCAGAACAAATTGAAAAATGAAATACAGAAAATAGCAGACTCTCTATCCAATACCTATATGTCAGTATATTCCAAGATTCAATTGATTAATAGTTTGATGATGACTAAGATAGTTTACTTTATGCCAGTGGTTGCTTTCTCAAAAGCTTTTATCTCCAAAATTAAGACCATTTGCAATCAACTACTATGGTCAAGGAAAGTCGTGGCAATATCAATGGCAAAACTATGTCAGCCATTGAATAAAAATGGTTTGGGCTTACATGATATTGGTATTTTTGCAAAACAGAGAATGATGAACAATATAATTGATATTATTAAACAATTTCCAAAAATTAAGCAGCTCATAGAGGTCATTCCAACTGATAAACCACCACCAAAAAAATTATCATATTTTGAACAATTAATACATCTTTGTAAAACAGAATCAAAAATCCCAGAGCAATTTATTAATAAATACAAATACTGGGAAATTTATGAATTAATGCATGAAGATAATAACACAATTGCTTTAGAACCAATACTGGGAATTAATAATAAGCAATTGGTTAAAAGGTATAAACGATGGGCCTTAGAACCAAAGTTTTTCAATTTTCTAATAAAACTTAATCTATCTGCATTACCTACCACATATTTTCTTTGCCATAAAAGACTGTATACGTCAATTGATCCCTTTTGGGGTTATGCCATCGAGCTGAGGAAACCCTATCACATCTTCTATATCACTGTGAGGGACTTAGGCACATAAGAAATCTCATAACTAGCAGTTACAGGAGGTCTAATGTAACAATGCATCAATTGATTTCTGCATTTAGAGAAGGATTAACACCAAGTGTCAGGGCAGCAACCTTTGTGCTATATGCATACTGGTGTACTAGATGCACTTTTCTAATTGGTAACAATTCCAGGAGACATCCAGTTACTTTTTCAAATAAACTTGAAATAATACAGAAAAGGGATAAGAGACTGGTCAGACCTGACATTTATGCAGCAACCTGGTCATTACTTAAAATTAGATCTATGCTATAGTGAATTGAGGAAATTAAACATTATAAAAAAACTTAGAAGGATATGCATGTCAAATTAGCAACAAGGACAATTTAGCAACAATTTTTTCCTTTCTATTATAAGTAATTGATTTGCTAATGGTGTTCAAATGATAATGGACAATCCAGGATATTATATGTAGACAAACTATGTAAATGCAAAATTTGTAATTCTTTTGAGACAATAAAGGCCTTTTGAAACATAATAATAATAATAATAATAATAATAATAATAATAATAATAATAATAATAATAATAATAATAATAATAATAATAATAATAATAATAATAATAATAATAATAATAATAATAATAATAATAATAATAATAATAATAATAATAATAATAATAATAATAATAATAATAATAATAATAATAATAATAATAATAATAATAATGCTAGAAGAAAACATTTTGTTGTTTTTTAATTCTTAAATCTTGTATATGTATGTTAAATAAATAAACCAATTTTAAACCTCAGCTTATTAATAAATGATCATATGTAATAGATATTATTTGTTCGTAAAGCATCTATTGTTTAATTTATACCCATTATATATGCATGTTATGTGCATCTGTTATAGCAAATGTGGGCTGCAAATTATATTGATTGTCGTTTGTTTGCATAGGAGTCTTTTATAAGTATAGACATAATGTATTATATTGTGTTTACAAATTTATTATCTTTTAATATTTTTCTTCAGAATTTAATTCATAATCTCCTCATTAGATGTGTTTCAAAAGATAGATCATGCTGTAGATATTTGATCTCTGTGTTGTAGATGCATATTTCCTCACATCTGAAATAGGAGTTGTTTGTATATATTTCTTTTTATTATCTATAAAGGTTTCGTATTTTAGGGGTTATATAGTCTGTGATAAATATTTATTGAAGTCCTATATTTAAAAAAAGATATAAAGATATTAAATTTATGGGCCATGATAAAAACCGTATTATAATTAATAAATATAAAGAATTTGTATTTTTAATACAAAAGAGAACTATAATTTGTAGGCGAAAATGAACAGATAAATATCCAACACTGTAGAAAAACAATTCTTATAATTATTTTTTTTTGGTTAAATAATCTAACCTTGACAAACATATGAATGATTCTAAATTATTAATTTAAGAACATATTATGATTTTATCATTTTTTTTGTCACCTCTTTCTGTGTCCTAAATTATAAATGATTCTTATGCAAACACGTACTTCATTCCATATCTATTACATATTGTTAATTTAGATCATACTGAATTAAAATGGAAACTTGAAAGGTAAACAAAATATTGTAGGTGTTTAATATAATTATTGCTATTTTAAAAAAAGTCAAGCCACAATTAAGACAGAGCATATACCATTTGTTAAAATGAAATGGCTTTGTAATTTAAATTTATTTATTTCTTTATTTTTTTCTTTTCAGACAAAGGTCACTAGGTAATTCTTGAAACTTATAATCACTTGAATGATAATTTTGTGTTTTGCTCATATTTAATTTCATAATCATTTATTTAAGCCATCATTAATTAGAATATTGTTTTACATATAATCCTTTTCTGCAAATATAGGTTGAATGCAATAAAATTCCCTTTGTTTCCAAGTTATATTTTGGTGAATAATTAAATCACTGATCAAGTTGAGACTGAGAGTAAATCTTTTAATATCTCTTTTGTTACTGCTCTTTGATATCCAGGTATATTTTATGCATAGCTAGTCAGATAAGCAATATTGTAATTGTTAATCAATGGGTAAACCATATTTACTCATGCATAATGTTTATCTTCTGATGCATGGATGTAGTTTATTATAATTTCTACCCAAATATGTAGGATCGTTAAATAAAAGTTTAGCATCACAATTCAGTTTATTGCAAGTGACATTCAATGATTGACCTAGTTTATTTACTGTTATACATATATGTTTCACTACAATTGACCTCCCAACTGGGGACTTTGATCAAATAAGCCAAGACTTGAGACACATTAGAATGGAAGGGAGTTATCCCTTACAATATATATATATATATATATATATATATATATAAGACATATTTTGCAGGTTCATCCACATTAAAAATTTTAAATAGTAAAATTCCGACGTTTCGACTTGGTCACACAAGTCATCCACTGGGTGATAAAAGATAGAAAAACGATTGGAGAGGTGCTACAATCACTAATTTGCATAAACATTAAAGTTCCACCAATAGCAAAAATGTTAAATTTAAAAAAAAATTTTTTTTTAAAAAAAAAAAAAAACAATTTCCAAATAGGAGGAAGTTTGCATGTATCATCTCGCTTATTGATACAATCTGGCCTCTTAAGTATCTCAGTGGCTTTACTAATTTTGCACTGGTAGAGATTATCACATCTGGATATGATCCTGGTATTAGAAAAATCAATTTTATGATCTCAATCTATAGTATGGAGTGAGAGTGCTGCTGATGATGAGTATTGTTTAACTGCATTAGCATGCTCATCTCTCCTAACACTGAGATTCAAAAGGGATTGAATCCTTAGGCTTGGTTATTATATTGCTGATCTTTTGATGAATAGAAAATGCTGTATCTATGTTATAGCATTTTAATATACATCCAATACTGTCTGTAGTTTCTTTTACATATGGAACACAAATCTTAATAGCCAATTAATCATCTTTTTGTTTTCTATTTTTTTCCATTTTGGGCTTGAAATTTAACTATTTGTTAATAAAACACTATTAATATGATTTATTTCTTCTCTCAGATGTGAATTGTCTGAAAGGTTAAATGCTTTATTTAAAAGAGTTTTGGCTACAGAAACTATCTGACTTGGATGATGATGAGAATGGAAGTGTAAATATATGTCTGTGTATGTTCTTTCTGTAAATCGAAAGATGTAAAGTATTTGGTGTTCTGGTGACTAGAATGTCAAGAAAAAGAAGTTTTCCATCAGACTCTGTCTCCATTGTAAATTTAATATGAGGATGCATATTATTTAAATGTAAGAAAAAAATCATCTAATTTATTTTTTTCATGTTGCCATATGACAAAAGTGTCATCTATGTATCTGAGCCAAATGTGAGATTTTAAAGATGATGATTCTAAAGCAGGAGTTTTTATATTTTCCACGAATAAATCAGCTATTACTCCTGAGATAGGTGAGCCCATAAGAGTACCAAAAACTTGTCTGTAATTCTGTCCATTCTATACAAAATATGTATTTAAGAGATAATATTAATTCAAAGCAATAATATGGTCTGGTAAATTGCAATGTTGTGAGATTATATTTAAAGCTTCATCAATTGGAATGTTTTCAAACAACGACATGACATTAAAACTGACCAGAATGTCATTAGCATTAAATTTTAAACTTTTTCAAACAGAAATAAAATGAAAAGAGTTTTTAATATATGACTTAGTAGATGGGATTGAAGGTTTAATGAAATCCAATAAATATCTAGCTAAAATATGAGTTGGAGATTCTATTGCACTTACTATTGGACGAAGGGGGGTATCTGGTTTGTGAATTTTTGGAGGTCCATAATATTTTGGACAGCCACAAGATTTTTTACGTGCAATTATTTTATTTTTTATCTCTGTTTCAATAGGCGATTTATTAATAATAGCTTTTGTCATTAACTTGCTTATAGCTTACATTTTATGATCACTAGATGGAGCATTACCAATTGCCCACTATCAAGCTTTGTTTACAAAAACACTGAGAAAGATAAAATTCAACATCTCTTTCAAATTGTCTCCAACCTTTAAACCATGGTTTCAAGCAAGTTGGCTCATGTCAGTAAAGGGTAGGAAAACCAGAAACTAGATCTAAACACCAACTCTACTAACAGTATTTCTGAAACATGTTTTTATCAATTTTTAAGCATGAATTTTTCAGATACATAAATATTTTCAAATCTAGTCAAACAAACTATATAGCTATATGGGTCTGAATTCAGTTCAGTTTCACCATATAGTAAAAGCCTCTGCAATCTATATCATTGCAAAAACCTTCAAGGGTACATTTATGATAAACAACAAGTTATACATTTCTTAACTTGCTTATAGCTTGCATTTTATGATCACTAGATGGAGCATTACGAATATCCCACTATCAATCTTTGTTTACATAAACTCTGAAAGAGATAGAATTCAATATCTCTTTCAAATTGTCTCCAACCTTTAAACCATGGTTTTGAGCTAGTTAGCTCACATCAATAAAGGGTAGAAAGATCAGAAACTAGATCTAAACACCAATTTTACTAACAGCATTTATGAAACACATTTCCCACAATTTGAAAGCATGAATTTTTCAGATATGTAAATATCTTCAAATCCAATCAAACAAACTAGATAGCTATATGGGTTTGAATTCAGTTCAGTTTCACCATATAGTTAAAGCCTCTGCAATCATGTCATTGCAAAACCCTTCAAGGGTACATTTATGATAAACAAAAAAAAGTTATAAATTTCTTAACTTGCTTATAGCTTGCATTTTATGATCATTAGAAGGAGTTTTACCAATAGCCCACTATCAAGCTTTGTTTACATAAACTCTGAAAGAGATAGAATTCAATATCTCTTTCAAATTGTCTCCAACCTTTAAACCATGTTTTTGATCTAGTTAGCCCACATCAGTAAAGGGTGGGAAGACCAGAATCTAGATCTAAACACCAATTCTATTAACAGCATTTATAAAATACGTTTCTATTAATTTAAAAGCACAAAGTTTTCAAATATGTAAATATCTTCAAATCCAATCAAACAAACTAGATAGGTATATGGATCTGAATTCAGTTCAGATTCACCATATAGTAAAAGCCTCTGCAATCAAATTGATAGAAACATGAGAATGTGTTTCATAAATGCTGTTAATAGAGTTGGTATTTAGATCTAGTTTCTGGTCTTCCTACCCTTTACTGGCATGATCTAACTAGTTCAAAACCATGGTTTAAAGGTTGGAGACAATTTGAAAGAGATGTTGAATTCTATCTCTCTCAGTGTTTATGTAAACAAAGCTTGATAGTGGGCTATTGGTAATGCTCAATCTAGTGATCATATATATATATATATATGAAAAACAAAAACAAGTTATAAAGCACGTAACTTGCTATCACTTGCATTTATGATCAATAGATGGAGCTTTACCAAAACCTCCAAAAAAGCATATTTTTGTTTACATAAACATCAAAAGAGTCAGAATTCACCATTTCTTTTATTAGCTCCACCTTCAGGTCAGCTGATTTTAAGCTAATTTGCTATCATCAGTGAAGGGTAGGGGCCAGAAATCAACTCTAAACACTAACTCCAATGTTTATGCAACAAGTACCTATCAGTTTGCAAGCATGAATTTTTCAGACATGTAGTGTCTTCAAACCCAGCCTAACAAGCCAGATAGCTACATGGGTCTGATATCAGTTCAGTTTCACCACATAGTCAAAGCCTCTGCAATATATATCATTGCAAAAACCTTCAAAAGTACATTAATGAAAAACAAAAACAGGTTATAAATCATGTAACTTGCTATTGCTTGCATTTATGATCAATAGATGGAGCTTTACCAAAACCTCTGAACAAGCATATTTTTGTTTACATAAATATCAAAAGAGTCAGAATTCACTATCTCTTTCATTAGCTCCACTTTCAGATCAGCTGATTTCAAGCTAATTTGCAATCATCAGTGAAGGGTAGGGGCCAGAAACTAGATCTGAACACTAACTCCAAGTGTTTATGCAACAAGTTACTATCAGTTTGCAAGCATGAATTTTTCAGACATGTAATGTCTTCAAACCCAGCCTAACAAGGTAGATAGCTGAATGGGTCTGATATCAATTCAGTTTCACCACATAGTAAAAGCCTCTGCAATATATATCATTGCAAAAACCTTCAAAGGTATATTTATGAAAACCAAAAACAGGTTATAAATCACGTAACTTGCTATCGCTTGCATTTATGATCAATAGATGGAGCTTTACAAAACCTCTGAACAAGCATATTTTTGTTTATATAAATGTCAAAAGAGTCAGAATTCATTATCTCTTTTACTTCAGATCAGCTGATTTCAAGCTAATTTGCTATCATCAGTGAACAGTAGGGGCCAGAAACTAGATCGAAACACTAACTCCAAGCGTTTATGCCACTAATTTCTATCAGTTTGCAAGCATGAATTTTTGAATAAATGCAGGTGATAGCAAGTTACGTGATTTATAACTTGTTTTTGTTTTTTATAAATGTATCTTTGAAGGTTTTTGCAATGATATATATTGCAGAGGCTTTGACTATGTGTTGAAACTGAACTGATATCAGACACATGTAGCTATATGGCTTGTTAGGCTGGGTTTGAAGACATTACATGTCTGAAAATTTCATGCTTGCAAACTGATAAGAATTTGTTGCATAAACGCTTGGATTTTGTGTTTAGATCTAGTTTCTGGACGCTACCCTTCACTAATGATAGCAAATTATCTTGAAATCAGCTGATCTAAAGGTGGAGATAATGAAAGAGATAGTGGATTCTGACTCTTTTGACGTTTATGTAAACAAAAATACGCTTGTTTGAGGTTTTGGTAAACCAAATGTCTAAATGATAAAGATATACCAGAAGATTGGAAGAATGCGGTAATAATATTAATATTTAAAAAAGGTGATAAAGAAGATATTAGAAATTACAGACCTATCAGCCTTTTATATAAAATTTTTACCAAGATAATTACAACTCGTCTACAGAGAACTTTGGATTTCCACCAACCAAAAGAACAAGCTGGATTTAAAAGTGGTTTTAGTACAATAGATCATATCCAGGTATTGAGAGAAGTCATAGAAAGGATAAATGAATATGAGTTGTCATTATGTTTTGGATTTGTAGATTATGAAAAAGCATTCGATTCTATACACATTTCTTCAGTGATTAAAGCATTGGATCATCAAAGTATAGATCCAGGATATTGTCATATTTTAAAGAATATTTATAAAAATGCAACAGCAACAATTAGATTACATAATAATACTGGAAAAATCAACATTGAGAAAGGTGTAAGACAAGGTGACTCCATATCTCCAAAACTTTTTACAGCAGTGCTGCAAGAAGTATTTTGTGGGTTAAAATGGGAAACTAAAGGAGTGAAAGTAAATGGAGAGTATTTAAGTCATTTAGATTTCGCAGATGATGTAGTTGTTTTTGCAAATAATGCTTCAGAACTGCAGGAAATGTTGCAGGAGTTAGCAGATGAAAGTAGAAAAGTAGGACTAAAGATAAATGTTAAAAAGACTAAAGTAATGTTTAATCGATTTGCTCAAAATATGAAAATAAAGATTGATTATGAAGAATTAGAAGAAATTAACAGTTACAAATACCTTGGTCAGATTATTAATACAGATGGAAACATACTGCAGGAAATTAATCATAGAATTAAACTTGTTTGGAGTGCTTTTGGTAGAAATAACTTGATACTAAAAGGTAATATGCCTATGTGTTTGAAAAGGATGGTTTTTAACAAATGTGTTTTACCAGTTCTTACATATGGATCTGAGACTTGGACACTTAATAGAAGAGCAATACAGAGACTTCAGACCACTCAAAGGAGTATGGAGAGATGTATGTTGGGAGTAACAAGAAGGGATCGAAAACGTAATGTATGGGTAAGAGAACAAACAGGTGTTACTGACCTCATTGAAAAAATTAAAAGATTGAAATAGTGTTGGGCTGGAAATATTGCTAGAAGAGATGATAATAGATGGATAATTGAAATTTTAAACTGGATTCCAAGAGATTGTAAAAGACCCAGAAAGAGACCACATGTGAGATGGATGGATGAAATAAGAAAATGTGCAGGAGTGTTGTGGAGAAGAGAAGCTAAAGATCGGAGAAGATGGATTAAACTTGGAGAGACCTTCATCCTGCAGTGGATTGATAATGGTTGATGATATATATATATATATATATCATATATTGGCACATACTATATTTATCTATATCTTTGTAAGAGACATCATATATATATATATATATATATATAATGATGTCTCTTACAAAGAAGACCTCACATGTATTTAATGCTGGCAAAAATTTAAATTTTGAATTAGTGTATTTGATTTATTATAGTGATTATTATATATGCTATAGTGATTATTATATTATGTTATAGTAGTAAAACCCACTTTTCTTTTAATTTCGGTTAATATTACCGTTATTTTGTTAAAAAGTCAAGCAAGTGTAAAATGATTATTTACGCCTACAATATGTTTAGTCAATCTTTTTTAATAACTTAAGAAAATTAGGTAAAGTTTATTTTTAAATTATTTTAACACCCTTATCATTAAATAGTCAAAAAATGTAATATTAACGAATACATTTCATATAACTCTATACATAAAAATTAAAAATAAGTATTCTACACATTATCAATATCGTAGTATATCATTTATATATTTGTTTAATAAATTTTACATACATATGTTGATATACTTTATGATGGGTGTAGTAGCTGTTTGTTTTTTTTTCATTTTGTGCGCTGTTTTATAATCATCGTTATTAATATGGAAATGAACATGCCTTTGATTTAACAGTTGGCTGCTGATTGATCTTTTATTTATTACATTTTTATTGTTTGCCATATACTAAGTCTCCTTTATCTCACACTTTCTATTATCCCACTATAAGCATTGCAGTTTGACATTTTGTAGATCAAAATGGTTTATATGTCTTTGCATGATCTAAGAGCACCGGTATATGGTGCATTTCATAAAAAGTAAAAATTTGCCTACAAAGTTTGGTTAAAAATTTAGTATATATATATGTATATATATTGATGTTTGTGGATCGTAGATAAGTACACGATGCCCTTTAGATTTCCAGAAAGTCAAACTGTTAAGCATAGAATTAAATAATAGAAAGAGAATAATAAAGTGATCTGGTATGTAACAAACAATAACATAATAAATAAAAGATCAATCCAACTATGGAATCACTGGATTATATAAATCAGATTATTTGCATATTATTAACAGCAATTATAAAACTGTCTACAGAGTAAAAAATCAGTGCTGGAAAATGTAAATCAGATTATTTAATATTATTAACAACGACTATAAAACAGTGTACAGAGTGAAGAAAACAGTTATGATTTTGGTGCATAGCGACGAAAATGCATAAAGCTGAACGGAAAAGCAAAAACATCGTAGAAAAAATAATACACACTTCAATAAAGATTATCAACATATATATGCAAAATTTATTATGTATAACTGACGAAGTTTTTAAAAAAAAGTATTTTATGTAATATTATGTTCTTAGTATAATTATTCCTGTTTCTATTAATTTTAACATAGATATTCAGAATTAAGAAAGTTTTGTAACTGATTCTAGTATTATTTTGGTTTATTTGTTAGATTAAATGGATTCTTTTAGTTATTTAAGACAATGATACTACTTTAGATGTCTTTATATATCTTTAAAGAAAATTTATGGTTCTCCAACTTTATGAATTCATCGACATATTTGTTTTTGCATTTATATAAGAGTAATTCAAAAGGGGACATCTTATTTTAAATTTAGGAATAACAACTTTACTTCTAAAGATTTACTTAACGTTTCCTAGTTATATGGTTTTGGGTTATTGTCAGTCCTTGGCTAAAAAAAATTAATTTATTGTTAATAAAATTTTCAATAGATTACATAATAACGGATTGAATGATTAAGCCAAAGGAACTGGTGTGGATACAAATGTAAACATTATCAATGTATCTTTTATAAGTTGATGATTAAGGTTATTATTCACTGATAGACAGCGTCAAATCATAGCCGGTTTTCACTTTATATCATTGCCTTTAAACATTGCCATTAAACATTTTTGTCGATTCAAAATATCCTTAATATAATTTTTTAATTGTTATTGATCTGCATTTAAATTAGGAATTCATTGATAATTTTAATAGATTTTTTTGTCGGTTTATTGACAAACATCTATGTTCAGTTTTGGCTAAGATATATATTTTTTGTATTATTTTAAAACTGATTTGATTTCCAAAAAAAAAATGGTAAATTGACATTTGTCAAATGCTTTTTTTTTCATACATAGTACCATCACTATAAGAGATTTGTAGTAGGAATTCATCAAATGCAGTAACAATTGTTTGTATTCCATTATATATATATAGAATCTTATACTCTCTCTATAACACTCATATATATGAAAGTATTGAATGTGTGAAATTATTCATTTATAATTATTTTATTATGAAACTCTTTGCAATCAAGTTTAACTGCCCTAGACTGAGAATGAAAGTAAAACTACAAGTCTATTGCATCAAAAGGAGAATTATATATATATATATATATATATATATATATTATAAATTATATATATATATATATATATATATATTGTAAATTATAATAAAAATAATAAATTTAATGGTAATAAACTATTATAAACAATCCTTAAATCTGCAGAAGTACTTTTGGTTAATTTCTTAAACCTGCCTCAACTGCCATTATTTTTTTTTAATTTAATGGCAGTTGAGACAGGTTTAAGAAATTAACCGAAAGTCCTTTTGCAGATAATGATTGCTTATAATTGTTTATTACCGGTAAATTTATTATTTTTATTATAATTATAATTTTGTTTTAATCAACGGTCATTTTATTTATATTATATATGTACGTTTGCTACAAATATACAAAATCAAGTATTGTTAGCTGAGAGGTCAGCTCAGTGGTAGTGGCAGGTTCGCTTCCGGCAGATACTATGACATATGGAAATATATATATATACAAAATCTTTACTAACACATATATTATCGCAATCCATTCATACTTTCAATACTTTTGCATCATTTATTGTAAATTAATTTGTGTTCAAAAATTTACATTCCGATATGTGTTTAGTTGAAGCTGTAGAGTGTTCATTCATTACTTTGTTTACATGTGTAATAAACTGTTTTTTTTAATCTGTTTTTCTGATAGTTTTTTAGTATGGTTAATTCTGACCTACCTTCTTTCAAATTTATATCCAGTGTTGTTTTCAAGTTTCAGAAATAACATTTTTAAAGAAGGTTTTATTTATCTTGATTATAAAAAATACATTCTATTAACTATGAGTAAATAAGCAATTATTTTATCTAGTACCATGTTTACAATTATATTACATTCAAATATCAGCCTTTCAAGCTAATTGAGCACGTGCCTTTTGAGAATGTTAAATAAATGAATACTTTTCTCTTCAATCCAAGATATGGTATTTAGCTGGAATAAAAAGGATCCTCTTATTCCTACAACTCAAATTCTTTTATATGGATTGAAGAGCAAATTATTCATTTATTTAACACCCTCAAAAGGCGCGTTCTCAATTAGCTTGAAAGGCTGGTGTTTGAATGTAATTCTATTAACTATGTAAAACTGCTAGTTAAACAGAATTGTCTTTTTTCTGATATATATTAGCATTTTTTATTTAAAAAGAACGAATGTTAAATAACCGTACACTTAGAAGTAAATAAATATTAATTAGAATTAAAATGTATAAACATGAGAAACTTAATATACATTGCAATTTTTGCTAAATTTTCTATTTTGACTTACTGCAATATCAGTAAGCTTAAAGATTGTAATTTTTTTATTTCTAAAGAAAATATAAAATTAAATAATACTGATTGTAAGATGCTAATTTTATTTGTAAATTACTTGTTTTTTAAAAGAAAAAAAATGAAGTCAAGCGTTGATGATCAAGTGATCAGCACAGCCGCCTTACTAGTAGTTGTCCTGGGTTTGTGGGTTCGCTTCCTGGCCGATGCTTTGACACATGAAAAAAAATTTGAATAGATCGTAATTAGATTGGTAATTCTTAAATAATAAGCAGCTGCAAAAAATTAAGTTCAACAAAAAACAAACAATCCTTAAAGTCATTTCAGAAGTTGAGAAAATACTTAAAATTCTTTTCTAAAAAGCATACCAGAGATGCAATTTGAGGGAAAGCAATTGCCTTAAAAACTCTATTTAAGTTGTTTTAATGTTCAATTTATAGCAGGTCAATTGTATTCTACAGTTGCATCACTGGACTCTGCTGGTAAGTTTGTTATAGTTTACACAATATGCATTATGGAAAAACTGCACAATGTTATTGGAAATTTAAGGAAAAAGTGCTAATCTTAGTCAAGCATTGATGACCTAGTGGTTAGCATAGCTGCCTTCCAAGCAACTGATTCATATTCACTTTCTGGTCAATGCATTTGACATATGAAAAAAAAGAAAAAAAGTTCTAGTCTTAAATTAACATACTAATTAAACCAATCTGTTAAGATGTAAGCTTGTGAAACTTATCTAGACAAAATATTTTGGAAGTCTATCTAATGAAAACCTATTGGACTGACCATATGATTCACACTTAACTTTGAACATATTTTCTTACTCATACACATGACTCATCAGCAGCTATTACTTTAATATCTTGCACAAAATTAGAAATTATGTAAAAGAGGGAGGAAAATTACATATGAAATTTAAAGTAGTAAAATTCGAAAAGAATTGTAAAGATCGAACTTTTCTATTGAGTAATCAAATTTCAAATAATTACCAAAGCTGCAATTATTTTTGCAGTTTAAAAAAAATATACCAAATAAAATTAAAGTTATGGTTTCAAAGAAAAAGCAGGATCACTTCATCCATGGAAAAATACATAGAAGTAAACTAGAAATAATCTCCTGTGTGTGCACAGAAAAGCAAGAGGAGAAAAAATTTGCCTAAATGTTGAAAAGAGTGTATCAAAACTATATTGATGTTTTCTTTTTGAGTTCAAAAGTTAAAAATCCAAGATATTTAGAAAAAATTTTTATTTAATTTTATTAAATAATACACATTTTTAATAGTAGTAGTTTTATAAAGCATTTTTATAATTATTGTTACTTATTCTTCTCTACTCTTATAGAATATAAAAGGTTGTATTTTTTATGTTGCATCTGATTATTTTGTTATTAGATAATTTAATTTGTAAATGTGTTTTATTTTTTATATGTAGTTCAATGATATATTTTAAACAGAACATGGTATAAAATTATTATTATAATAACTGAATTCTTAAACGATGTTTTATATAGTCATGCTTATTTATATCCTACTGAAACTCTTGTGAAAATTAGTTATTTTTATTTTATTAAAATACTATTGTTTTGTTAAAATTTAAAGGCTTTATCTTTCTTTTGTTCCTGCATTGGTAGTAGATTATACTGAGCTTTGTTGGTTAATGTATATGATAATTGGGAATCTTTATTTATAAGTTACATATGTCATAAATAATTATCATGAGAAAACAGCAAGCATTGTGAGACCTAACAAATAGATTATGGGAAGATAAATTGACTATGTAATAATTATAATGTTATATTTCTAAAGCTGTAACTGGCAGTCACAATAAATTCAAGTCATCAGTATGACATTATTTTAGTAATGGATAAAGAAATAATGGGATAAATAGTTCCCATTTACATCAATACATAATGCATACTTAGTGTTTTTCTGAAGGTTTGTGATGATGGTGTTCTAGCTGTATTTTTATATTGGACTATTTCCATCATCTAATATGTGTGTTGAATGTCTTTAGAAAAGTTTAATTTTTAGTTAAATATTCCAAATGCATTCAACTGTTAGTAATATCACAGCAAACAGGTTAGTATATGCACCAACTGTTAGTAATATCACAGCAAACAAATGTTAATAATATCACAGCAAACAGGTTAGTATATGCACTAACTGTTAGTAATATCACAGCAAACAGGTTAGTATACGCACAATGTTTCGAGAGGTATTTTTCTCCTCTCTTCTTCAGGTGTTGCTGGCCTGACCAGTGACAGTACTAGCATGGGATTCGAACTGGGTCCTTAGATTCTTGATTATTGAAATTTAAGGTAATGCTCTAACCAACTGAGCCATCCTGCCAACTTGTTTGTTACCTAAGTAATATTTATTAAGGCTATAAAGCTTAAGACTATACACCTGAAAAATGACAGTAGGGACCTCTTGTCTTTTAAATAAATCTTGTGTTAAGATTTGCAGAGGTCTCAACTGTTGTTTTTTCAGGCACATAATCTTTAGGTTATAGCCTTGATAAATATTACATTAATATTCTATGTACAAGTCTGGTAAGGAAAAAAATTCCATAAATGTAGTTTCAAAGGTGTGTCATCCTTGAAGTCATCCTCTTTGGGGGTGTCTGGCGGAACATCCATACATCTTGAAGGCCTGCATTTTAATGATCAGTTTGTAGGCCCTCCAAGTCCTCAATTTATGTCCCTGGATCTATGAAAGATAAGATCAACTATGAAAAGTTTTAGTCATTTCACCAAATTAATGATCTTGCTGGGAAGCAGATGGCTGATGGCACTGTGGATGTTGATGTTGATGGCAGCTCTATGACTTTAACTAATGGATCAGATGTCCATTTAACTCTGTTCTATCAATTTCCTCTTTCCATAAGTGCAAAAATAGATCAAGGAATTCTAAGTCTAGATTCTCTTAGTCTAATTCCTCCTCTACTGAAGATGGGGTGATTATGTATGATCTTGTAAACCTTCATGATCATCCTGGTATCATTCCTTCTTTTGGGACAAAAAAGCTTAGACATGACTCCCAGGTCCTTCCAAATTCCTGCTTGACTTGATCATGATGGATATCCTTGGACTGCCAATTCCTGTGGGGAGTTATAATATGAGCTTGTTATGCAATTAGATGAGTTCAGTTCCACTTCTATCCTTGTTGAAGTTGAATCTTGTCTAGTTCCAGAGGCAGATGTTTTCACTGTCAGGAATGATCTGATCTCTGATGGCCATGATCATGTGGAAAAAGTCACTCCTGTCTGTAGGGATTTGAATGAGTTAGATAATGGTTAACATTGTATCGGTTAACATCTGAGGCTTGAATTATCATGATAGAGCATATGCCTTGACACTTTGGTTTCATTGTCAGGCCTTGGATATTTTGTGTCTCAGTGAGACGAAACTGTATTTGCAGTCCAACTCCCATAGTTTCAGATACTTTCACCACTCTTACTCATATATAGCCTCATGAGGTGTGGCAATCATTATCAACAAAAATTCACCAATCACATTATTCAAAATTTTGTTTATTGATTCAAACTGCTTGATTGTTATTATCCAATACTGTGGATGGGTTTTTAATCCAGTAAATGTGTATCTAGCTAAATCATCAGATATTGTTGCCAGAGTGATTAATTCGATTAATTGTGTGCTTAGGACAAGCCCATTTGAGACTATAATTATTGGACACTTTATAATCATGTGTATCTAGCTAAATCATCAGATATTGTTGCCAGAGTGATTAATTCGATTGTGTGCTTAGGACAAGCCCATTTGAGACTATAATTATTGGACACTTTATAATCATATGTATCAATCTTTTCAAACTATATTCCATGTACAAGTCAGCCTTTAATTAGTGGGAGGTATTTCTTTGCTGATTATGCATTTTCATTTTACATTAAGTCATCCCGATCCCTGATTGACCTCGTATTCTTTTTTTCTTCTCTATCTTCATCAATGGAAGCACATCTATGGCCCACAACATTTTCTGACCATTATGTGATGGAAGTAAAAATCATCCCTAGGGATACCATCCAACCAGTGGTTAAAATGATACAGATAATTTGTATGTTGACAAAGACCAATGTTACAATTCAATTGGTTTCAGAAGCTTGCATCATCTTCCACAGAGAAAGACTATTAACTCTTCCTGTGGAAAGCCCCTAAGCAGGTTGATTAATTGTTGTATCATTAAATCTAAGGGTATGGGCTACCTAATCAGTGTGCTGGACTCTATTGCCTACAAACTAAAAAATCTGGCATATGAGGGTCAAAATATTTTGAGCATTATGGTTTTGAAGTCAAAGTACAAATCTATACAAAGGGCCATTGCCAGATATCTCTCATTTAATAGGACCTATCAATACTTGCATCATCAACATTGCTGAACTAAAGGCTATCTTAGGTGGGTCCTTGGGTCTGACAGAAGTTCTAAGGCACCATGGGCAATTGAGGTGCAGGGCAATGGCCACTTGGGTTATTCAATGTCACCAGGATTTGGAAGTTTTATGCCAACAGATTCCAGCTGCTTGGCATTTCACACTCCCATAAAATTTTTGTATCCAGGGATTATGACCAGCACAAAATCACTGAGGCCAGAATTTTTTTAAAATGTAATTATTTTTCTGACCAGATGAATCCTGACCTGCATGGGATTGCCAAATTCCTGTTGCTTCATCTACATTCATTTACTGTTTCTATTGTTAAAAAAATGATTGACTTCCTGGCTGGTGGCAGCTGAGAGATTACTGGGATTTGCCCAATCACCATAGTCCCTCTTATTAAGAAACCAGAGGAGCTACATGAGTTGCAAAATCTCTGGCCAATTTCCATGGTCCCACTGCATCAAGGCCTCATTAAAGAGAATATCCAAGTAAATATCAGAAAGTTATGATCTTATCAGTTTGCAAAGAGGGGGAGCTCCACTGCCAATGCTTTCAGTCAATTTTGCCTCCTGGTAGATCATGTTCACAGGAAAAAGATGCCCTGTCCACTTGCAGTTCAACTCAACTTTTCCATAACCTTTGATTCTGTCAAGACTGTTCTGCTACTTAGTGTTCTGGAAGAACTCCATTGTCATAACTTCAGATGATTGAGAACCTTCTTCAAAATCATGTGTTTCTCTCACTGGATGGAAGAGTTGCTCCAGGTTTTTGGATCTGTATTTTCATCCATCAGGGCTCACCATTAAGTGCACTCCCATTTACACCCCATGTAAACCCATTGCTATTATGCATCAAGGCTATTTTCTCTGCGATACCCATTCCTTTGTTGAGAGAGAGCATTCACTACATTTCCTATATAGATGATATGGTGGTGTTTCTCTCATCTCAGGATGGGTTTACTAGAATCGTGAAACTTTTAGATTAATTTTCTCTTGAATTTGGTCTGAGAGTCAACAGAGCATAATTGCAATGTAGTCCATCTTGACAGGGAAGCAAATATCAGGTAGACTTAAAGCTCCTCAAAGAATTTTCTCAGATTCCATCTTGCCTCTCCCCATCTATTGTGAGGAAAGAGTTGGAGAATTCCTTACTCTCTAAAATAGAAGGCATGATAAATTTACTTTCTAAGATCTATCTTTCTTTGTTGGGAAAAGTTGCTCTCCTTAATGCAGTTGTTACCCAAAATAATTTATTATTTGGTTGGCTTTTCCTCAATAAATGCTTTTATCATGAAAGTAGAATTGCTATGTCAAAAGATATGCTGGGGAAGAGACCCTGTCATCAGTCTCAACTTGCTGCAAAAGCCCAGACCTCTTAATAGATTAGGGCTTCACTCAATCAAAGTTTTCATGATCCAGAGAACTCACAATGTGTTAGTTAAGATTTTCAAGGATAATGTGAATATGAAAAATCCACTTCCTTTAGAGAAAGTAGATCCCACTGATCATCCACCTCCTAGGAGGAGAAATATTTGGTTGCAACAGCTGTTGACAATGTTGGTCCATAACATTACTGCCTCCAGTTCCATGTTCCATAAGAAATTATCCTACTGGAATCCCTATAAGTTGATCTACATCGGAAAATCCAAAGCAGAGAATTTTCTTCCTGTCAGAATCCCTCAACTTATGGTGTTGATCAAGTTTGAAAACTCACACTTAAGTTTGTGGATTTTTTAGTGAAGGTAAATCTTGGAGCCCTGCCTACTGGTATATTTCTTTGTCATCAGAGAAGACACAATATTGATCCTCTCTGCCCCCTGTGTAGAAAACAAGATAAGTCCATAACCCATATACTCAATCAATGTGAATTGTGGACTCATCTTTGAAACATAGTTCTACAGAAAATTATGGGACTTGACTTGGTCTGAGTTAACCTGATTCATGCTGTAAAAAAATGGAAATTTTTGATGTTATCAGACTGGCCACATTTATAAACTTTGTTATTCGGATGATAAGATGCCAAGTTTTATTTGAAAGAGATTTGGAATGTGCTATGGAAGAATTATTCATCAAGTTGTATCATAAATCAAAGGAAAATGATATAAAAACTTGCCTGCCATGGCTTGCAGACCAAACCTGGAGCCAACTGAAGCTTTGAGAATAATAGAACTGTCCTCCACCATGTGGTTCCAATGCTCATTATGGGTTTGCTTAATAGTACCATACATTGTAAAATTTGGTTTCTATTGTATTTTAATTAATTTGTTGATTATTATTAATGAATCATTTCCACCAATACCTTTGATTTATACTCAATGTAAACAAAATTGAGATCCTTACCCTTGTTTTTGGGTGGTCCTCATTTAATTATGACCTGAATTTGGTCAAAGGTATGTTTGTTTTTCTGATTATGTTAACTCACAGTATAAGTTTTGTCATTGATTGTTTATATTGTATTTCATATCCTGGTAGATTTGGATTGTGGGCTAATATAGTCTTCACAAATTATGTATAATTTAACACTATCTTGCTTAAATTTGTTAGTCCTTATATATTTAGTATAATATGCATTCATTCTCTAAGTTGCACATGTTATAACTGGGTTTGTCTAGCCTTCATAACTCTAGATAAACCATATATATTATATAATTTTGTGATCTGTAATTTATTTATCTTGTACTTCATATCATGTTGGGTTTGCTTTATTCATAATCTTCACATCAGGTTAAAATTGTTAACCATGTAGGCTTTATTTGAAGAGCCACTACAGTCTTGACAAGTATTCATAAACAATACCATTTTGGTTAATATTGTTAACATTTCCTTATTTAGTGTAATGTGTTTCAATTCCTTGTAAATTATACTTGCAAATCATCCATGCCATGTAAATCTGGACTAACTATTTGTACTATACTCAATTGAGATTTGTATTTCTGTATAACCTTCCATATTTTATTTATAGTGTAAATAAAGTTTATTTTGTAAGTACAAGTTATTATTTGTAAACTAAGCATAAGTGTTGTTCATTTTATGTTACACACTCTACTGCTTTATCAAAGGCTGCTTGTCTGTAAATCTGTTTCATTTCAGAGAAAATTTTGTGATAAATTATTTTGTGCATATATAACACATTATATATCATTACAACATATAGCTATATGTTGCTTTATCTATCTATCTATGCATCTATTTATCTATATCTATCTTCTTATCTGTTGATATATCTAACTATCCATTTATTCAGCAATCTATCTATCTATGTGTCAGCTATTCATCTCTCTTTATGACTCTCTGCTCATCCTCTTGCCTCTTTCTGACTTTCTGCTCATCCTCTTTCCTCTTTCTGACTCTCTGCTCAGCCTCTTGCCTGCTTACTTACAAAGCTAAGCCAACCCATCTACCTACATAATTATCTATCTATCTATCTAATCTATTTATCTATCTTTCTATTTATCTAAATTATTAAACCATTTACTTTTCTGTATATATATATATTTTAGATAATACAGACTGCACGGATGGTCGTGGTCAAGCTAGTGGTAAAAATATAAAATAATCACTTGAAAATATAAAATTTAAAGTTTTTTATTTGCTTACTTTGTTTAGCAACTATTATTTAAGCTTGTACACAAATTGGAAAAGGTTAATACTGAACCATAAAATATACTATCCAATAAATATATATTTTTATTACATTAACACAATTTTACTACAGCAATTGTTTAAATTGAAATAATCCATTTTTGATCCATGTATATGCTAAGTGCTTTATTTTTAAAAATTATAAATCTATACTTTAGATTTCATTTTTTCCCTAGATGTCAGCTTGATCACAGCATAAGTAAAATTTTGACTTTACACAATGCAATAAGATCATTTGGCATTATGTTTCTCAAGCTAAATTATATTAATTTAATTTCAAAGGTTTTCCTTCCATAATTCAATGTTTGTCAAAAGAGAATTTGAGTTAATGAACATTTTAATTTTGAAATCTTTATTTAATATTATGAATCAATAATTTGGACTTCATTTATGACAAATTTAAGTTTGCAAATGAAAAAAAAATTTTTTTTAAATTATATTTCAACTTTTCAAACTTAAAAAATATATAAAAATGGGAAATATATACTTTTGTTGTTGTTGTTGTTGTTGTTGTTGTTGTTGTTGTTGTTGTTGTTGTTGTTGTTGTTGTTGTTGTTACGTTATTGTAAAAACTAATTAATAAAATATTTGTGGAATGAATTACAAATTTTTAAACTTGAAAGAATTATTCTAAAATCATAACAGATCTATAAAATATTTTTTTCTGAAATTGAAAATTGCATTTATGTTTATCAAGTTATTAGAATTATTCAGAATTATCATCTCTTGACAGATATTTGATGGAGTGTCATATCAATAATAATCATTGCTTCCAATTTAGCATTACTTCCAGAGTCTTGTATATTTAAAAAAAATCTAAGTGTAATTATGAAAATATTTTTTCTTTCAATAATTACAAGAAAAATAATTATTTTAATTAGATACACTATAAAATTATGCACACACCCCACCTCTTGCTGAAAAGAATAGGAGATTCTTACCATTAATATTTAAAAAAATAACCAATCAATGAACTCCTATTTTGACTGGCTTATTTCATTTTATTGCCAGTAGATGCTGTATTGACTGTTCTATGGATTACTAATATCTTCAGATTTTTTTCTAAGTAACAAATCAATATCTAAAGTTAATTCAAGTTTTTAGCACAAATGGTCTTTAATGTTGGTAAAGAGAATTAAAAAAAGTGATTTAAATTTGCAAGCACAGCAATGTTACCACAGTACTTCATACCAAACTAAGTACAGTATTAGGCATGTTAAGAAAGAAATGACTGGACAAGTTTAGTTAGCTGTCAGTCTTTAGATATGATCTTTACTGGAGGCAATAAAATCACCAATGAGACAGTTTGAAACTGGATTTTTGTGAAGCAGTAGTTTTATCTAGCACAGATTGTATATTTGCAGCTCTATTCAGGCATTTCTTGCCTACTATGGTAATGGAAAGGTTTAGAAAATGTGGTTTAAAAATAACATGACTTGGCTAAGTTGTCTCTCCTAATAGCATACTCATTTTAGTGGTAGAAATAATAATAAAGCTAATTGTATTATCTGTAGTAATAGTAAATCAAGAAGCAATGGTAGTAATAAAAATAAAGTCTTCAAGTCACTCCCCAAATATTATTCTTTTTTAAAACAGCAATGCCCTCTATGAATAAATATAAGTCTGAACATTTTGTATTTAAATTCTCAGCTAGCAATATGCACGTATCACAAACTATTTTTAATAAATATAGGTACATAGAAACAACAAACTTTATATGATACAAATTCTTCAAAATTTCTGTCAAGACTTGAGATCGATGTAAAAGTTTTTAATTAAACTTGCTTTCCAGAGAAAACAGCTTAATAGAACAGATGGGTAAACACAATTTTTTTTGGGGGGTAAGAAAGGTCAATCAGTGAAAGAATATGTGGTATTGAATTTGTTATAAAGCTAATTTTATCTTCTGTTGATGGAGTTGCTCATTGTATCAAGAAAGGCTACGATTTTGAAATCATCTTCCTTAATGATACTAGTGCATATTTTATTAGTGTTTATGCTCCAACCTTATATTCAGATAGTTCAGAGAAGACAAGTGTTTATTCCTTGATGGATAACATTATTACAGCAATATCATTAAAAGTCCAAATTTTATTTTTGGGGGATTTTAATGCATGGGTTGATATAGATAGTAGACGTTGGACAAAAAATATTGGAAATAATAGCATTGGTGATGTAAAATCAAATGGTTTGTTATTATTATATTTATGACAAAAACATGGATTGACTATCATAAATATATTGTTTAGACAGAAAAAACACTATCTAGGAACATGGATGTATCCATGCTCAAAACAATGGCATTTAATCTATCACATTGTTGTTAAAAATTAGAATAAAAGAGAAGTTCACATTATAATTATAAGCTCAGATTATTGCATCAATAGTTAGTACACTCTAAGATTAAAATGATAAATGCATTTTATATATATATATATATATATATATTATTCCAATCATGCAAGAGAAGTGAAGTTTGTTCTTAAGAAAAATCTACTTTACTTCTAAATTTCAACAGCTATTAAACACTAACATTTTTGAATCGTCAATATTTTCTTAGGTAATGTGTTATGAATTCAAATAAATTATTGCTTGGAATCATTAAAAAGGAGAATTATGATTGGTTTTCTGACAATGATTTTATTATTAGTATGATTTTCTGCTTGGCAAAATAATATATTAAATCTGAAATTTCATAATAAGTAGTTCAATGATTGATAAGAAGGTTTAAAGTTGTCATGGATTAAATTGGAAAACAAGATTTGGGCATTAGCTGAACTTGGTCATTCAAGATCTTTTTTGATGTATCGAAAGCAATATAAGGTCATGAGAATTTATTAAATTCAGCAATTGCACTTTTTATATGATAGTATTTTGAACTTATGGAAGAACTGCATTTTGATCATTTTTTGAAGAATGTACAAAAATTGATATGACAATTTTAATGATATTTCCATTTTATCTAATTTAGATTTGGCCATATTATATATATTATTATTATTATAGAGTGCTGAAAATCTATAATTATTAAGTAGGAAGTTACCCTTTTATAATGCACAGTTTCTTAAATATTACAAATTCCTAGATTTACTTCCTTCTTAATAATTACAATTTTCCAGCACTTTATAATAATAGATTTACATTTTATAAGTCAGATAGTCTAATTGCAAGTTGTTAAAATGAGACTGTCTTTCATCTTGTGATAGGTTAACTAAATTTATACAATTCAATAATTGATTGTAACTTCAAGTACGCATTAGAATCAAGTCCTGATATAAGCATGGTCAATAAATGTGTATATACAAATATGCTCTAAGCTTAAATGATTCTCTTAAGTTTTTAAAACTCTTACTGGTGGGTAAATGCACTGTGTTAATGCATGAAAATTTATAGTATTTAAAAAATTCCGTTATGAATGGTAACTTAATGAAGTGATATGCATTTTATTGATGTGAAATATGTTTACTTCTATTTTTCAAATAATGTGGAGGTTGCAGACATATATGTTCATTGACATGTCACTTTGGATTGAGATCATTAATTACTCGTTTTAAATGTTTGGTTGAATGCTAAGAATCATAAATAAACTGTTATAATATCTCTATCTTAATACTCTAAACTTACCCTAAATTTGTAATAACATTCTTGTAATAACATTCATCTATCAATAGAAACAAGTTATTCAGCTAAAACTTTTGAGATTTTTGTAATGAATATAATATTCAATGGTGATTTCTATAGCAATTTGAGGTATTTTTAGTTTTGTAAATTTGATTAAGAAAGACACTATTAAGATTATGTGGCACAATTATGTGGGGCAAGCTTGCAATTGCTTTGAAGTTAATTATCTTAAAACACTACCAGATATCTCTTCAGGGCTTTCCATTTTATAAATTTTAAAATGCTGTTGTAATTCCATTAAATTACAATATTTATCTGACGTCTTTTTTTCTTAATATTCAAAAGATGAGCAAAATACTCTCTTTTTCTGGTTGAACTTTCATTATTATTATATCCGTGAAGAATATTCAAAAATGTATTAGGGTTTTTGTTTTTATATTGTGCATCAATCATAAATAATAGATATTTAAAGAAAAACGTTCAACCTAAAATAGTTTAGGAGTGGTTGATGGACTTAAAAACAAGACAATCGTGCTAGTCTCAGTGACCTCAGATATAATATTTTTAATAAGTTGAGCAGCAGATTAAATTATTTTTATTAAATTTATCAGCAGAATATTTTATACCTGCATAATAAATTTCAGGGTTGTAGAAAGGAATTTTTTGTTAACTGAAATGAGACCATAGGAGACTATGAGGCTTTAGAAGTACTAAACAGGGCAAATTTCCCAATGCCTATTCCATATGTTCTTATTGTTACGGCCAGTAGATTATTCATATGCTATATAAACTTGAATAAGCTGCTCACTAATATGTATCAGCCAGTTTATTGGCTTTTTATCTGAGTTTAAAATGAAAAAACACCATAGTCTTTCTTCTTAATTGTTTGATAGTTCTTAACTGAAATATCAGTAAAGATTTCTTGAAGGCAGAATGATGTATGTGAATGAACTTTTTTTATAGATATTTATAATCATAACAAATAAAAAGAAATTATGGCCTTTATTCCCAGGAGACTATAAGGTCACCACCCAAGACAGCAAATGATGGCTGATGATGGAGAGTGCTAAAAAAATTTTGATTACAGATCCACAAAAATAAATTATGGCCTTTATTCCCAGGATACTATAAAGTCACCACTCAAGACAGCAATTGATGGCTGATGATGGAGAGTGCTAAAAAAATTTTTGATTACAGATCCAGTTTGTCATTTGATGAACATTTATTTAGATACTTACAAATGCTGTTCATTTTTATATAAAAAAGATTTCAAGAATTGGGAGAGTAGGACATTGTAGGTCGTTGCGAATTTAATAGTAGAGGTGACAAAGCAAATTATTAAAAAGTGGGCACATGCAATACTGCAAAGGTACAAATATTGGAAGCACAAGTGAGAAAGGAATCACTATAAAGAAGAAATAAAAGTTACAGCACTGTGGAGATTGATGTGTATCAGACAGAATGAAAAAATGAGTTATTAAGCTCAATGGAATGTGACCAATACAGATAATTTAGATTTTTGTATTAACAAGTTCTCATTCTGATGAACTACTAGAGGAGTTTTATATGGGTGTACACATGGCTTTTGGTCAGACCAAATAACATTTTAAAATTTGTCATAGGAGACTTTAAAGCTAGAATTGTTAATTGATTGAAAGATGAAAGCGACGTGCGGAAATTTTTTATGGGGATAACAATGAGACAGGTCGTAGACTTGTGGAATTTTTGGAAAAAGAAAAAATTTATATTATGAATTTTTTCGTTGTGAAAAATGCTAAAAGGAAATGGATATAGAAGCATACAAATGAAAGTATTACAAATAGATTATATTTCGAATACAGAAAAAATATATGTGAAGATTGTAATGTTCTTAATAAATTCAGCACAGAGAAATGATCATCTCTTAGTGAAATATAAGATGTTAATGCGAAATTAGAATAGCAAAAATTATTAAGAAAAATAATATCCATAGATGATATTCCCAACCTTCGGAAACAATCCAATAAATTTAAACTAGAACTTACAAATCGATTTAAAATACTATCAAATATTAAAGATGACTCTGATTTGATAACTGATACACTATTAAGAATTGAAACAAAAATAGCTCCTACAAAAAAGAAGCAATTGACTAGTAAAAGTTTAACGGAGATAAGACAATTTATGAAAAAAGGAATAGTAAAGTATAGAAAAATCAATCATTAAGAAGGACTGAATATCTAAAAAAATTTAAAATGCTAGAAAAACAGTTAATAACAATATAAGAAAATATAATTGTGAGTTATCAAAAAAAGTTACAGAAGAAAATAAAAGTATTAAAAGTGTGATATAATATTTCAGTGTTGGTAGGAAACTTATGTCTGTATTAAAAGAAAAGATGGATCTATTATTAAAAAGAGAGCTGGCACTATGAAATGTATGCAAGAGTTATATAATATCTTCCAAATTAACCAGTTTTTTAAACGAAGAAGTGAAACATGCAATTAAATCAATGATAAAAATAACTAGTTCTGTCAAATGATGAAGCATCTAAGGAAATAGAAAATTGTTGGCAAAGTTATGTACCAAATGTCTAAAATTTAATAAAGAAGTAGTGGATGATTGGAAGAACGCAGTACTAATATTAATTTGTAAAAAGGTGAGACAGGAATATTAAAAATTACAGACCTATCAGTCTTTTATCAGTTCTATGCAAAATGTTTATATAAAATAATTACAACTCATTTCTAGGGACTTTGGATTTTAACCAATCAATAGAATATGATTGATTTACGCATGATTTTAGTACAATGACTCACATTCAAGTATTGACATAAGTTATAGGAAGGTACAATAAATATAAATTGCCATTATTTTTGGGTATTTGATTATATAAGCATTTACACAATCATTAAAGCATTGGGTCCTCGCATATAGCATATTATCATATTGTAAAAAAATATTTATCAAAATTCAACAACAATGATTTGATTTTACACTAAGAAGATTAACATTGAGAAGAGAGTTGTACAGGACGACTTTATATCTCCAAAAATTTTTATAGCAATTTTGCAAAAGTATTTTGTGGATTAAAATGGGGAACCGGGGGAGTAAAAGTAAACGGAGATTGCATAAGTTATCTAGATTCTGAAGATGGTGCAATTAATTTTGAAAATAATGCAGCTTCAGAAAATATTGCAAGAGTTAACAGATAAAAGTAAGTAAGGCTAAAAGGTCTAAAGTAATATTTATGGATTTTTTTTTCTAAAGAAAACTATAAACATTGATAATGATGAGATTGATGATTTGTCAGACAGAGTGACAAGATCAGTTATTCCATTTACTAGCAGATATCAAATGGGGATAATATAAGTTTATTCTCCAACCAGTTCTTATTGTGATAAAGAAGTAAGAGAATTTTTATATAGATGTACAAAAGACTTTTGCTCAGAGCAAAAAACATTATAAAATTGCCAATAGATACTTTAATGCTAGAATTGATAAACAATTGAAAGATGTAGGTGCTGTAGGTAAATTTGGTTATGGTAGTTAAAATGAGAGAGAACGTAGATTTGTGGTGTTTGCAGAAAAATAAAAACTTCATTTTTATTTAATTCTATGAATAACGTTAATACGCTAATACAAGGGAGAATTACATTCTGTTAGACAATTAAATAAATAATTTTCTGAGAATTGCTTTTGACCTGGAGGGGGTCATAATCGTAGGACTTCAGCTTGTCAGTCCAACTGGTGTTAGTACTGAAGAAAACTTGATCTTGATAGTTGTTTCTTATGATATTTTTAAAGAAAAATGTAAACAGAAATGAACATAGAAGCATCCAAATGAAGGTACTGCAGAATTGGATTACATTTTGACTAACAGGAAATATGTTTTTTAAAGACTGTAATATTTTTAATAAATTCAACACAGGAAGTAATAATCGATTAGTGAGACGTAAAAAAGTGTTAATGCAAAACTAGAAAGACAAAAATTATGAAAAATAATATTTAAAGTTCATATTCCTAATCTGCAGGAATATTCTAAGGAATTTAAATTAGAACTTGGAATCATTTTCAAATATTAACAACTTTTGAACTTTCAGATTTAAACGGAATTAACAGAAAGGTAATTGATACCCTTTTACAACTGCAACAAAGGTAGCTGGTATAAAAGAGCAACAATTGACTAATAAATTTTTCTACTGAGATAAAGCAATTTATAAAAAAAGAAAAAATATGAGAAGACAATTTATGAAGAAAAAAAGAAATATGAAATTATATAAAAATGATGAATTAAGGATGATTGAATATTTTGAATTTTGTGAAATAATGCAAAAAAGAGTTGATAATGATATAAGAAAGTATAATTGTGAACTAGTAAGCAAAGTTATAGAAGAGAATAAAAGTCTCAAGGGCATAAAACAGCATTTTGACATTGGTAGGAAACCTATTTCTGCAATTAAAAAAATCGAATTATTACTAAAAAGAGAGATGACATGTTGAAATGTGTAGAAGAGTTCTGTCAGGAAGTATATAGCAATAAAAAACTAAGAAAAGTACCTCCTACAATTATATATCTTTTGAATTCCCTAGGACATTAAATGAAAAAGTGAGACATGCAAATAAATTTATAAAAAAGAGAAAAGTTCCATGTAAAGATAGAATTATAATCGATACCTTAAAAGAAAAAGGTAAAAAAATAGATTATTTTGGCGAAGTTATATATCAAATGTCTAAATGATAAAAATGTACCACGTGATTGTAAAAATGCATTATTAATATTAATATTTCAAAAGACCGATAAAGAAGATATCAAAAATTGTAGACGTATCAGTCTCTTATCAGTTCCTTACAATTTTTTTTAGCAAAATAATTACAACTTTTTACAATGAAATTTGGATTTTGACCAACCAAAAGAACAACTTGAATTTAAAAGTGAGTTTAGTTTAGTACAGTATATCATATCCAATATTAAAAGAAGTTATAGAAAAGACCAATGAATATGAGTTGCGATTATGCCTTGGATTTATAGATTATAAAAATGCATTTGATTCTATAAGCATTTCTTCATTGATTAAAGCATTGGATTATCAATGTGTAGACCCATGATACTGTCATATTCTGAAGAATATTTGTAAAAATCCAATAACAACAACGAGATTTACATAATATACTAAAACAATTAGCATTGCGAAATGTAAGACGGGATGATACTATATATCCAAAACTTTTTACAGCAGTTTTGCAAGAATTATTTTGTGAAATTGAACCGAAAGTTAAGGGAGCAAATATAAATGTTACAAGAGTTATCGATGCAAGAAAGAAAATAGAACTAAAGATAATTTTCTAAAGAATAAAATATGATTATGATGAGTTAGAAGAAAACAACTACAACTACTTTGATCAGATTATTACTACATATGGAAACGTAATTAATAAAATTAGTCATAGAATTACACTTGGTAAGCGTGCTTTTGGTAGAAATTAAAAAAAGATTTCTAATAAATGTGTTTTACCAGTTCTTACTTATGGATACGTCAGACCCCTCAAAGAAATATGGAGATATGCATATCAGGAATAATAAAAAGTGATTGGAAATAAAATGCATGGATGATAAACAAACAGGGGTTACTGAAATCATTGAATAAATTAAGAGACTGGAGTGGAGTTGGGCTGCAAATATTGCTCTAAGAGATGATAATAGATGACAGTTGAAATCTTAAACCGAATTCCAAGAGATTGTAAAAATCCTAGTAAGAGACAACATATGAGATGAAGGATGAAATAAGGAAATGTGCTGGTATAGTATCGAGAACAGAGGCTAGAGATTCGAGAAGATGGACTGAACTTGGAGAGACCTTTATCTTACAGTGGATTAATAAATGTTGAAAATGAGGAAATGAATGATTAATTAAAGATTAAGAAATCGAAATATCTTGGTCATATTATTCATACAAATGGAAAAACATAATGGAAGACAGAATTAAACTTGGATTGAGTACTTTTGTTAGAAATAACTTAATATTTAAAGGAAATATGCCTATGTATTTAAAGTGAAAGATTTTTAATAAATATCTTTTCATCAATTCTTACTTCTGTATTTCAGATGTAAATATTAAAGAACAATTCAGAGATTTTAGACTACTCAGCAAAGTATATAGAGAAGTATGTTAGGAGTAACAAAAAAGAATTGAAATTCATGGGTGAGAAAACAAACATTGACACCATTGAGAAAATTAAGAGACTACAGAAGAGCTAGATTTAACATATTACTAGAAAAGATGATAAAAGATAGACAAGAAAAAATGTTAAACTAGATTTCAAGAGATTGTAAAAGACATAAAATGGACCACATGTAAGGCATATAAATGAAATAAGGAAAAGCAATGGGATGGTGTGGAGAAAAGAATTACAGATTGGAGAAACTGTATTAAATTTGGAAAGACCTACAAGCCAGAAGTGGATCGATAATGGTTGAAAATCATGTGTTGAAGAAGATTTATACTGCTAAATTTCAATGAGTTAGTACACTATGAATGAGTATATATATATATATCACTAGATGGAGCTTACCAATAGCTCTCTCCAGATCAATTGTTTTCGAGCTTATGGCTCACCTCAGTGACACTTATAAAAATAAAGCTTGTTTAGAGCTATTGGTAAGCTCCATCTAGTGATCATTTAAATGCAAGCTTAAAAGCAATTACGAAATTGATAACTTGTTTTATTAATTATACATATATCACATCATATGATATTATCATCTAATTTTTTATTTTATTATTTGAAAGATAAGTACAATATTCTAATTTTTTGGATATACTGTATAACGTTATTTTCACATAAAAACGGTGACTAAAAATGTAGTAGTTTTTAGATATTGATATTTCAAGTTTATATATAAAGTTCTTTAATTTAAGCAATGAAGACATATAAAAACTCGTGTTCCACAAGGGAAATCGATGCTCAAAAATTATTAGACAGTTGTTTGAAAATTAAGACATTTCAAACAGTTTTTAGATGAATTCATTAGTACAGCATATATTTTTTTTAAACTGTTTTTGTTGCATTTATTAGAGAAGTCTTTATACTTTATGTAATGAGTTTCATAATTTTAATATCGTAAAAATGTATTTTTTAAAACTGAAACGTCTTATTATTTTGCAAAATAATAATAAACTTTATATTCAGTTTATATTTTTAAGTTTATTGTGCATTTAAAACAGAGCATGAGTTTTGAAATAAATTATTAGTGGTATTTATATGATAATAATTAAAAAGGTAGTATTTTAAAAATATGAGATTATACTATTTTGATAATTATGATATTCTTTATTGTCCCTTTTTTTAGTTAATGGTGGTAGAATGAATAAATTCGGTAAATTGAATTTCTTATTAATAAATATAAAATATTGATAATTTATTGGGTTGTCATGTGATCCTTCATGTCAGTCGCTAGAGGCGCGATTTCTAATCAAAAGCACATTAATATAACGTTCCCGGGCCAGCGATTCTCTATTAATATTGACTTTTTTTTGGTTTGTTTGTTTGTTTACAAAGTTTACTTTCTTTCGTTTCTGAATTATTTTTTCCAAATAATATTTTTGACGATGATATAATAATAGTTGTTGTTTTTTATTTTTTATTGACAAGAGGGTCTTTTTTGGTGTGTGTTCAAATAGTAATTTGCGTTTGTTTTTCTTTTTAAATAGTATTACTGTTTTTGTAAAATTGGATTGCCGAAATTTAAGAGAGAACGGGTCTTTTTTGGTGTGTGTTCAAATAGTAATTTGTGTTTTTTTTTTAAAATAGTATTACTGTTTTTGTAAAATTGGATTGCCGAAATTTAAGAGAGAACAGGTCTTTTTTGGTGTGTGTTCAAATAGTAATTTGTGTTTTTTTTTAAAATAGTATTACTGTTTTTGTAATATTGGATTGCCAAAATTTAAGAGAGAACGGGTTTTTTTTGGATGGATCTTTAAATAATAATTGACATTACTTTGATAGGTTTCCATTTGATTTCTGGCAACAATTAGTGGGAGGGGTGTTTTTGTGTATGATTAAATAAGAATTTACGTTACTTTGATAGGTTTACATTTGATTGCCGAAACAATTATCGAAAGAAGTGTTGTTGTTTTTTTTTACGTGTGCGTGTGTATGCTTAAATAAAAATTAAAACCATTACTTTTATTGGTTTACATTTGATTGATGACCAATATGACTTTCTTTCATTTATAAATTATGATTTTTGTTTCTACGAATAAATATTTTTGACAATAGGACAATAATAGTTGTTGTTTGTTTAATTTTTTTTTGACAAAAGGTTGTTTTTCGGCGTAGTTTCAAATAGTAATTTGGGTTACGTTTAAATAATAAGTTACCATCTTACTTTGATTGGTTTACATTTGATTGACACTAATTATTGGGAGGGGTGTTTTTTTGTGTGTACAGTTGAAGACAACAATTATTGGGTGAAGGGGTGGGTTAATCGTTTAAACAATAGTAGTTTTAAGTTACGGTCTTATTTTCATTGGTTTACATTTGATTGCTGATACTAATTATTGGGAGGGGTGTTTTTTGTATGTATGGTTGTAGACAACAATTATTGGGGAAAGGGGTGTAACCGTTTAAAAAATAGTAGTTTATGTTACTTTTAGTGGTGGTGTACATTTGATTGCTGACAATAATTAGTGAGAGGGGTGGGTGTTTTTGGATGATGATTAAATACTAATTTACCTTCCTTTTTATTTTACATTTGATTGCCGACAACAATTATTTTGAGAAAGGGGTTGTTGTTTTTTTTTGTGGATGTTTGGTAAATCAAAATTGAAGTTACTTTTATTTATTACATTTGATTGACAACCAATTGACTTTTTTTTCGTTTATAAATTATTGTTTTGGTTTCCCAAAAACATAATCTTTTTGACAATGGGACAATAATAGTTCTTAATTTCATTATTATTGACAAGAATGGATCTTTTTGGTGTACGTTTAAATAGTAATTTTGGTTGTGTTTAAATAGTAATACTGTTTTTAAAAATTTAAGTGAAAAAATTAAAGAAACAATGGGGGGGGGGGAATATGGATCTTTAAATAATAATTTTTGTTACTTTAATTTGTTTACATTTGATTGACAAGGATTAGTGAGAGAGGTGTTTTTGTGTATTTTAAATAATAATTTACATTTTTTGGTTAACAACAATTATTGTGTATGTTATGTTACTTTATTTATCAATTTGGTTAATAATATTTACTGGAAGACATTTCAATATCATTAATGGCATGCTGTATAGTCAACTCGTCATGGCTCCACTAATGCAGCAAACGTAAAGACTTGATGAACGACATTTGAAATCCCTCAAACCAGCTGTCTTTTTGAAGTGCACATTTCTTTCTGCAAGAATGAGACTTACAAATGAAAGTCCAAAGATCTTTATGGACCTCAAGTCTCATACATTCACCACACAAACATCTTTTTTTCTTTCAGCAGGATGTTTTTCTGCTGTAGAAATGTTACAGCACTGGCATCTTCCATGTCTGGCAATTCCCATCTTTTCATATTTTCTGTTTTCGAATTTGCCATACTTTTTGTCTCAGAAAATTTCTCACTAAAACGTGACTTAAAGAGTGATCTTTAAAATATTACGCTAACCCACTGTAATCGAAAATTTAGGAGGAATACAAATTTATGAGGAACAATCATGATACTATTAAAATTGTTAAAATGTAACAGTACATCAATTCATCTTTAAAAAAAGGGCACCGATGAAAATTTAAATAATTTTGACACGATCAAATTAACACACCCTCGTACGATATTGTTACATCAAATACATAACACAGCATTATGATATAGTGCATGACACAAACAACTATAGCATTTTCCTCTGCTTTTAGCATCGGAAAAAGCCACACCATTAGTCGCTAAGCTGAGTTAACATTTTTTCTAGATTTTATCGTAGAAAGAAGACTTAACTCCGAGTTAACAATATTTCTAGGATTTATTTTAGAAAGAATGCTTAAAGGTTTGAGTGCAGCCACGGAAATGGCATATTTCTAGAAATTTAGCTAGAAATCCCGCCTCTAGCGGCTGACATGAAGGATCAGATGACAACCATTTATTGTAATTAAATATTTTTGACCTAGAATATATATATATAAGAAATAATCTTTGAAGAACTAGGTATATTAACGTAACATTCTCAACTATCAGTTTTATTTCATTTTGCAGACCAAATTCAATTATCCTCAGCTATCAGTCAAGATTTTCTGTTGTCAGGATATTAGCAAATAATATATAATAGGAAAAATTATCAAATTAACAAAGAAGTTCATGCAATTTCATTTAAATTTGCAAAAATTTTAAATTCACCAGACAGTTATTTCAACTCTTTTTAATAATCTTTTAAAAAAAAATAGCCAAATACCAAGTCTGTAAAGATTAAATCATGAGACTAATAGAATCTAATATTCTGATCTATAAATTTCCAAGAAGTAGCTTTAGTAAGTAACACCCTCTAGTATTAATGTAATCCATTTTCAAACGAAAATATTCATTTACAATCATACTCAAATAATATATTAGATAATGCTATTTATTAGAGGAAATTATCAAATCAGCTGAAACATTTGTGAAGTTTTAGTAAAATTGGCTTATGATTGAATATCTCAAGAGAGCTAATTTTTATTCATTTTAGTAACCATTTAAGCAAATAATAAAGGATCAGATATTTAATTATCTAATTATATAATGCAAACAAGATGTAATTATAAGGGATAATTTTTCCAAGACTGGCTATATTAATAAAATAAGTAAGCCTCTTTACTTTAAACAATATACCATAAGTGGGAGAAATTAATGATTAACTGATCTCTTGATGACGTGGATCTTCCTTTTAAAAATGTTCAGGATTTAAACCTGAATTATGTAGTTATGTTTTAGCAAAAACAGTTAACTTTACTTTGCAATACTAGTAATATTTACTGAGGCTATAACCTCGATAATATGCGTGTAAAAATGCGATAGTAGGGACCTCTACAGGTGTTTTAACCACAAGCTTACGCTATGGAAGAAAAGAGAGATAAAAACCTGAAATTTAAATGAGTCTAAGATATTGAAGCCATATAATCCTGATTGAATTATAACATGACTTTGAATATTTATTAATTTTAGATACCTTATCATTTGGCTAAATACTTGTTAAAATAACAATAAATAAATAGTCACTGAACTATTTAATTATTCAAACAGTAGACCCAGATTCAAAATATTTTATTGATTTGAATGTTAGATATTTTGTTGGAAAGTAAAATAACGTTAATAGGAACTCTAGGTGTATAATTGTACTAATCCAGTTGATTATACCAAGCTTCATTATTAAAGGCAAAAGCCAGAAACAAGTAATAGAATTTAAATTTTAGTATTTAAAATAACAGTTAATGTTGTTGTACTATATAACTGTCCTTGCTTTACCATATATGAAATGGGCAATTAAGTGATTTATTGTTATTATTAGCTATATTAATGCAGTATCCTCTAACATCAAAGTAATCTTATATAGATGTACATTAAATCATGATGTTTTAATCTGTTAACGATACATATTTATGGGTACAGATTAAAGTAAATTCATTTTTTGTTTTCAAAGTAGATTACGTTGAAATCAACATTTTCATAATAGATTATGTTAATCCTAATGGGCATTGCATTTATACAACTAGTGCTTGAATGTTTATCATTCCAATTACATTACTGTTAGTGTGTTTAACTATATATTTATGTATTTGATGTTATAGCTTGTTTACAGACTTATTAATAATGAATAGAAATTAAATCGGATTTGCAAATTTAAATTATATGATCCAAATGAGGCTTTGTAGAGAGATATTCTGATTTGATTATTTGTCATGATAAATATCATTGTCAAACTATAATATTTATAAAATTTATAGATAAAAGATAAAGAAAATGCACTTTTAATCTAAAAAAATGAATTACATTGATGCTAGATAAAACTTTTTTAATATAGCTATATTTGGAAAGCTATTATTTTACTTAAATTATTAATTATTATCAATTAATTAACCCCAATAAGACATGTTGTACGATGGGTTATTTGTAAAAGAAATGTGTAAATACTATTTGGTAGTTATTACTAACTTAAAACTTAAGTTTACTACATCCCTGCTATGAACAGAAGCTAATATTCGATCCCAAATATAAATAAAAAATATATGTTCATATGGACATAAATGATTGGCTGTGTAGTGGTATACATTTGAAGAGGAGATAGATTAAGGCAACATCAAATTTGAATTACTGATCATATCATAGAAAAAGAAATAAACTCAGAAAAAAATATATATTAATAAACATTACTAATTATAGATGTTTTTAAAGTTTATTTTATTCTCCTGTTTATTTATAGTTTTTAACTATATCAACTTGGGATAGAAAATGTAAAAAACATGACAATTTTGTTTTTGAATTACCTTTCCTAGAATTTATGAATGTATGGGCATCAAATACCAATTTTACTTCTACCATATTCTGAAAGATTCACAATTTTATTTTGTATTAGAAATTATAAATTTATTTAACGCGATTGCACATTGATCACATAAGTAATATTTACTAAGGCAATAAACCTCAAGAGTGTGCACTCGAAAATGCAAAGGTAGGGAACTCTACAGGTCTTAACCACAAGCTTACGCTTTTCTTCCAAAGGGTAAGCTTATGATTAAGACCTATAGAGGTCCCTACCTTCGCATTTTCAAGTGCACACTCTTGAGGTTTCTTGCCTTAGTAAATATTATCTGTATTAGAAAGAAATAAAACTAAAACTTCTTATAGGCATTAAAGCAAATCAGCTCAGGTGGATTCAAGTTTAATTGATTATAAAAGTACTAGATTTTCACCCCAGAAAAGAAACAAATCAATGCAAAGTTAGCTTGATATTCTCTGGATAGTTATAATACTTTTGGAAATATTTATAAAATAGAATAGATAAAAATGAACATTTAAAAAATAATGGGGTTTTAATTTGTATGTATTAAAGTTTTACAAATACATATTTATTTCCTAAATAATTATTATCTTTTTTCATTTCTCAAAGACATAACTTTAAAAGCAAAATATGTTCTAAGTCAAATATTCACTTTTAAAGTATAAATATTTGTTAATACTATACAAAATAAATGTTTCAATATTTTATCAATAATGATTACATAAATATTTTTACTTTCAGTATTGAAATCTATCGCCATTTCCTTTGTTTTTGGAATTCAATAATTTTAAATTGAAATTTAATATATTATGTTTTTAGTTATGAATGTACGGTATAATTAAAAAATTAAAAAGAAAATAACTCCATATCCCAATGAGATCTTATATATAAACTAATTTTCAAACAACAATAAAATATAAAAAGAATACAATGAAATAATGTATTTTTTTAGCTTTGTTAATATTTGAACTAATTTTATAGATATCATTATAAATTAGAATGAAATATGTCTATAAGTTTGATTTAAGTGAGTATAAATGATTTGAAATTATTATTCAACTACTAAGAGGATGAAGGCAGTATCTTAATTTTAACAATCCCAAAATTCCAAATAAAATGACATATTAAATAAATATAACTGCAAATAAAAGAGTAACCTTGTTATTTTTTTATTGTATGCACACACACACACACACACCTTTACAGCCAACAAGCAATATTTCTTTTGTATAAAGTGAATCATTTAGGATGTGTGCATTATAGTTAAAGTGTCAAGAGTTTCTATATAATTTTTTTGTTTAACGTCATTATTTTTTTTCATATTATATACTTAGCTTGATCTCAATAATAAAAATTTTAAATTGCAAGTACTTGTACTAGTTTAACTATTCAAACTTCATTTGCTTTTTAATAAAATTCATCTTTCCTCTTACAATCCTTTACATCATGAGTAACATTTTTTATTACAAACAGATGTACTGGATTATACTAGCCCTAATGAAGGTCTATATTAAACTAGTGTTATCATTATAAAAGTAATATATATAAAATACATATTTTGCAGGTTCATCCATGTTAAAAAATTTAAATATTGATATACCGACATTTCAACTTGATCACACAAGTTATCCACTGGGTGATAAAAGGTAGAAAGACGGTTGTAGAGGCGCTACAATCACTGATTTGAAAAAAAAATGTCAAAGTTCCACCAGTAGTGGATGACTTGTGTGATCAAGTCGAAACATTGGTATATCAATATTTATAAATTTTTTAATACGGATGAACCCGCAAAATATGTCTTTTATATATGCAACCCCGTGAAAATCTTCATATCAACATATATATATATATTATCAAATGTACTCAGCCTTATGTCATCTTATATTTAAAGTAAGCATAATAAAAAATAAAATAAATTCATTAATTTTGCATGTCTATGGAAAGTCAGTGACTAAAATAAAAATAATCACCTAAATATGCCTAATTGTTTGAAAAGGAAGGTTTTTAATAATTGTTTTACCAGTTTTTACTTTTGGATCTGAGACGTGGATACTTAATAGAAGAACAATACAGAGACTTCAGACTTCTCAAAGAAATATGGAGAGATGCATGTTAAGAATAATGCAATACATGGATAAGAGAACAAACAGGTATTATTGACATTGTTGAAAGAACTAATAAATTGGACTGGAGTAGACTGGACATATTTCTAAAAGAATAAAAGACCCAAAAAAGACCACAATGATCTGAATAAATGAAATAACAAAGTGTGCAGGGATGATGTGGAAAAAGGAGGTTAGAGATCAGATAAGATGGATTGAACTTAGAAAGACCTTCACCCTGCAATGGATTGATAATGGTTGATGCTGATGATGATATCACAAGCAGATACTGGAGTCTTTTAACTTTTTATTAAAAATCTTAAAATGAAAATGAAATTAGTATCTGTTCTAAAAATATGTTAATGTTAATTATAAAATAACTTTTTAAAAATCTTAGTTTTATCATTTGCTTCATTTACCTAATCCAATAAAGCTCTTTTGTAGTAGTAGATTCAATCTCATTCAAAAATCTCAGTGAATTCTGATTGTTCTTATAATTTTATACTTCATTGTTATAACTTATTTATTAAATGTTTGTCCCATTATTCTTTCTGCATAATTTTTATTATGAAATATCTCATTTCTAACATGCCAATTCTAGTTACAATAAAATAGAGTTTGGTTGTAATTCAGTATTCCATTCGCATCTGTATCTAGATACTGTCAAGTTATTGATATATATCCTCAAACCAATATTCATGCAAATTTAAAAAAACATGTTGAATGTATTTTCTAATATTGACAGCTAAAGCCTATGAGTGATTTGAACGTTCTGAAATAACATCTTTATTTGTTGCATACAAAACATTACAACTTTTTGTGAAAATCGCCTTTTTTGAGTTACCATAGGCTTCAGCATAGTGGGAATTCCAAATAAAATAAAATGAAATTTTTATTTTGTTTTTATTTGTGCAACGTAAAAAAATTAACTAGCAATCCTAGTATCCTATCATAATTTCTGTTATTTAAAGATACTTACAAACTGTTGAACATATCAGTTTTATATAAATCAATTAGTGTTGAAGATGCTATTGTTTTTCATTAGTTTCAGTATAAATGCTGCATGTTTTTTTATTAACTTTTTCATGGAGAAGATGCATGATTTAAATAAGGTTTGTGAATAATCACTTAATTTTAAATATCGATATGCATTGTTTATATTAAACATAAAATTAGCATTAACTACATCAATTGTGCTGTTCAAATTAGTAAAAGACATTATAATTTTTTAAACACAGTTTTTATTAGCTAAAAATAAGCCATAAATCATGTGACTTTCTTAATAAGCTTGTAATTATAAAAACTAAAGGGCCTGCAATAGCCCTAACAAGCTTTATTGATAAATTCTGCCAAGAAAGCATTTAAAAAATTCAATCTAGAAATTATACCTATCCTCAGACCAGTTTCATGCTTTTGGCATTCTTCAGTAAAACACTAGGATATTTCAGACACCAGATCCAAAATACCAACTCAAAGCCAGCACTTATTTGATAGTTAACTTTCAATCAGACAATCTGACTATTAATATATATGGCTGAAGAATTCTAAGTCCCATATAGCTATTTAAGTTGGATAGCTGGGTTTGAAGACATATAGGTGTCAGAAAATTTTAGATTATCTACTCAAACATGGCTTTGAGTTGGTATTTTGGATCTGGTATCTAAAATATTCAAATGCCCCACTGAGGAATTTCAAAAGCATGAAATTGGTCTGAGGATAGGAATAATTTCTAGCTAAAGATTTTTTAAATGCTTTCTCTTGCAGTATTTATCAATAAAGCATGTTAGAGCTATTGCATGCTCTTTAATTTTTACCTTGTTTTTATATTTTCATAGCAAAATTTTTAAAAAAAATAACATTTTAGTCTTTCCTAATTTTCTAAAAGAACATCAAGCTTTTAGAAACAATTTTATGGCATAAGCACTTGCATGTGCTTTTGATTGCGGTAGATAATTATTATAGTATGGTAAATAATTGTCTTATAAATTTAAGCCATAAAAGCACAATTATAATTTGATAGACAATATACTGTTTCTGCTGTATTTCTAAAATAATCCAGTAGTTTTAAAGGAAGTATCACCTTGGAACGTCTCCAAGTATGCATCAATACTTTCTTATATCTTTAAGATTACAATGTGCTGAGTAAACTTATTTAAGCTGATATATTTGTCCAATGATCAGATAAAAGCTATTCGTTGGCTTCTTGGTTTACTATTCAAAAGAAAAGCAAATTACTCATTATTCCATGTCAGAAATTATTATTATGTTAATGAATAACTTTCAAAGATGTAACAATTTTATGATATCGGTATTTTAGATCCAAACATAGATCTCAGTATTTTTAGAAACAGAAATTCAACTACTCCTAAGAACGTTTTAAAATAACTGGACGACTTCAGATACTTATTTTGCTTAGTCGCACATAACATAAAATAGTTTTTTATATATTTCTCAGATCTAACCGCTTCACCTATTTATATAGAAAGTAGGTTGAAGTAAATAAGGGTTCTCGATTCCCCTCTTTTCTTTCAATGTGTAAGCTTGTGGTTAAGGCCTGTAGAGGTCCCTACCTTCGCATTTTCAACCACACATGCTTTAGGTTTATTGCCTTAGTAAATATTACTTAATATTTTATTAATGTAAATAGAGAGATTTGAATTCAGGATTGTTCAGCCTATTCATCCTCCACTCTATCTCAAGAAACTGACATGCTTGCCTGTACACATATGAAAAAGATACATGATTCTCATTATGCATAATCATGTAGAAACATTCGCATAGCAATTGGGCTAGATCATAACCGACCGCACATATAAACAATTGCTGCTCCGTTTATGTATTGGTTGCTTGAGATAGATATAGGATGCATAGATTGAAAATTTCTGAGTTCTAATCCCTCTGTTTACATATTTAGAAAACACACAGTATAAGCAAATGACATTCTGCCTTAGAATTATATATTTCATTAAATATTATTATAAATTTTAAAAATAATAATTAAAAAATATTCTATGTATTTTTGTCTTTTAATTATTTTTTTATTATTGAAACTTTTTATTCTGCATCAGATTTAAAACCACAATAAATAGTAGAGATATTATTTTATAAGATTGTATTGTAATATAATATTTTTTTTTGTTTAGATACCGTTGGAGGACAGGACAAGAATGCAATGGCGAGAGGTAAATTATTTTTTTTAGTATTAATGAAATACCCTCTAATATCAGTAATATTCCACTTTGCACATAAAAATAAATCCACTTTCATATGCCATTATATTAGACAATGCATCACATGATCAACAAAATTTCTCATGAACTTTAGTTTATACATTTCTATTGGAATTCTCATTAATCTTATTCTATCTATATAAGCTTTAGAAATCAATAGATGCCAGTGTTTAATAAATCCTTATCTAATGCTGTTCTATCTAAATTTTCAGACTAGTTTCTAGCTTATGACATACATCACTTAGAAGCTTATAGCTGATGAAAGCCATCAGCTAGAAACTGGTCTAAGGATATTTGGATAAAACAGCATTGGATAAAGATTTGTGTAGCATCCGGTGTCTAATGATTACTAATATTTTCATTAAATTCTATAAGAGTAGTGAGAATAGATACAATTAGCCAATAAATCGCTAACGTCATGTTTAACATATTGTTTTCTACCATTTATAGCCTATAGACAGATGCTAAAGTTGTAAAAAAACTAGTTACCATAATATATAGAAACTAAACTGGTTTCAGATTAATATAAAAATGCAGGCAAAAATGCTTGGATTAAAAAAATTACTTTTATCAATTTAGGCTGAAGTTTAATAATAAAACAAAAGTAAAGCATAGATATTAGGGGGGGAATGTATTAGATCTAGATAGATCCACATGCATGGATAAAAAAAATTCAAGATGCATCTCACTAATGAAAGCCATATACTAAGTACTAATCTGGGGATATTTGGATAAGGTAGTACTGGATAAAAATTTATTAAGCACTACCACATAGAATTTAAGATTTATTAAATCTTATAATAGATGTCATAAAAGTAGTAAGAATAGGAAAATATCCATTATTATTTAATGATATTGATTAAAGTGAAATGTTCATAAAATCTGATTCAAATAAAATTATAATTTAATTTCACAAAATAGTATAATTTTTGCTTACTCTAAAAACTTTTTAAATACAACCACAAACTTCCAATTGCAAATTATATTAAAGCAATCCTCATTATTATTAAGTAAACCATTCTTGGAAACTTAATGGAATAGCAATACAGAGACTTCAGACCACTTAAAGAAGTATGGAGAGATCCATGTTAGGAGTAACAAGAAGAGATCGAAAATGCAATGTATGGGTAAGAAAACAAACAAGTGTTACTGACCTCATTGAAAAAATTAAGAGACTGAAGTGGACTTGGGCTGGATGGACAATTGAAATTTTAAACTGGAATCCAAGATATTGTAAAAGACCCAGAAAGAGACCACATGTGAGATGGATGGATAAAATAAGAATGTGTGCGGGGCTATATTTTATATATATATATATACCCAGAGTCCACTCACACATTTTACAGTGAGATGCAATTGACAGTCATTAAGCGTTGATTAAACCGAATGGGAATAGAAGTTCTTCCTATTCCATAAATTATATCTCTAGCATCAAGAATGTTTAAAGTGTAATTATTTTAAAATTGAGTGAATATTTTTAAAAAAAATTTTTTTATAATCTTTTTGACCAGAATAATTGTATAGTTTATTATATTTATTTCTTGGAAATAATTCAGAATTCGTTAAAAATATCTTTAGGGCAATCATTAAAATTACTTATTTTTATCCAGTAATACTCATTTGTTCTTTATTTGATATTATTGGCTTACCTGCTCAAGTATATGTGATATAATTTACATAACCTTAATTACCTTAAGTTTTTTAAATTTTAAATTTGCATTTTTTGTCCTCTGCTGAAAATTTTGCGAAGCTTTTTGCTTTTATGGCTTTAAAATTCATGTATATTGATTTTCTATTTTAAATACACAAAAAGTCAATAGGTGGCTTGGAAAGCCAAGAGGTGGTCCAATAAACAATCGCAAGCTCCGCTGATGTAGGATACCCTCATTATATATTTTGCGATATCAAACCTTGAGTGTTCACTTCGAGAAAATATTAAGGTCATCAATTAAGATGGTGTAAAAACTTCATTTTTTGGAAAGTTTATGATTACATTGGTAACCTAATTATCTAATAATTATTAAAAATGAAACGTAAGTGTATTTATATATTCATTTTTTACGGAAATGTTTTATTTTTAAATAAAAAGAATATTTTCTTCTAAATATTGTTACTATAGAGATTATAATCACGGAAAACACTCTGTCTACAAAATGAGGTCATGCACCTGATTGGTATTATATTTAGCAATATCATAAGAATTATAAAAAAAAATGTAAACTTTTAAAGCATAATTTGATAGATTCAGTAGTTGTTAAAAAAAATTCGTTTACATTTGTAAATCAAATTTGAAACTTGGAAGATTTCATTCCTTTTATAAGAATCGGCTCCACCAAAAATTTGATGTGATTACGTTTTGTTTTAAATAAATATATTATTTTTAAAATAATTACAGAAATCAAATGTGATTTTTTAAAATTTATTTAATTTATAAAAAAGAATATCAAATGAAGTCAAATTTATTATATTCTGGTAAATAATAAAGGTTTAATAAAATGAAAGTTGAAAGCTTAAATCTAATGAGAATAAAGAAATCTGACTTAGTTCTGCTCCCTATTTATTGAATACTACAAATATTGTTAGAGAATAGAAATAATAACGTTTTTAAATTAATAATGAGTTTATATTTTATATAATTATTGTCCACAACTAGTAAAATGATTTTTACTTAATTGATTCTTATTTAAGCACTTTAAGGTTTGTATTATTAATTAATTAATTAAATTGTGCACTAAGTTCAATGGCTAATAAACGATTTATGTTTAAAAACATAGTGGCTGAGAGCCAATAAATTACTTATGAATTTCAACCAAAAATGCCACTGCATTTTTTCACTCATGCACACACATACTAAATTAATATTACAATATATGTGCGCTTTTACTATTTTTTCGGCATCTTAAATTAAAGAATAACATATTTTTAAAAAATATCTGTTTTAATTTAATAACTAGAGAAAGTCAGGTCTACTATACAGGAAAGATTAAAAATTGTTTTTACTGCTCAACACTGCTTTTGATCATAATCATAGCACATATTTATTGAGTAAGATATCTAGTTTATAATTTTTCTTGTAAAATATTAAGATGAATTCTGTTTTTTTAGAATGTTTTTGCAGTATTTTTTAAAATGTTAAATAGATTGATAATTTGTTTGTTTGTTTTTTTTACTTTAGAAAAAATAGGTAGAGTGACAACATTGGTTCGCAATATAATACAATCTGCAGAACAGATTATGGACATAATGAATAAAGTACTAGAAAAAAAGATGCATTGAGAAAATTGTATTTCAGATTCACATTGGAAAATTAGTATCAGAGATCCATGATAAAGATTGATTGAAAAGCAGTTGAGATTTAATTTAAATTTTTGTTTTTAAAAAAAATTGTTTGCACACATAAAACTAAGCATATTTTAATTTAGAATGATCTGATAAAATAGGTGTACCATACATTAATAAAATTCTTGTTTTCAATATCTTGTTTATTTATTTATATTATTCAAACTTTTCCTACTATCTTTACTTTTTTTGTCATATACAGGTTTTTCTCACCTTTAGAAACTTTAAAACCATTTATACGTCCAACAATTTTTTTTTCCTATTAACTTTTTAACGTATAAAATAATTTTACTCATTCATTCCAACACTCTACATTTTGAATTATATCTTGTTGCCTACTATTTAAATTAACCTAAATTTGTATATTTCAACATAGACAATCATTTGCATACTTATCTAAATCTCTGCTGCAACCAAAGTTGAATTCAAAATAAAATATTTATGAAAACTTTTTGAAAATTTAATTCTAATTGGATGTAGAATAAGGTAATATATATATATATATGGCTGCAGAAAAAAGTTTGCTATTAACTGAAAGGAGAGCCTTTAATTCCTCGTGGAGGCCTTAAAGGAACTAAGCAGGGCTAATTCCTAATGTCCACTCCATATGTTCTTGTCATTGCAGGTGTTATTACTATGTGATTATTCATATAATATATGAATTGGATGGGCTGCTCACCAACACACATTAGCCAGCATGGTAAGTTTAATGGCTTTTTACCTCTGAGTTTAAGATCAAGAAACACCGTGGTCTTTCTTCTCAGTTGCCTGATAAGGCAGAATGAATGTTTGTGTAAATGATAAATATTTTTCTAATACATATATACAATTATGACAGACAAAAATAAATCATGGCCCTTATTTCCAGGAGGATGTAAAGTCACCAACCAATGCAGCATTTGATGGCTGATGGCAGAGAGTGCTAAGAATCCCCTAATTGTGGACCCAGGCTGCCATTTGATGATGACATTTTATTTAGGTACTTACGACTGCAGATCACTTTCAAGTGAAGGAAGATTGTAAGAATTAAAAGAAGAACTGTCTTATATTAAATGGGACATTATTGGACTTTGTGAAGTTAGAAGAAAAGGTGAAGAGACAATTGATTTAAAAATGAAAATGTACTCTATTATAAGGGCACAAATATTGAAAATACAAGTGGAGTATGATTCATTATAAATAAAAAGTGGAAGAACAACATTGTGGAGATTGATAGTATATCGAACAGAGTGTCAAGATTAGTTATACAACTTAATAGCAGATACCAAATGCAGATAATTCAGGTTTATGCCCCAACAAGTTCTCATAGTGATAAAGTAGTAAAAGATTTTTATATGGAAAGACTTTCGATCAGAGTAAACAACATTTAAAAATTGTTATGGGAGACTTTAATGCTAGAATTGGTAAACAAATGAAAGATGAAAGTTCTGTAGGTAATTTTGGTTATGATAATAGAAATGAGAGAGGATATAGACTTGTGCAGTTTGCAGAAACAGAAAAACATATAAACTCTTTTTTTTTTTTTAAAATGTTAAAAAGAAATGGACATGGAAGCATTCCAATGAAGGTACAGCAGAATTGGATTATACTTTGACTAACAGAAAATACATATTTCAAGATTGTAATGTACTTAATAAATTTAACACAGGAAGTGATCATCGATTAGTAAGATGTAAGATATGTGTTAATGAAAAACTAGAGAGACAAAAATTATTAAGAAAAACCATTTTTACAGTTGATAATCCTAATCTTCAAAAACATTCTAATGAATTTAAATTAGAACTTACAAATCGGTTTCAAGTATTAGTAGATTTTGAACATATTCAGATTTGAATGAAATTAACATGAAAATAACTGATACACTTTTAAAAACTGCAACAAAGATAGCTGGTAGAAAAAGCAGCAATTGACCAATAAAATTTCTACTGAGACTAGAGAATTTATGAAGAAAAGAAGGAATATGAAGATTTACAAAAATGATGCATTAAAAAGGATTGAATATCTCGAATTTTGTAAAATGGTACGGAAAAAAGTTGAAAATGATATAAGGAAATATAACTGTGAATTAGAAAGGAAAGCTGTAGAAAAAAATAAAAGTCTTAAGAATGTAAAACAACATTTTGCTATTGGTAGAAAATTTATATCTGCAATAAGAAAAAAAGAGGAATTATTACTAAAAAGAGAGATGACATTATGAAATGGGTAGAAGACTTTTATCAAGAATTATATAGTAATAAAGAACAAGTACCTTCTATTTCTATTACATCTTCTGAATTGCCCAGAATGTTAAATGAAGAAGTGAAACATGCAATTAAATGTATGAACAAAGAAAGGCTCCAGGCAATTATGGACTTATAATTGATATATTAAAAAAAGCAGGTGAAGAAATAGAATTTTTTTAGTAAAGTTATATACCAAATGTTTAAATAATAAAGATGTACCAGATGATTGGAAGAAAGTGGTAATAATGTTCATATTTAAAAAAGGTGATAAGGAAGATATTAAAAATTACAGACCTATCAGCCTTTCATCAGTTTTATACAAAAAATTTTACAACTCATCTATAAGAACATTGCATTTCCACCAACCAAGGGAACAAGCTGGATTTAAAAGTGGTTTTAGTACAGTAGATCATATCCAGGTATTGAGAGAAGTTATAGAAAGGACAAATGAATATGAGTTGCCATTATGATTTGGATTTGTCGATTATGAAAAGGCATTTGATTCTATAAACATTTCTTCTGTGATTAAAGCATTGGATCATCAAGGTATAGATCCAGGATATTATCATATTTTAAAGAATATTTATAAAAATGCAACAGCAACAATTAGATTACATAATGATACTGGGAAAGTCAACATTGAGAAAGGTGTAAGACAAGGTGACTCCATGACTCCAAAACCTTTTTACAGCAGGGTTGCAAGAAGTATTTTCTGGATTAAAATGGAAAATTAAAGAAGTGAAAGTAAATGGAGACTATCTAAGTCATTTAGATTTTGCATATGATATAGTTGTTTTTGCAAATAATGCTTCAGAGCTGCAGGAAATGTTGCAGGAGTGATCAGATGAAAGTAGGACTAAAAATAAATGTTAAAAAGACTAAATTAATGCTTAATCGATTTGCTCAAAATATGAAAAAAAAGATTATTATAAATTAGAAGAAATTAACAGTTACAAATATCTTGGTCAAATTATTAATACAGATGGAAACATAATGTATGAAAATAATCATAGATTTAAACTTGGTTGGAGTGCTTTTGGTAGAAATAACTTGATATTAAAAGGAAATATGCCTATGTGTTTGAAGAGGAAAGTTTTTAACAAATGTGTTTTACCAGTTCTTACTTAATAGAAGAAAAATACAGAGACTCCAGACTACTCAAAGAAGTACAGAGATATGCATGTTGGGAGTAACAAGAAGAGATTGAAAATGCAATGTATGGGTAAGAGAACAAACAGGTGTTATTACCTCATTGAAAAAATTAAAAGATTGAAGTGGAGTTGGACTGGACATATTGCTAGAAGAGATGATAATAGATGGACAATTGCAATCTTAAACTGGATTCCAAGAGATTGTAAAAGACCCAAAAAGAGACCATATGTGAGATGGATGGATGAAATAAGAAAGTGTTCAGGGGTGATGTGGAGAAGAGAAGCTACAGATCAGAGAAGCTGGATTAAACTTGGAAAGATTTTCATCATATATATATATATTGTGATGACCACGTAAAGTCGTCGACACACATATATTTATTAATAAAATTAGATAATAAAGGATCTAAGTTGTAAACAATAAATGGATAGAAATAAAAGTTATGAAAAGAATAAATGGATATAATAAATAAGTATAATATAGAATAAAATAATCGAAATAAATATAGTTGAAAGTACAAATAATTAATCAACCGTACAAATAACCATTTCCGTTATAATTGGGGGCCAGAGTCCGGGATATTTTCACGTTTACAAGTTCAGCCCATTTGAATTCGAATATAACAAAATTAATAGTTTATGCAATAATTAATAAACAAATCAAAAAATAGCTTGGTGGTAGACAAAGCAAGAAATAAAATAAATATTAGAGGGCAAAGGAGAGAAAGGGAATGTAATATAACGTGGGAAGTTAGGTTGTAAATTGGAGACAGTTGCAGAGTGGTCTTGAAGGCAGGCATGGGTGAGTGATGATTAGTGAGTGAGACGGGGAGAGCTGAACAATACCTAGTGTCCATGAAATATAAAGTTAGTAAAGTAATATAATCCTATAAGGATAAGGTTAGATAGTAAAGCTGTAGAATATAATATAAGTGATTAATTAGCGTGTGTGTGTTAAATAAATTTGATGCACACCAGAGCAAAAATGGAAATGGATGCTCTAGTGGGCAAAATAGGAAAACCCTCTGAAGAACTAATGGAACTGTCCAGAGAAATAGCTAGTGACGGAGATATAGAAATTAGAAAGGGAATGGAGACAGTGGTTAATGATAAAAATAAAATAGAAAGCTACAATATAATGGATATGTTCACGGAATTCATGGAAGACCAGCAAAGGTTGTTTATGGAAATGAGGGAAATAGATGAAAGAAATAGTAGAAAGATAGAAGAATTGGACGAATGACTAAATAAAAAGTTTAGTCAAAGGGTGGAACAAGTAAATGATGAGATGAAGTATGTGAAGGATAGGCTAGAAACAGTGTGTCAAGAGGTAGACAAGCTTAGAGAGGAGCAAGGGAAAGAAATAAAGAAAGAATGAAAGGAGGAACAGGAAAACATGCAAACATGGGCAGATATATGTAAAACAGAGGCAGCCAAAAGTTGTTAAGAGTGAAAACATTCTCAGGACAGGAGGGAGAGATGCCGAATGAGCATTTGGAGAGTGCGGAGCAGTATTGCAACTTGAATAGATTGAATGATGAGGCAAGGGTTGCCATAGCACACAGTCACATACAGGATGAAGCCCAGTTTTGGTGGGACTCACTACAAGTAAAACCGGCGACATTCGAGGAATATAAGCACTCAATGTTAGCAAGCTACTGGGGGGGAGGAGCTTCAGAAAAATTTTAAGTTTCAAATAGCACAAATTAAATGGCAGCCAAGGGAATCACTTCACACGTTTTTTCGCAGACAGGTATTGAAATCGAGAGCACTCACTATACACCCATTAACAGAACAGCAAATCATGCAGCTAGTTAGACAAGGCTTGCCCACAGAGATAGAACAAATGATGATTGACAAGCAAATGGTAGAACAGATGGCTGAGGTTTTAATAACTTTAGATAATAGTACAGGAGGAGACAAAGACGTGGAAGCTGGTCATATACAGTTAGCGAATTTGGTACATAACAGGGAAGAGAATATGCCTACGATGGCACCGCAGATCTGCCCAAAGATAAAAGTAAGAGTAGGAGAAATTGGGACTACTGCACTATTAGACTCGGGGAGTCATATATCTGTTATGTCACAGGAGGTTTGATAAAGTGAGTTGTGTCAACCCGGGGATTAAAACCCTACCTTTGAAAATGACCCATGTCATAATGGCTAATGGAAAGAGAGTCAAATTGGCATCAAAACAGGTATGGGTGACATTACGCATAGCTAATAGGGAATATGATCATGTATTGTTGATTTTAGAAGGATTAATCCATGAGGTTATACTAGGATCGGACTTTATGCATAAAAATGAGTGTGTGTTGGATTTTAAATGTAATCGGGCAGAGATGGGTAATGTAACAACTCCATTTATAATGGATTTAAGGGAACAGACTGATAAAATGAATTATATACAAAATGCCTTGATGGAGATAGAAATGCTGAAAGTGATAGATGAATCGAAAGTCATAAGTGATAGACAAAGATATAAGCTGAAGAAATTATTACACTGCCACGAGGTGGTATTCTCAGAGATTCCCGGAGATATCCGGGGGTATGAACACAGGATAAGGCTCATGGAAGATCAGCCTTATCGAGCTCACATGTATCCCATACCCTATCAATATAAATGTGAGGTAGAAGAGCAAATAGATAAAATGCTGACATTGGGGAATCATATCGAAATGCTCGACCCCATATAATAACCCCATTGTAACAGTAAAGAAAAAGGACAGATCAATTCGGTTGTGTTTAGACGCTAGACAGTTGAGCAGAATAACCATTCATGATACGAACGCTCCACCACCTATGAATGAATTGTTAACAAGGTTTAAAAATAAAAAAATATTTTCGACTTGACGTCCAGTTATTGGCAAATTAAGTTGCATCTGAGGGACCGGAAATATAGGGCGTTTAGGTATAATGGATGAGCGTATAACTTTAATAGAATTCCATTTGGGTTAAAAAATAGTGGGGCAGGGCTAGTGCAGTGTCTAGATCAAGTGTTGTCAGAAGAGGTTAAAAATTTTGTGATATATGTGGACGATATTGTTGTTGCATCAGAAAGTATAGAGGAACATTTTGAGCATTTAGAACGGTTATTAGACGAGTGCAAAAGAAAAGGAATCAGAATCACTTTGAATAAAAGTCACGTGATGGCTACTGAGGTCAAATTTCTAGGCCATATCATCAGCGAGAGGGGAATACTACCTAACCCAGAAAAAATCCAAGCAATTCAGGAGTTTCCAACACCTCGAAATAAGAAACATGTTAAATCGCATGAGCGAAGTTTCCAAAGAGTGAAGGAGGGATTCTTAGGGGAGGTTATGCTGTCATGTCCTGATTTCAATAGACTGTTCTTCATACAGATGGATAGTAGTGGGTTCGGACTGAGGGCCATGTTGTTTCAAATACTAGAAAAGGGGCAACACGGAATCCTTTGTTTCATTAGTCGCTTACTGAAAGGACCGGAAGTGAATTATACCATGACTGAGAAAGAAGCACTGGCAGTTATGTGGGTGTTTAAGAAATTTCGGCAATATCTGATAGGTTCCGAAGTAGTGGTGATGACCGACCATAAGAGCCTTGAGTTTCTTAACCACAGTTTTTTGACAAATAGCAGGCTAATAAGGTGGAGTTTGTTCCTACAGGAATTTAACTATAAAGTAGTGTACTGCTGCGGGAAAGAGAACATTGTAGCAGATACCCTAAGCCGATATCCGGTGGCAGAAGGGCAACACTTAAGCTGTGATGGAGTATATATAGCCACAGCAGAAATGGATGGAGAAGGAACAATGGAAGATGAGTTGCGGAAATTAAAAGAGCATCAAGGAAGGGACAATGATTGCAAGCAGATAATAAACTATTTACAACATCAGCCTATGACTGACATGAAGGAGAATCCATTGTGGAAGGACAGGAAGCACTTCTGCTTAAAAGGAGGAGTCCTTCAGCGTGTGTTTCAGAGAAAGAAACAAACGTGTATTGTCTTACCGATTATCATGAGGAAACGAGTGATTGAACACATTTTCCATTATGGGGTGAAGAAAATGGAAGGATGGCTCAGCCATTGGTTCTACTGGCCGCAAATGTATGCTAACATTATAAACGTCATCGGCACATGTGCTGTGTGCAGAAAAATGAAGCCGCCTACCACATCGGGGATAGGTCCATTGCAACCAATCTATGCCCAGTGACCCAATAGTTTAATAGCAATTAACTTCTATGGGCCATTACCCCCATTTAATAAAATGAAATATCTGCTTGTCACATATGACATATTTTCGAAGCTAGTGGTGGCGTATCCGGTAACTCAGGCTAATGCAAAACAAACCATGAGGGCTTTAGAGCAACAACACTTCAGAGCTGTGGGAATTTTTGAGAAAATTTTATTGGATCATGGAACGCCGTTCATATCAAACGAATAGAAGAATTGGGTTCACAAACATGGGATAAAACACATACTGACGTCAATCTGTAACCTTCAGTCTAACCCATGTGAATGAATTATGAGGGAATTGGGGCGATTATTTCACGTCTACATCCAGGATGACCATCAAAGATGGGTAAAGGAAATCCCACGAATAGTAAATATGATAAACTGGTCAAAAAATGAATCCACATGGTTCGAACCTGTTCGTTTGCATTATGGGAAAAACATCCCGTGTCCCTTTGAGACCAGACTACCAGTGGGAACAAGATCGATAAATAGAAGGAAGGATGCAGAGCAAGCACTCAGCCGGTTAAAAAAGATGGGCAATTTAAGATGTCGGAGACAGGGAGCCGAGACAGGGAGCAGCAAAAATCGTATTTAAGATAGGAGATGAGGTCATGGTAAGAGTGCAGCCTGTGAGCCATCCCGAGAAACATATATATAAAAAATTTCAACCTATCTATGATGGCCCTTACATAATCAGACGATGGTATGGGAATAATGCTTTCGTAGTAGCACAAGGAATGGAGGAAAAGGGGACATATAATGCTCGGTCACTAAGGCTGATAAGAAGGGATAAGAAGCCTCCAGACAAAAACTAATCTTAAAGAAAATAAACAGACAGATAGGTCAGTTTGATCAAACAATAATGGCATGGGATCATGAAAAATAAAATTGTTTTTTTTAAACATATGACAGGTGGGGCAAATCGTCTCATGACAAAAATCAAAGTTACTTTAATAAACAAAAAAAAAGGATAATGTTCACGGAGTGAAATTAATGATGAACTTAATAAGTATTTATGTGCAGTCAAGCACAACAAGACAATGTAAATAAAAGTAATAACAAAAAAAGAAAAGAAAATCTATAAATAGTTTATTCGTATCACAATCTGTCACTTATAAATGCAGATATAATTGACAAATAAATAAAAGTAAAAATAAAATAAGAATCGTTTAGGCTCATTAAAAAGCCATTTAATAATTAATAAATAAACTAAATGAACAACAGTGATAATGCTTAAATGATAGATATCACTGATAGGTGTATGAGGTTGCAGATTGAGACATATGTGTGTGTGTATGCATTATGTTGGGTCGTATTTTGAGCTTGATTCAGCCGTCTCTTCGCACTTTAGATTCTCATGGCTCTCGATGGTTAAACTTTAAAATGAAGCACCAGTAAGAATCCTGGACTCATTATATAATAAGAATTAATGTCCCAATATAATAAGAATTAGTGTCTCAAATTAAATAAATGAAGAAATAAGAATTAGTGCCTCGAAAAAAATAAATAAATAAATAAAGAATAAGAATTTGTTGTTTGCGCAAGATGAGCAGGCACTAGAAATATCCTGCTGTTCACATGCTTTAAACCCTGTTATGTTTTTTGTTCTGATAGAGTTAAGTTATGCCATGGTCTTGTATGCGTAGAGATTAAATTGGTTGATCAGCCAAAATCGATGTGAAAGAATTGGATAGATTTACCTAGCTGTCTCTCTGCAGTCATCCTCATCATCATTATCACTCGTCATGACAGAGTAGGAAAGTCTGTAATAAAAGCAGAAGTAAGAGTTGAAAGCAAAGAATTAAAATAAGCTCTTATCTCAGACTAGATTCGACCCGATTTTAATTCTCAAAAATGGGCGGAGTGTAATGTGACGACCACGTAAAGTCATCGACACACATATATATTTATTAATAAAATTAGATAATAAAGGATCTAAGTTGTAAACAATAAATGGATAGAAATAAAAGTTATGAAAAGAATAAATGCATATAATAAATAAGTATAATATAAAATAAAATAATCGAAATAAATATAGATGAAAGTACAAATAATTAATCAACCGTACAAATAACCATTTCCGTTATAATATATATATATTGGGAGTAACAAAAAGGGATTGGATTGAAAGCAAACATGTGGGTAACAGAACCAATAGCTAACATAATTGAAAGAATTAAAAGAACAAAAATGAAGTTGATATTGTAATTACTTGAGATGATAACAGAATTATAACCGAAATCTTAAAATGATTATCAAGATATAAACAAAAGACTTAGCAAGTATCAAAAAATGAGGTGGATGGGTGAAAGAAAAAAACTTGTAGGTGTGAATGGGGGAAGAAAGACTATGATTCTGGGAAATTGAATTACATTGTGAAAAATAATTTAGTAGCAGACATATATATATATATATCATTCATCATTATCAACCATTATCAATCCACTGCAGGATGAAAATCTCTCCAAGTTTAATCCATCTTCTCTGATATTTAGCTTCTCTTCTCCACATCACCCCTGCACACTTTCTTATTTTATCCATCCATCTCACATGTGGTCTCTTTCTGGGTCTTTTACAATCTCTTGGAATCCAGTTTAAAATTTCAATTGTCCATCTATTATGATCTCTTCTAACAGTATGTCCAGCCCAACTCCACTTCAATCTTTTAATTTTTTCAATGAGGTCAGTAACACCTGTTTGTTCTCTTACCCATACATTATGTTTACAATCTCTTCTTGTTACTCCCAACATACATCTCTCCATACTTCTTTGAGTGGTCTCAAGTCTCTGAATTGCTCTTCTATTAAGTGTCCAAGTCTCAGATCCATAAGTAAGAACTGGTAAAACACATTTGTTAAAAACCTTCATTTTCAAACACATAGGCATATTTCATTTTAGTATCAAGTTATTTCTACCAAAAGCACTCCAACTAAGTTTAATTCTATGATTAATTTCCTCCATTATGTTTCCATCTGTATTAATAATCTGACCAAGGTATTTGTAACTGTTAACTTCTTCTAATTCATCATAATCAATCTTTATTTTCATATTTTGAGCAAATCGATTAAACATTACTTTAGTCTTTTTAACATTTATCTTTAGTCCTACTTTCCTACTTTCATCTGATAATTTCTGCAACATTTCCTGCAGATCTGAAGCATTATTTGCAAAAACAACTACATCATCTGCAAAATCTAAATGACTTAAATAATCACCATTTACTTTCACTCCTTTAGTTTCCCATTTTAATCCATAAAATACTTCATGCAACACTGCTGTAAAAAGTTTTGGGGATATGGAGTCACCTTGTCTTACACCTTTCTCAATGTTGACTTTCCCAGTGTCATTATGTAATCTAATTGTTGCTGTTGCATTTTTATAAATATTCTTTAAAATATGACAATATCCTGGATCTATACCTTGATGATCTAATGCTTTAATCACTGAAGAAATGTTTATAGAATCAAATGCCGTTTCATAATCTACAAATCCATAGCATAATGGCAACTCATATTCATTTGTCCTTTCTATAACTTCTCTCAATACCTGGATATGATCTACTGTACTAAAACCACTTTTAAATCCAGCTTGTTCTGTTGGTTGGTGGAAATCCAATGTTCTCTGTAGACGAGTAGTAATTATCTTGGTAAAAATTTTATATAAAACTGATAAAAGGCTGATAGGTCTGTAATTTTTAATATCTTCTTTATCACCTTTTTTAATATTAATATTATTACTGCATTCTTCCAATCATCCGGTACATTTTTATCATTTAGACATTTGATATATAACTTTGCTAAAAAAATTTCTATTTCTTCACCTGCTTCTTTTAATATATCAATTATAATTCCATCATTACCTGGAGCCTTTCCTTTCTTCATACATTTAATTGCATGTCTCACTTCTTCATTTAAAATTCTGGGCAATTTGGAAGATGTAATAGATATAGGAGGTACTTGTTCTTTATTACTATATAATTCTTGATCAAAATCTTCTACCAATTTCATGATGTCATCTCTCCTTTTAGTAATAATTCCATCTTTTTTTCTTATTGCAGATATAAATTTTCTACCAATACCAAAATGTTATTTTACATTCTTAAGACTTTTATTTTCTTCTACAGCTTTCCTTGCTAGTTCACAGTTATACTTTCTTATATCATTTTCAACTCTTTTCCACACCATTTTACAAAATTCGAGTTTTTCAATTCTTTTTAATGCATCATTTTTGTATATCTTCATATTCCTTCTTTTCTTCATAAATTCTCTAGTCCCAGTAGAAATTTTATTGGTCAATTGCTGTTTCTTTCTACCAGCTATCTTTGTTGCAGTTTTCAAAAGTGTATCAGTTATTTTCATATTAATTTCATTCAAATCTGAATCATGTTCAAAATCTACTAATACTTGAAACCAATTTGTAAGTTCTAATTTAAATTCATTAGAATGTTTCTGAAGATTAGGAATATCAACTGTAAATATTATTTTTCTTAATAATTTTTGTCTCTCTAGTTTTACATTAACACGTAACTTACACCTTACTAATCGATGATCACTTCCTGTGTTAAATTTATTAAGAACATTACAATCTTGAAATATGTATTTCCTGTTAGTCAAAATATAATCCAATTCTGCTGTACCTTCATTTGGATGCTTCCATGTCCATTTCCTTTTAACATTTTTCTCAAAAAAAAGAATTCATAATATAAAGTTTTTCTTTTTCTGCAAACTCCACAAGTCTATGTCCTCTCTCATTTCTATTACCATAACCAAAATTACCCACAGCACTTTCATCTTTCATTTTTTTACCAATTCTAGCATTAAAGTCTCCCATAACAATTTTAAAATGGTGTTTACTCTGATCAAAAGCCTTTTGTACATCCATATAAAAATCTTCTACTACTTCATCACTATGAGAACTTGTTGGGGCATAAACCTGAATTATCTGCATTTGGTATCTGCTATTAAGTTGTATAACTAATCTTGCCACTCTGTCCGATACACCATCAATCTCCACAATATTGTTCTTCCACTTTTTATTTATAATGAATCCTACTCCACTTGTATTTCCAATATTTGTGCCTTTATAATAGAGCATATGTCCACTTTTTAAATCAATTGTCTCTTCACCTTTTCTTCTAACTTCACAAAGTCCAATAATGTCCCATTTAATATAAGAGAGTTCTTCTTCTAATTCTTGAAATCTTCCTTCACTTGAAAGTGATCTGCAGTTGTAAGTACCTAAATAAAAAGTCATCATCAAATGGCAGCCTGGGTCCACATTCAGGAGACTCTTAGCACCCTCCGCCTTCAGCTACCAATTGCTGCCTTGGTTGGTGACTTTACAGTCTTTTGGGAATAAGGGCCATGCTTTATTTTTGTCTGTCATCATTGTATATATGTATTGGGAAAATATTTATTATTTACACAAACATCCATTCTGCCTTATCAGGCACTGAGAAGAAAGACCATGGTGTTTCTTGATCTTAAACTCAGAGGTAAAAAGCCAATAAACTCACCACGCTGGCTAATGCATGTTGGTGAGCAGCCCATCCATGTTCGTATACTATATGAATAATCACATAGTAATAACAGCTGCAACGACAAGAACATATGGAGTGGACATTAGAAATTTGCCCTGCTCGGTTCCTTTAAGGCCTCCAAGAGGAATCAAATGGTCTCCTTTCAGTTAATAGCAAAACTCCTTTCTGCAGCCATATATATATATATATATACATACATATATATATATATATATTTATGCAGCCATATATATATATATATATACATATATATATATATATATATATATAATAAAACAAGACACAAATTGTGTAACTTACTTTTACACTTGTATTAAAATGTTCACTAGAGGAAGCTTACCAATAGCTCCAATCAAGCTTTAATTTATAAGTGCCAAAAGAGAAAGAATTCAAAATCTCTATTGGAAAGTAACCATCCCCAGATCAATTGGTTTCATTTTTCAGACACCTAAATGTCTTCAAATCCAGCCTTACAAACCAGATAGCTATATGGGTCTGAACTCAGTTCAGTTTTATCATATATTAATAGCCTCAGCAATATAACATCACAAAATCCTGCAAGGGTACACTTATAATAATTAATAAAACAATAAACAAATTGTGTAACTTGCTTTTAAGCTTGTATTAAAATGTTCACTAGAGGGAGTTTACCAATAGTTCCAATCCAGCTTTAATTTATTAGTGCTCAAAAAATCTATATCAGAAAGTCCTCATCCCCAAACCAATTGTTTTCAAGCTTATGGCTCACCTCAGTGTGGAGCTAGGACTCCAGACACTAGATCTAAAATACCCAACACAAAAAGTCAGCACTTATCTAATACTTTACTATCAATTTGAAAATCTCCATTTTTCAGACATGTAAATGCCTTTAATTAAATCCAGCCTTACAAATCAGATAGCTATATGGGTCTCAACTCAGTTTAGTTTCATGATATATTAATTAGCCTCAACAATATAACATCACAAAAGCCTTTAATGATACACTTATAATAATTAGTAAAACAAGACACATATTGTGTAATTGCTTTTAAGATTGTGTTAAAATATTCACTAAAGGGAGCTTACCAATGGCTCCAATCAAGCTTTAATTTATAAATGTCAAAAGAAAAAGAATTCAAAATCTCTATCACAAAGCCCTCATCTCTAGACCAATTGGTTTCTAGTTTATGACTCACCTCAGGGAGGAGCTAGGATTCCAGACATTAGATCTACAATATCAAAAGTCAGCATTTATCTAATATGTTACTATCAATTTGAAAACCTGACTTTTTCAGATATGTAAAGGTTTTCAAATCCAATCTTACAAACCAGATAGATATATGGGTATGAACTCAGTTCAGTTTCATCATATATTAATAGCCTTCACAATATAACCACAAAAACCTTAAAGGATATTAATATATGGTAAGACTGAACTGAGTTCAAACCCATATAGATATCTGGTTTGTAAGGCTGCATTTGTACACATATATGTGTCTGAAAAAAATCAGGTTTTCAAATTGATAGTAATCTATTAGATAAGTGCTGACATTTGAGTTGCTATTTTAGATCTAGTGTCTGGAGTCCTAAATCCTAACTGAGGTGAGCTATAAGCTTGAAACCAATTGGTCTGGGGATGAGGATTTTCCGATAAGAGATTTTGAATTTTTTCCCTTTTGGCATTTATAAATTGAAGCTTGATTGGAACTATTGTTAAGCTTCCTTTAGAGAACACACACACACACATATATATATATATATATATGCTGTACACACACATATATATATATATATATATATATATATATATATATATATATATATGCTGTACCTGACACTCAATCTATCCTGATCACAAAGGGTGCCACCAGGTCATTATGTATCTGGAAAAATTTATTTACTGTGATCAAAATGGATGAGGATGATGGTTTGCACTGGCTAGATTCAGGGTGAATCAAGAGATCTTTAATATTGTTTAGACAATTGAGGAATAAAAGCACTAAGACAAACGTCAGCCAAATTAAGTTTAAACACATTTTAAAATTTTCTTTAAGAGAAATATATATTATCAAGTATAAGTTTTTAACACAAGAATGGATTAACTCAGGTGTGTACCAGAAAGACTAAAATTCAATGCTCTGGTAGACAGACTGGTCTTCTAATAGAGAATTATAAAGGGATGGAGCAAATTTCCTTCAGCAGAGAATTCACCTAAACATTGGTTTTCCCATTCACAGATATGAAAACAATACATTCTCGAAATAAATCAACCAAGAAACCAGCGCCAGCAAGCTTTTCTAGGCCTGGAAAATGCATTGGGATGAAGAATGTCTATGCTGGTAGAAGCTGCATCTAATACTACCTTTAAAGCAAAGATGATTGATTTACTCCAGGAACCAAAAAAAATATGATTAATACTTCAGAGTATAAATTATGAAATGGGAGGAAATTTAATGAAACAACAAACTCAGAAAATATTCTGATGTTATGATTTTAAATCAATAAAGTATTAAATTTATGATAAAAAGGAACCAGCATTTAAAACAGGTGAATCCCCAACCAAACGTTTGGCTAAAACTAATAATTAGAGGTGTTTGGCTAAAATTAATAATTAGAGGTCTTAGTAGGAGACAAGTAAATAATTAGAAAAGCAGTTACATCTGCCTAAGCATTTCAAGAAAGTGAATTACAAATAAACTTATAAACCAAGTTCTGAGTACAGACTCTGATAAAATTTAAAGACACATATAAAGACAAAATAAATCTAGCAAGCAAATATAAATGTTCCTAGATATTTATATAAGTTAGTTTATCAGAGATTGTTTATGAATAAAACATTAAGACATTAAATACTTTAGCAGAAAAAAACTCTCTTTCACTTGTAATTTACAAAGGGATAAATAGTATCTTCCTGCTGGCGATTTATAAAATTACAAAGAACAACAATTCCAGTTTCAGATTTCAGAGACATAAACACAAATACAGCCTTATAGGAAAGGAAGAGATGAAATCTCCAAATACAGGAAAACAGAACAATAAATACGATAAATCGCCAGCCAAAAGATTTTGCGATTTGCAAAAGTGCAAATGTAGTATTTTAAATTAATTATTGGATACTAAAATAATTTACAGGTGAGCATTTAAAATTATACAAGACTGCTAAAGCATTTATAAAAACTTAGGCATATAAAAATACAAAATTAATAGTCACTCTCCAATAAGCAAAATTGAAAGCAAACTTGGAATCTTAAAACTAAAATTCCAAGACACACTACAAAATACAATTAAAAAAAACAAATACAATTAATAACTAAGAGGTTAAATAATTATAAAGACTACAAAGTTATTAGACTGAGTGGAGATTTAACTAACAGAATTTATCCTGGCAAGAATAAAAGTAAATATTTACCTTATGTTTGCGTAGAGTGTGCACTTTTATTTCAGTTCATATTTCAGGTGATTTGATAGTGGCATGTGTAGAGGTATAGGGGATCCGGTTTATCTAGATGTTCATGGCATTATTGAAAGAGAGTTGGAAGTCAAGGATTTATCTTTTGCTTAAGTTAGCACAGCATATTGATGATGACAAAACATAGAGCATTATATTTGGACATCCTGTAAAGCAATGAAATCTTTTAACGATTGCAAGTTTTTTAAAAGGAATTAAATGTCCGAAGTGCTATCAAAACTCTATGAATCTCAACAGGCTGTAATCAGAGTGTTTAAAATAATACTGAATCTCACTTAGAAACAGTTTGTTAGTCAAGAATAATCTAAAAACTATCCTCCCAAGATTGGCGGTGCTATTTATATCTCACTACACTTCCTGTGGAAAACTTTCCTTGTCGAATTTTATGCCTAAGTGAAGGGCAAATCCCAATCTCCCACTGAATCTAATGAAGAATTCTAACCAGGCATTGTTTTAAAGAAATACAACAACACAAAATTAAATCTCTGTTTTTATAATTAAATTAGAAATGATTACAATAAAAGAGCTAGGAATGTACTTAACAAGTTTGCTTGTTTTTAATTAAATTGATTAAAAACAAGCGGTGAAAGAAAACTATTTTAAAATCAGTTCTATAATACAAAAAATTAAAATGATCTATTTTAAATATAATTGAGTATGTGTTTTAATACATATATTCTTTTTAAATAATTAAAAAAAACTTAACCTTATAAATTTAACGAAAATTAAAAGTTTCTTTTTTTAATTTTGGTAATAAAACCATTGAATCGGATATCAATCCGGTTCAATACATATATATATATATAAAACGACATTTTTTTAATATTTACAATACACTTCAAAGAATATAATCGTGTAACAAATCTTAAACAATTTTTCAGCTAAAATATTCAGGAATAATCTATTTATTAGCCATATATTTAAAAAAAAGCTCATTCATTAGTAAAACTAAGGACTTGAAATACTTAAACTACTATAGAAAAGTGATAAGCTTTTCTTACAACCAAGTCGATTTTGGAAGTGGAGTGTTCAGTTGTTTGAAGTGTCTAGCTCACTTGAAAAGTGATGTTTTCTCATAAAACGTACAAATGGATGAAATTGATCTGGAAGATTTTAAACTGAAAAATAAAGATTTAAAAAAGAGTTTACTAGAAATCTGAAAGATTTGATTGTGTAAAAATATTTATCATGTACATTGGTCAATTTATTACATATGTCATCATAGCTTTATTTTATTAGGTGTTATAATGTGGATGCTATTTTTATTTCTACCTATTAGAAAATATAAATATTCAATAATTTAATATACAAGAAGTAGACAAAAAATCGAATCTGTTATAATTCAACATCTAAATAAAAATGGCCTGTTATTTTTGTGCATTCGTTTCCACTTTATATGACAAACCTGAATTATTGATAAATTGCATGTCGGGAGAAAGAATGTTCTGGAAGATTTTACCCTAAAGTGATAATTTAATATTTTTTGTAAGTTTAAAAAAATACATAGCAAATTTGATAAATTTTGTTAGTTATAAAATTTATCAAGTGTGATTTGTCAGTTTGTTATGTACATAAATATTTTCATGGATTAAAGACGTTTGTTTACATTTTTTAAATATTGAAATCAGGTGCATATATATATATATATAATAAAATAAACATTATTAATAGCAAATTATATGTAAGTAATAACATATATACAGGAAAAAAACAATTTGACGACTATATAACACTTAACTTGTAAAAACATAATCATTATGACGAGTATTTGAGGATATACGACAAATGATTCAGTTTTATGTAGAATAATCATTTTAAACTAATGCACAACTCAGAAAAATTTTATTCTGCTAAATTTTGCTCATAATGCTTCTAGGTAACTATGTGAGAGCTAATAAACATGCAAATACTTGACAAGTACTTTGAATAGCAGTACATAACTGGAGTGAATCTGGTTTTGAATTTTATACTTCAGTTACAAACATAAACAAGAAAAACTGCTACATTTCTTTAAGGGATCAATCTGCACAACTGTCTAATAACTACTGGTTAGTACTGACATATTACTCTGAAAAAGTGATAAAACCCTTGCTATTCTGAATAACACATTCTAAGACCTGATTTTATGGTCTGCTGTTTGCCAATGAATCCTGGAAAGTAACAATGTATATTTTAAAAAAAATTCTGTGAAAAATATATCGAAAAGCAAAAATAAAAAAACACTGCATATTTTAAATGAAAATTTTGTGACAGAGCACTGTGAACTGAAGATTCTGAAGTCAAAGATGCTAGTATAATCCTAATGGACTGTGTGGGCCCAATATATATCTGTAAGGTTACAAATTATTTCAAAATCCGCAGTAAGATAATACATAAGTGTATTATGTAAATAAGCATTTATTTTTTATTAACACTCGCAAAGCGTATGCACAATTAGCGTGAAAGGCTGATATTTGAATGTAATAAGTGTATTATATAATTGTCATTAAGATTTTATTTTATCTTATATAAATATGAACTTTATCTCAGATTATTGCTCTGACTCAGTTAATAAAAAATAACATTTGCCTTACATAGAAAAAGTAATGTTTGCCTCCGAACAATTATTTTTAGACAATAATCTAAAACTAGAAATTTTAAATACTTTGGGGATTCTTTACAAAACTAATAAATAATGGTGGTGTTAGACATGAGATGAGAGACCAATCCATCAGCACAAAAGCAAGAATTTGGAATCTGAGGACTTAAACAAGTCTTAGTATCCAACTACATCGTAGCTAAAGTTAAGCAAGCCTTTCTGGTAAAACTGATATTGTTTATATTCCACTAGATGGCGTTAGTTGAGAAAAATAATGTTATGTTTGTGGATGTGTGGGATTGTTTTATTGGAAAGAGAGAGTTATATAGTAAAGATGGGTTGCATTTAGGAAACAAAGGAAGTGAAGTTTTAGGAAGTTTGATTTATAAAGAATTTTTTTCGGGAAACTTATAAAAGGGGGTGGGTTTTTAAATTGTAATATTATTAAAAAGAATGGATGGAATATAAGAAGTAAGCAAAAGGAATTTGATTTGGATATAAATATAGATACGGAGAAGATATGGGTTTGTAAAATTAATGGTAAGAAAGTAATTTATAAATGTAATGGAGAAGAAAGAATTAAAAGAATTTATAAAAGAGTAGTTAGAAAAGAAGAAATTGTTAAAATTGGGTTTTTGAATATGCAAGGTGGTAGGAAACCAGAAAAGTGGATGGAATTAAATAAAACAATTGAAAATGAAGAGCTTGAGGTATTAGCAGTAGTGGAAACACATTTAAGAAAAGAAGAAGAACCTATTTTGGAACAGTTGGTATGGCAGGGTATAAATAGAAAAGAAAAATAAAAAAGGGGTGGTGGTATAGGTGTTATATCAAAAAAATATTTTAATATTGTTAAATGTCAAGAACACTTGTGGTTTGAAATAAGATTGGGTAGACAAGAATGGATGGTGGCTATAGTTTATATAGCTACGGGAGATAGTCAAATTATATTGGAGTGGAATAGTAACATATACGAATGTTTAGTTAAGGATATACAAAGTTTTAAAGAAAAGGAGAAGAGAATAATGGTTATAGGGGATATGAATGGACATATTGAAGAAATTGATGATGTAGATAATAAAAATGGACAGCTTTTGAAGAATTTTTGTCAGAAAGTGAATTTGAGTATTGGAAATTTATTAAATATTTATGAGGGACAATACACATAGTCCAGAAGTAATATATTTCACACAATAGATTATGTATTGGTAGAGAAAGAGGGAATAAATAAAATATGGAAAATTAAGGTATTTGATAATGAAGAAAAAGTATGCACTAGTGATCATAATTTCATTGTAATTGAAATGGTTAGTAATGTGATGGAGAATAGAAATAAAAGTAGAAATAATAGTGAAAGATGTGGATGAAGAGTGAATGATAAGAATAAGTTAGAAGAGTATAAAATACAAGTTGAAGAAATAATGGAAGAGTGGGTTGGGGATGAGTATAAGGATTGGTGTAAGGAAGTAGAAAAATTTGCAAATAGGGTTTTAGGTGAAAATATTGAAAAGAATAAAAGTAATAAAAAAATTAAAATTAGTAAAAGTGTAAAAGAAAGGAAAGAAGCATGTAGAGAATATAAGTGTGCTATTAAGAATAAAGAAAGTGAAAAAGATAATGTTAAATGGGAAAAGTACTTAGAAAAGAAGAAGTTGGCTAAAATAGATATTTATAGAGAGAGAATGAAATTGAATAGTAAATTGTTGAAGGATATTAATAAAAGTGGAAGAGATGGGAGTAAAAAATTTTGAAATTATATTAAAAGGAAAAATGTAGGGGAGAGAGAGTTAGTATTACTAGATGATGAAGGAACCTAGTGTAGTTCTAGAGAAGATTTAGAGAGAATCCTAAATAGTTATGTAATGAATATAGAAAAGATGTTAGTTGTGAATGATAGAATGTTAGAAAATATGAAAAAATATAGTAATGGGAATATTAGCTTTTCAGAAAATAAACTAAATGAGGTAGAGAAAAAATTTAAAAGTGGGAAGGCAACAGGTTTAGATGGATGGGCAGCAGAGATGGTAATCAATTTAGGATATAGGGCAAAAGTAAAGTTATTATCCTGTTTTAATAAAATGGCACAGAATAGTTTTCCCAAGTAGTTGGAGTAATACAAGAGTAAGGTTATTATTTAAAGGAAAGGGTAAGGATCATAGAAAGTTGAATAATTATAGACTGATAGCGTAAAATCAGTTTTATATAAAGTTTTCTCATATATGGTGGCTAGTAAAGTTGTAAAATGGATGTAAGGGAATAATATAGTGGGGGAAATGCAAGGAGGTTTTAGATTAGTTGGGCATATAGGAGATAGCTTATTTATAGTTACACAACTTATGGATATCAGTAGGAATGCAGGTAAACAGTTATATATGAGTTTTATAGATATAGAGAAGACATATGATGGAATAAATAGAAATAGATTATAGATAAGTTTAGAAAATTTGGGAATGGATGAGGTTTAATAGATATTATTAAGAAATTATATGAAAATAATTATTATATATATCAATTAGAGAATATAGAATCAATTAAAGTTAAAAATGGTGTGGAACTAAGGCAAGGATGCCCTATGTCACCTATTTTGTTTGTGTTGTATTTGAGTGAAATGGAAAGAGCAATAGAAAGATTAGGAAGAGGGATAGAGATACCGTTAATAGGTAGTAAGGGAGTATATATTTTGTCAGGTCTTTTTTTTTTGCGGATGATATATTTTTGTGTGCAGAAAAAAGAGAAGATATGGAAGTTATGTTGAGGACATGTGCAAGGGTGGGTAAAGAGATGGGGATTAAATTTAGTGAAGAAAAATCAAATATAATGATGGTTAATACTGAGGAAAGAGAAGATGTAGAATTTTTATTGGGAGATATTAAGTTCAAGTGTGGTGAATAGATATAGTTATTTGGGAATTATTTTAAGTAATCAGAAAAATTATTTGGATGAATGGGAGAAAAAATTGATAAATGAAGCAAAGAAAAGAAAGGGATTGATAAAGAAATTAACAGTATTTTCATATAATAAATATGATGTAGCTAGAATTATATGGAAAGGAGTTGCAGTAGCAGGGTTAACATATGGTAATGATGCATTATATGTTAGTAAAAAGATATTAGATTATTTAGAAAAAGCTCAAAGGGAAGTAGGAAGACATGCATTGGATGCAGAAGTATGGACAGCAAGGGAGGCAATTCAAGGATAAATGTGTTGGTCAAGTTTTCATATGAGAGATGCAAAAAGTAAAATGAAAATGTTTGATAGATTGCAGTTTATGGATAATAAAAGAATAGCTAAAATAGTATTTAATTGGGTTATGAGTAAAGGGCAGGTAATAAGATGGGTGAGAAAGGTAATGTGGTATGCAAAAGATTTGGATAAAGAATTTATATCAATAAATTTGTACAAAAGATGGGATGATTGTGTTAAGAGGATTATTGAGTGTTATAGTAGTAATGAATGGGATAAAAGAATAAATTTATTAATAAAGACCAGGGAGTTAGAGAGATGGAGCAATAGTATGGAGAGTAAAAAGAGTTTAAATATATATAGAAATAAACAGAATATTAGGTGTGAGTTAATATGTGATAATAGTAAGGAAAGTAGTTTATTGTTTAAGGCTCGAACGGGATCTTTAGCTACAAAAGAATATACATGTAAATGAAAAAATATGGGTGATTTATTTTGTAAATTATGTAAGGAAGGAATTGAAAATATTAGGCATTTGTTAATTAAATGTAAATGTTTGAAAACAGAAAGGGTACATATAATGAAGTTGTGGAAAAATAAATATGAAAAGAGTGATTATACAGAAAGTGAATTATTGGTTTTTATGCTGGGTTTGGGAAAAGATAAGGGGGGTTTAGATATAAAGGTTATAGAGTTGACAAAAATTATGTTGTGGAAATGGGATAGAGCAGATTATGGGTAAATTTGGAGTGGGGAATGTAAAATAAAGTGGCTAACAGGTTTATCTGGGCATAATTGCTGAGATATTCTTGACTTCGTTTAAGGAGAAGCCATAATACATCACATCACATCACGTATCGTTGGGATTTAAAGTTATTCGTTTTTGCTTTATATGCTTGAAATTTACTAAAAAAAAAAACTTTGGACGTACAAGGTAGGTGCTGTTCTTCCAAATTACCTCTTTTTTGTTAAAAATGAGTGGTTCTCAGAAACGTTTAGAATCATCGACGCTCAATAGAAAAGAATCTTCGAATGTAAACAAAAAAACAAACGTTAAAAGTGACTCTTTAATGCATTGTTCAAGCTCTGTCATTAATAGATCAAAAGCTTCAAGTATGCAAGATTTAACAAGAGCAGATAGTTTAAAACCGCTTTCTAAAGTTAAAAATGTCTCTAATAAAATTCAGAATATCAATGCTAAAAAGAAAATGCTATCCGTGACTTCTAATGCGAATTCAAGTTGCCAAAAAAATAGAGACATTCAAAAGACTAACAACATATATATTTTTGATGGATCTAAAAAAAAACATTTCTTTACAAGCCAGTGGACATGATTTTATCTCACATAGAACACGCTCACGGGTAAAAGATTATGCCAAATTAAATGATATGCATTCTTCTAATAAAGATTTATTGAAGCAGCTATCTCCAAGGCATAATAATTTAAAGTCTGTTGCTAGTTCTTCTTTGTCTAAGCCTTTGCAGACCTTGCACCAATAAAAAATTATCAGTTTCAGTTGGTGATATTACCACTACATCAACTGACTTGGAGTATAATATCAGGTCTTATGAAACATTACTAGCCAAAGATAAATCTCAAGTAATGGATGTTGCTTTGCAGGCAAATTGTGTTCTAGCAGATGCAAACTCTGACAGAGTAAAAAACATTCATTTAGAAACTTCTGATTTAATTACTTCTGGTTCGCCTCTATCTTCTAGTAAACTATCAATGTATTTGCCTGCAGTACCACAATTTTCTATTGCTTCTAATGCCATTCAACATTCTATGAAACGGAATTTGAGATCTTTGCATTTGAATGATTTTTCATTATCTGATACTCTTATACATTGTTCTGAATCTAATACTTTGAATGGAAATTTGCCTCTTTCAGATAAAAAAACTTCAGTTCAGAAACAGGATATTTCCTTTCCTACTTTGAAAAAAATACAACACAAGCGTATAATAATCAGGCTAAAAAAAAAGTTATGTTCATGTTCTTAATAATAATGTAGTCTCTGAACTTGCACAATCACAGTCAGACAAATTTGGTTATTTAGATCTGAATGATGAAGAACAAATAATGTCAGATGTTTCTGCAGATACATCCATATTGAATTTCTTTAATCATAAAGATTTGGTTGATGAACATCAAAATATAAGTGTTCAATTTAATTCTAGGATACCAGTGGTTTTATTAAATTCTTTTTTACACTTTTCTAATAGCAATACTTTGATTCTTACAACTACAGACAGTAATTGTCAGCTTTATAACTTCCCTATTGATGAGTTTTTCCAGTTGTTGAAGGATTTGAAACTTGGTGATGCTATCAAGAGTCTATATCATCACCCTAATAAACGTTACATCATATTGGAGTTTCATAATGTCTTGGAGAAGGAAAAGTTTAGAAGACAACAGCTTTTATTAAATCACAGATTTTTAGTTGTTATTGATATGGACAGGCCTAGGCTAGCTTTTGGTCTTGTGAGAAATTGTTATCCCAATTTTGGAGCTAAGGATCTTCAGAGGCAATGTTCTAATTTAGGTGAAATAACTCAATTTAAATATCTTACTGAGAAAAGAGTTGGTTTAGAGTTACCCAGCAACTCAGCTGCTTTTACTTTAAAGTTAAATAAAGGTCTTGCTTTGATTGATATTCCATCTACTTTAGAGACTGATAAAGGTTCAATATATATCTCTATCAAAGGTTTACAACCTCAATGTTTTGTTTGCAAGAAGAGGACTCATCTTGTTAAAGATTGTCCAAAGGGGTTTTGCAATATTTGCAAGCTTAAGAAAACACATACTCATAGATGTAGTCCTAAAGTTTTGCAAGATTTGCAAAAGCAGCATTTGAGTGAACATATTACTGAGCAACAATCTGATGTTACTCTTTCATCTCCACTGCAAGTTTCTACTGATTTAAGTAAGAAGGTCAGTGGGTCTGTTGTTTCTATTCCGACTGACATTACTCATTCATCACTTGACTCATCTCATACAGTTCAAAACGAGGATATGTTATTGAAGGAGAATAGGTTTAACATTCAGTCTACTCTTGGTTGTTCATCTTTGCAAGATCAAGCACTTATAACTGATATTAGTTCTTCTAACAATAAAAGGAAGATTTATGATTCTTCAGAATCTCAACTTGAAAATAATTTTTCTAATCCTGATTCTGATACTGCACCCTCTGTCTTGAAAACTAATTTGACTAGACGTTCAAAGAGTTCTAGGAAAAAGGACATTAAAAAAGGTAAATGGTCGGGAGATAAAAGTTCTCAGCAGTTAGATCTTTTGCTGTCACCTTCTCCTCAAAATGATTCTATTTTTACTTTAAATAACGGTTCTTCATCTCCATTATCTCATACTTCTGATCCCAATTCACAAATTAATCTTATACCTGAATTCTTCACAGATGATTTGCATTAATATTTTCTCATTTATATATATATATATATATATATATATATATATATAATATATAAAATAATATATATATATATATATATATATATATATATAATGTTGCTTAATGTTATTGCTGTTAATGTTAGAGGTTTAAATTCTATTTCTAGAGTTTATGCTATAATGCATTGGCTTCAGAAATGCAATTTTCATATTGCATGCTTTGGAGAGACGAAGCTACATAATCATTCCAGTTATCGAATTCGTGATTTAATGCAAAATCTTGGTTCATTTTATTATGTTCCTAATATATCTGCTTTATCTGGTGTCACTTTGCTTGTAAGTAAGCATCTTGCTTTTAATGATATCAAAATCATGCATTTGGATCATAATTTTTGATGACCAATATTACATTAGGAAGTTTTACTCTGAATATCATTTATTTATATGTTAAGAGTGAGTTCCTCTTTGCTCATTCTATATTTAATAAAATTAATTCTCTTTTGTCTTCAAATTCTTATCCAACTATATTTCTTGGTGATTTCAATATGTGTTACATGCATTTTAATAATAAATTCCTACATCTTTTTAATAGAGTATTTTTATCTGCTGAAGGATGTTTTCCTCTTAATGCATTTTCCTTTTATACTCGTCGCACCACTTCTTTAATTGATCTTCTTTACTATTCTCCTGAACTTCACCTTGACATTTCAGCAAAGCTTCATGTTGTTCCTTTCTCGGATCATTTGGCTATGCATGTTGCATTGTTGATTAATACTTCCTTTGTTGCTCAGTTTCATAGTTCTCTTACAATAAGGCTCTTAAATAAATTAACAGCTCCTGCTTCAATTTTTTCGGAGGCATATATTCTTTTTAGAAAAGTGGATATTCTTTCATTACCTGCCATATCGGCATGGTCTTCTTTTGTTGGTATTCTCAGTTCTATTATTAATTCTTATACTAGAAAAACAAAAGGTCCAAAGTTTTTACTTAAGCAATTGGATGATATTTCATCCAAACTTTCTAATCTTTCTTCTTTTGATTCTACCATAGAAAATATTATGCAACTTAAAGTGCAGTATCGTGATATACTGAAATCTCTTGCTCATTATGCAGCTATTAAATGGTCTAAATTTTTTTTTTAAAATCATCATAACTGGACATGAAGTTATATTAGATGGGCTTTAGGTGCTTATTCTAGACCTACTCTATTAATGATTGACACAGGAAATAAAGTATGGTCTGGCCCTATTATGTTGCTTGAACTATGTAATCATTTCAAAACCAAGCTTCAAATGTTGCCTTTTAGAATTGGTGACATCTGGAATGAATCTGAGCTTGATTCTAATCATAATATAACTGAAACTATGATTATTCAAAAATTAAATTATTTTCCATACAATATACATCCTGGGATTCATGGTATTCCCAGGTTTGTCCTTCTTCGTCTTTCATTTTTTACAGCTCCAATAGTTTGTAATATGGTTGATATTCTAGCTAACGATTTTGTAAATATTCCAGATCTCTATCCAGTGGCAATGGTCCCTTTTCTTAAGAAGAAATTAACCCCTTCTCCATTATCTAATATTCGTCCTATTCCTATGACACCTCTTTTGATAAAGACTATTGAATCTATTGTTAAAGATCATATACAAAATACTATTTATCTTCATTTATCAAAATTTCAATTTGCAAAGAAGGGTCATTCAACAACTGAAGCTGTTCAGCCTTTTCTTCTTATTATTAAGTATACTAGATGTCATAATAAATCAAAACCTGTGGTCATTCAATTGGACTTCACATCAGCCTTTCATTGTGTTCTGCCTTCTGTTTTGTTTCAGACTCTTCTGGATTATCAGGTTCCTACTCCATATGTCCGTATTATAGCCAATCTTCTACTTAACAAGTCCATCTTTACTTCATTGGATGGTAAACTTGCAGATAGTTTTCATCTGCATCTCTCAGGGCCACGGGGATCTCCTCTTGCCACATTATGTTTTATTACATATTTAAATCCGTTACTTTTACAGCTAGAATCTAAACTGCCTGGTATCTATGTTCCTGCTCGTAAACAGACTATTCATCATATTTCTTATGTTGATGATGTCTCTGTCTTTTTTCCTGATAAATCTTTTCTTCTGGCTTTGTTGCAAATATTGGACTCTTTTTCTAATACTTTTAATCTTCATATTAATGTTACAAAATCCACAATGTGGAAAATTAAATCTGGTTTATCAATTATTTCCACTTTCACAGCCAAGCCTCAGTCTTTCCTTGGTTTTCCAATAGTTTTATCTCATTCAGTAATTACAAGGCAGATTCAAAATATTATTCTTGATAAAACAAAAAGGATAGTTGCATCGCTTGTTAATATAAATATTTCGCTTATGGGTAAGGTTACATTCTTGAACTCTGGTATATTCAAGGCTTAGTTATTATTTACCAATTATTAGGCCAACAAAGCATTTTGAGAGGACTATAAATTCGCTTTGTTCAAAATTATTTTGGAAAAACAAGGCCGTAGCCATCAGTATTGCTAAAATTCAAATGCTAAATATTTCGCTTATGGGTAAGGTTACACTCTTGAACTCTTTAGTATATTCAAGGCTTAGTTATTATTTACCAATTATTAGGCCAACAAAGCATTTTGAGAGGACTATAAATTCGCTTTGTTCAAAATTATTTTGGAAAAACAAGGCCGTAGCCATCAGTATTGCTAAAATTCAAATGCCAAAGCTTTTAAATGGTCTAGGTTTGCACTTGGTCTCAATTCTATATCTTCAGAGATCTATATCTTTTCTTCGTGTAACTTGTCTAAAGCTTGCTCAGTTATCCCTTCCTTTTAAGTCGATACTCTCAGTTCAAGTTGCACTTGATGGGAAATTGTCATTCTGGGATGTTTATAAATTAAAATTTCCACATTATACTCCTCTTTTGACTTCATTAGGTGTTTCAAATAAAGTTCTCTTGCGTAAAATGAAACTTCTTTTCATTGAAGCAAGACATGTTGATTTTGTACTTAAACTAAATTTAAATGCACTCCCAACAAGTTATTTTTTAATGACCAGCAGAGGCTTCATTAGGATTTCATCTCAGTGTCAATTGTGTAGATTATATGATGAGACAATTCTCCATATTTTCTATATCTGTCCTGCTCTTAAGTCGATTAGGGACTTTATTGTTGCGAATGTCTCTCTGGATCTTAGGATGCTCTTTCTGTTTCTAACATTCTTAAGAAGGAATCGTTTGCAGCAATAAGATTATCTATCTTTATAACATTTTCTTTATGGTTGACATGTTGCAGGCTCATCATTGGTCATTCTCAGGACTCGGCTCTAAGTGTCTTTATTAAGCTTCTTGATCAAGTCAAACAGTGAGACTCTCTGCTTTCACCTGTGAGTCTACATGATGATACTTGGGTGAAAGTTTTATTTTCCTCTTAATCTTATTAAGATACCTTTTTCTCTACATTGACTTTTTCAAGTTTCATTCTAAATGCTATGTAAATTTTTATAAAGTTTAACTGTATATTACTATGTTACTATGTTTAATAAATATATTTTAAAACAGAACTGTTATTGTGTAGTTGTTATGATAATACAAAAATTATTTATATTAAATATTAATTTTAAACTATTTTGTCCTGGTAATCTTTTTATTTTAACTTGTATGTTAGTTTGCATTCTCATTTAAAATCCTAACTGAAATAACAGGGAAGTTGCAATCTAACAGTAGAGCCACAGACAATGAATTTATACCTAATAGATAGGGCAGTATTCATTAAAAGTAAATGTTAACTTGTGAGAATAAGTTATATTATCCATTAATCATTAAATAGCATGGCTAAAACACAGTTTCAATAGGGGAAATTTAATGTTATTGTTCTGTCTGAGTAGCCTACCTATACAAAGAAAATAGAGACATATTTTATTGTAAATAGTACAAAAGCAGATGTTACAAAAATTGTCACTTTTCTTTGGTGATTCAAAAGGAATTGAAATAGTCCACAACTCTGTGAACTTGCAAATCCCTAAAGTTTGCCATATTCAGAATTACTTAAATACTTGAGCTCTGAAAACACTAATCATATAATTCATCTTCATTTATAAAATAGGCACCAAGTGAAGGGGAGGGAATTGTAAGGAATACAATACCATTTTAAAAGACTTGGCACATATGCCTCCAAACTGTTGGGCTCTCATATAAGAGCATGGCAGTAAAGATTTAATCCCATCCCATGTGGTGAATCCAATCAAGGGGGCATAAATCACATCTCCAAACTATTAAACTTGACTGTCCCATTTCATATAGCACTGAACTTTAGGGGTTCAAAATCAGATGATTATTTTGTAATATGATAATTGTTTTAACATGTGATGAATGAAAACTAGATGAATGGCAGATAGCAATAAACAGATACCAATAAAATAGTCATGTTCTCAGCCAAATAAAACAAAATGAGATATAAAGTAGCAATTAAAAAATAAATAAACGGAGTGATAATCAAATATAAAATTAAATCATAACTCGTGTTAAATGTATGACAGCAGGAAAGCCCCTACAATGTCTATCAAGTTACTTGATATGCATGAGATAAAACGAGATAGTTTTTTATGAACTAAATATAACATAACATACATATTAGATCATAACTAGAAGTAACATCAAAGCTGTGGAATTGGAAACTAATAAAACAGCAAGGAAATTAAAAGGGAGAGGTACAGGTTGAACAAATACAAAATCCTATTAGGAATAGCCTAGAACTTTCTAATTTTGAAAATATAGTGGCACAAAATATTGAAATATCTAGGGGGACAGCCTCAGGAATAATCCAATCTCAAGAAACACCAATGATTGTACAAACACAAAGAAAGAAAGGAATGGACTCAAATGACTCCATTCTCAACCAGTTGGTGATAATGATACAAAATTTGTCATGAAACTTTCATCTGATATGATCACTAAAGAAAATATGAAAAACAAGATGATTAGACAATTAAAACAGGCAAAACTCATTATATATATTGCCACACACAGCAAGCTAGAGTAATCAATGGATGCCAGAAGGCTTGTGCATAAAATCCCCATCTAGTGCCTACTCATCCAATATCCCCAGACTAGTTTCTGGCTTGTGGCCTTTGTCAGTGAGGAGCCTTGGATCTGAGAGCAGACTGCACCTAGATCTTAGGATCTAATGCAACTCCCCAGCAGCCACCTTTTATCTCCACTTAACTACAAAACTATGAGTCTTAAACTGAAAATACCTTAATGTCTTCAATCCAAGCCCATTAGCTTATATAGTCATATAAGAAGTGGTGGTCATGTGATGATGAAACAATTGTTAGATATAACAAAAGTAATGAAAAAAACAAAATTAGATTTCAAAGTAGAAATGAAAAAAGAAAATAATGATTTCAAGATAGAAATGAGATGATGAAACTATCATCAGATATGGTCAGTAAAGAAAATAAAAAAAAACAAAATGATAATTTCAAAATAGAAATGAAAGAAGAGATGGTGAAACTATTATTAGATATGATGCAAGAGATAAAAAAAAAAGATAGTGATGAAAGACATCATGAATATCAAACAAGATTTATTGAATTCGGAAAACAAAAAAGTTGATGATAAATTTAACAAAATAGTAAAATCTTATAATGATTTCAAAACTGAAGTGCTAGAAAAATAAAAGCAATACCAGAAAGGAATAGATAAGGGTGTAGAGAAAAACATTTGGAAAAGGACAATTATATAAAGAACTAGATCACAAATTAGAAAATTCTAAAAAAACGTAATACACTAGAAAATGATGATAACTCTATTGAGTCAAATAAAGTTTAATTCAAATTGAAATCACCCCAAATAAAAACAGTGTTGAAAAGTTAATGGAGGGTAACTTACAAAGTTATGTAGAATGCATAAACAGTTCAATAAATCAAAAATTGGAAAATTTAGAATACAAATTCTCTTGTAAATTCAAATACTACATGAAAAATAAATACAAGAGGTCCAAAACATTAACATAGTGAAAAATGAATGTGATCTAACAATAGAAAAATTAATCCTCATCATAAAAAATACATAGGGTGGATGCTAAACAAGGTAAAATGAATGATCCATATAATATTTACTAAGAAGCAGAGAATTTACCTCATATATATGGTATGGAAGAAACTATTTTCAACAGACCTATGGGACAAATTGATGAGCAAATAGTTCATCCAATTATAGATAAACCAAATGAAATAAGTAGTAAAAATAATCATGTTCAAATGAATATTATTAACCAATTCAGAAAATGTAAAATATTCAAAGAATTTACAAATAAGACTCCAATTGAGCATTAAGAAGCCTGAATTTAAACTTCTCAATCAATATTAACCTGTCAGAAGGAGAAAAATTGACAGTGGCTTACAGTCACTTACAAGGTGAGGCTCTGCCATGATGGGAATCGTTATTTCAAACACCATCTATTTTTCATGAATACCAAACATTGGAACAACAGGAAGCATTGCAGTATCAACTGTTCCAAGAAAAATATTTCTGGAGAAACCTTAACTAAATTCTTTAGATGACAGGTGGCAAATTGAAAATTCAAATACATACCATTTAAGTGAAAGTCAAATCATATGAATTGTAAAACACAACCTTCTGTTAAAAATAGAACAGTCTTCACTCTGCACCAATGCACAGAGCATTGAACAAGATGTACATCTTTTAAATAACATTAATATAAATGATCATCGTATGGCAAACAAAATTCCTGAAAAAAAGAAAGAAGGAATATCAGTCAATGCTATCAATTGCAAAAAAAGAAAACATAATAATAACCCCCATGATTGGAAGGGAAAATCAAATCAAAATTTTAATAGCAACAATAGAAGAATGAATAAATATCTAAACAATCATAATCCTATCACAAATACTCCCAGCAGTTCACAAAAATCATCAACATCTGAGTATAATAAAACTATACCTAAAACCACTCAAAATAAACTAAAACAGTACTTGAGACATAGTTCTTCATCTTAATGGACCATATTAAAAATGAGAAACAAAAGTAAAACATTAACTAGGGAAATCACTAACAACTAGTTCATGGGAAGATAAAGCACCTGATTATGCTTTACAAAGTGGCCACATGATAGAAATACTGTTTGAGGATTTACTATTAAAGGCTTTGTTAGACATTGTTAGCCAAATATCAGTAATTTCTGGTACATTCTATAATAAAATCATAAATAAAAATCGAAATATTAAGTCTCTACCACTCAGAGTGTTACAGGTTTCCATGGATAACAATAGAAAAGTCAAACTAGTACAAAAGCAAATCTGGATCAAATTAAAGATCAGCCAGACAGTTATCTATCATGTTTTTCTTATACTAAATGGCCTTATACAGGAAATCATTTTAGAGGCAGACTCCCTGCACATGAACCAATGCATCATTGCTTTGTAACAACCATCTCAGAAGCACTCATAGAAAAAAAATCACAGAATCTAATTTGATAGAAAAAGACAGTGTAAACAAGTTGTGATCTATCATTCATGAATACTGAATGATATTCCCTGAAATACCAGGAGTGACAATATAAGAATTTCAAGAATAAAGTTATTTTATGGCCAACTGTTTAAATCCAAATTCTATCCCATACCAATACCAGGAAGAAATATCCAAACAAATTAATAAAATGATTGATTGGGGAGTAATTTCCAAATGCTCTTCACCACAAAATCCAATTGTGACAGTGAAGAAGAAAGGTGGGCTGATGAGATTTTTTTAGATGCATGACAACTAAACAAAATAATTATTCCTGATAGGAATATACCACTGTCCATACACAAATTATTTGTGAAATTTAGAAATAAGGAAATATTTTCTACTTTCGATTTAATCTCAAGTTATTGGCATATAGAACTACATCTAGAAAATCGCCAATACACAGCACTCTGAAATGAAAGATTTATTTACCAGTTTAATAGGATGCCATTTTGATTGATCAATAATGGTACTGGCCTAATAAGATATTTAGATAAAACATTATCTCCTGAGATTAAACAGATAGCAACTATATATGTAGATAATCTTATAATTGAATCAATTACTATTGATGAACATCTTCAACATATAAAAATTTTCTTTAAAGAATGCCATGATAAAGGGATAAAGAACATTTTCAAGAAGAGTAACCCAGTATGTAATGAAGTAGGGATACTTGGGTCTGCTAACACACTCTGGCCATCAATAAAGAAATCATCTTACGGTATAGAAATAGCTAAGTGGAAAACTCATCCACTGCAATTAAATACTTCATAAAAAAATGCAGCCTCTGTGCCGGTCAAAATCGTGTATTCATTCAACAAGACCAATAATCCAAACAAAAGTACCTTGAATCCAACCATACACAAAATACAGATGTCAGGGGAATGTTGAATCCTAACCTATTTGCTTGAACAATTGCCTCTCTGACTAATAGATAACGTTTATGATGACACTAGCAGTCCTTAATTTTTATTCCATCCCAGCTGGAGGTCATGGTTCACATAGAGACTCAAAATAATAAAGGGTTTATATGAGAAATTAATTATTTAGTGAGTTCTGATGATTGCAGAATGAGATAGATGGGGTTTGATATTGATTAATAATGGTTTGGACCATAAAAATTATAATTCTTTCTGGCAACATTATAAAGAAGTGAATTTAAATCAAAGAAATATTGTAAATAACTAGGATAATTAATATTAGAGATTCAAAGTGATGACAAACTAAGCTAATTTAAAATAATAATATTACAGGAATTTATTCAGAAAAATTGAGTGATTGTTATACAAAATAAGTTAAGTTTTGTTTATACAACTTAGGTTATTATATTTCTTAAATTCATTTTGATGCAGTTAAATGCAAGGCATTTGATAACAAAGTAACAGTTTGTTAATTTGTCTTCCAAGAACCAATCAGCAATAAAATATTATTAGCCCTCTTTAAAACATTACAAAGAAATCTATTATATAGATAGATAGATAGATAGATAGATAGATAGATAGATAGATAGATAGATAGATAGATAGATAGATAGATAGATAGATAGATAGATAGATAGATAGATAGATAGATAGATAGATAGATAGATAGATAGATAGATAGATAGATAGATAGATAGATAGATAGATAGATAGATAGATAGATAGATAGATAGATAGATAGATAGATAGATAGATAGATAGATAGATAGATAGATAGATAGATAGATAGATAGATAGATAGATAGATAGATAGATAGATAGATAGATAGATAGATAGATAGATAGATAGATAGATAGATAGATAGATAGATAGATAGATAGATAGATAGATAGATAGATAGATAGATAGATAGATAGATAGATAGATAGATAGATAGATAGATAGATAGATAGATAGATAGATAGATAGATAGATAGATAGATAGATAGATAGATAGATAGATAGATAGATAGATAGATAGATAGATAGATAGATAGATAGATAGATAGATAGATAGATAGATAGATAGATAGATAGATAGATAGATAGATAGATAGATAGATAGATAGATAGATAGATAGATAGATAGATAGATAGATAGATAGATAGATAGATAGATAGATAGATAGATAGATAGATAGATAGATAGATAGATAGATAGATAGATAGATAGATAGATAGATAGATAGATAGATAGATAGATAGATAGATAGATAGCAAGAAATGAAAGATGTGCATTTATAACACTATTACATTTAAATCAGTTGTCTCTACTGAGTGTGGTAGGCAAAATAGTTTTTAAATAAATAATTGACAATTATATAGTCCGATTTAAGTAATTGGGATTGGTTTGTGAAAGACATGCCATCATGGCAGAGAGCACTTCAAGTTTGCTAAATAACGATATAAATATAATGATAAAGGCAGTATGATATTATAGATTTATAACAAAAACATAAATGAGGTCTGTTACGAACCTCTGGGTGGCTTTGCTTAAAAAAAATCACTAGTTTATACAGGTGGATGATGAGAAATGCTGGCCCTTCAGCCAAAACATGTCTCTGAATAATAATAATAAATTTGATGTGCTGGACTTCCCATACACATCTTAATGGCAATGACTGAAAATGGATCCCTTGGTATAAACTATGTCTACTTTGAGGGAGAGTAAAAGGCTGGACTGGTCATATTTAAACTTCTGAAGGTCCTAAGAGGTATGTAGCAATGCAAGAATAACAATAATAAAAAAATGGTTGTAACTATAAATACATAATGCCTTAGACGTATATAAATAGAGTGTATCACTGACGAAAATAATAACTTAATCCCTGATTAAAATAATCGGCTCTTTGACATAATGGAAAGTCCCAGAAACATTAGGCCATTAATGAATGAATCATAAAACATAAGATAAAAAGGGAAGGCAAGAATTAAAATTTAAAATATAAATTGTTTTCCACATTTTCTAAATATTTCATTATTAAGTTATTAAATAGTTTATCATCGGTAATTACAAATAAGACTGTCTTTTAACTAACATAGATGGAGCATTGGATATCAAACTCCCTTATGGTGAAGTTTGACAATATACAGCATAACAAATTATACATCGAATTTTTACTATTTTTTTGACAAATAAAAATATATATGTATGAAACATATAACGATAAAATGCTTTCAATGATTTTCTTTCAATTCATTTGTTTTACAGAAATAGTAATAGATTTGCTTAACTGATTTACTACAATTCTTTATTTTTTCAGAAAAATTTATGAGGGCAATTTCAAATTGGAGGTAATAATAACACATCTAATTTTTAAAATAATTTCTATCATTTAAAACAAATTTATAATATAAGATACAAAACTAAATGAGCTTTTTTTAATTAATTAATTTAACGGAATTAAATCTCCTGTAATGATTTTTAAATGAAGAAAATAAGAGGAGGGTTTAAAGCTAGTTTCTCACTGAGTTTTTATACTTGACAGTTTACTTGACAGTTTCAGTAAGTCAATATTATAAATAAACCAACAAAAATTAATTTAAATTTGCCGCATCAAAATAATGTGAGATTTTTATAAGAATTGATATTTTAAATTTAAGAGAAACATTAAAAGATGCATTTTAAACTAAGTTGTATAAACATTACAGATGTATATAGAATAAATTAATATTCATTTAGAAAACAGGTAAAATAGAATCAGTGGCTTGCAGCAAAGTGGAAATTACCTCAGAATCAATCAGTAGACATTCCATGGCTTGAAACAGGCAGATATACTGTCAGATCATTTAGCAGGCTTCCTTGACAATACACTCTCTGGGTAGATGTTGAAAGCACTGAAAACACATTGATGGCTGGTGGAAACAGAGCTCCAGGGAGCAATGCCAATCTTTTCACCCTGTCATATCTTTAATCACGATGTACTGTAAATCCAAACTACTCTCTTCGGTGAACTCTTCAAATAATAACCTCCTCTTATCAAAAATTTTCACTATTTATTTGATCTGGCTTTATCTATAGGATTCTATCTTCAATGACAACTGCCAATTGCAACTGCTGAGATTGGTGCCTTTTTTGGAGGGAAATTTATCATCCTGCATTAAACATTCCCCAAGGGTTCATTTGCTAATTAAAAGAAAACAGCAACTAGCATATTCAGTTTATTAGTCATTGCACTAAGGAAGCCTGTTTAATTAAGATTTAGATTAACAAAAATGTAAATTTTATTCAGAAAAATTTTAGGAATTTTGTACAATGACTTTCAAATTTAATATTTGACATAAACTTAAATAGAAATTTACAAAATATTTCTTACAAATATATACATTTATCAAATGATAAATATAAAATGTTACCAATTGATTAATTTAAGAAAAATGAACTTTAATAAAAGAATTTAAAATATTTGTAACATTTTATAGATATCTAGGATTCATTTACATATAAATGCCAATTTAATAAAATAAACATAATATACAGTTTTACAAATATTATAAAATAAATAAACTATTATAAAAAGTTAGTTAATCATAAAATACAAATTAATTAGATACAAGATTATAATATTGCTTATAATTATACTACCACCAATTATGAGGTGGGTGTCAGTTATTATAAAAGGTTGGGCTCAAACCCACACTAGTGCTGATGACATTGGCTTTAAGTGAAGCAGAATATGTACTATATTTCCAGCTTCATATCCCTTGTCTTGGGGAAAAAAACAAAAAAAAATTTTACTTGGGTGTCCAGTGACAATAGAGGCTGACGAGAGTTTTTTGACTGAGATTTATTATATTATTATAGGAATAGTAACAGTGTTTAGATTTGCTAACTTCTAAATTATACTTTATTAACATGATTAATTACAGTTTTCTTGGTTTATTCAAAAAAAAAGAGCCTCCCATTTTAAAAATAATTTAGACTTCCCCTGGGTCTGGAGGTATTTCATGATATGGTTTGTGGCTCCTTGCATTAAAGGTGCCTTTATTCAACCCATTATCAGTTAAAGCAAAGGCATTATTGCCACATTTGCTCTGAATCTGGTAGGGTCCTTGATATAGGGAAAAAAATTTCTTGAATTGTTTGTTGGTTTTATTGCTGGCTCTGGGTACTCATACCAAACTTGATCCCCTACCTGAAATGCATGTGTATGAGTGTTTTGTCATTGACCCCGCAGCTTGGCCATTTGGTTTAGATGCATATGAGCCTTATCTTGATCCTTCTTTCTGTTAATTTTTTCCCAGTCAATTTCCAGTGTTGTCTTTACCAAAGTGGGGCCAGCCTTCCAAAATGGAGTCATGCTGGAGTAAATCTGGTGGACTCACTGATTGTACTATTTATGTAATTTGCTTATCTTTTGGTGATTGTTCACCCAACGCCTGTGATTATCAGGTATGTATGTCTGATATAGCTGGTTAATCTCCTTCATCACTCTCTCATAAAGGTTGGATTGAGGGTTGCTGATTGATGTAAGTATGTGCTTATTTCCAGTGTGCTATCCATGCCTTCCACTCTTTGGAAGTGAAAGCGTGACCATGATTGGATAGGATTAGTGTGGGTTTCCCTACTTCTTTGAATTGGTTTTTTAAAAACCTGCCCCGGTGTCCTCCATACAGGATATGCACAGACATATTTTGAAAATACGTCATATGTTACCAGAAGGTATTGGTAATGTTTAAATGCTGGCAGTGGTCCATAGTGGTGATGGCCAGAATTTTGTTGGATCCAGATGGAAGAATGGTTACATTGTGGCCTGCATATAATTTGTTAGGCATTTTACTCTTAGCACATATTGAACATTTTTGAAGAGTGTTAAGTACATGAGTATATAATCCAGACCAGTAGAATTGCTGCCTCAATGCTTCCTCTGTTTTTCAAGGACCATAGTGTCCAATTAACTGATGTACATGATTGGTTAATTGGGTCAATAACTTTTGGGGGCACAAGAATTTTCCATGGGCCATCAGCATCCGGCATGCGTATTTGCAGGATTCCATTGTTTAATCGATACTTCTGGGTAAGAGTAGCATCATGTTTTCTTACCTGCAGGGTATCGATAATTTTCTTATATTGTGGTTCTTCCTTTTGCCAGTGGGGTAATTTCATAAGTTCAGCCTCAATGTCATCACTGGTAGAGTTAATCATTATAGTTATTGGCTGATCTCCAATGATTGGATTCTTTGGAAGCACATCAACAGGATGCCGACTTAAAATATCTGCAACAGTATCTTCTGGTCGTGGACAGTAGACCACCCTATAGAAAAATTTTTGGAGGGACAAACTCCACCTAATTAATCATTCATTGGTTAAGTAACTATAGTTATGAAATTCTAGGCATTTGTGATCCATGATGATGACAACTTTGGAGCCTAGCAGTAGTTACTTAAATTTGTTGCAAGCCCACATGATAGCCAGTGTCTCTTGTTCAGTAATGGTGTAATTGACCTCAGCTCCTTTAAGAGTCTGGCTACTAAAACTTAATACACAATGTCTTTCCTCTTCATCTATTTGAAAAATAACTGCACCTAACTCTCTTTTACTGCTGTCTGTTTGGACATAAAAGGGGCAGGTAAAATCTGGATGGTGGAGCATGACAGTATCTAAAAATTTGTCCTTAATGGATTCAAATGCTTCATCATGCTGAGCAGTCCATGTCCATCTTTAGCCCTTCTTTAAAAGATTTATCAAAGGAGATGTGTCCTGGGCAAATTTGGGATAAAATTTATTATAATAATTACATAATCCCAAGAATGATCAGAGATGTTTTCAGGTGGTAGGTCTTGGGAAACTTTTGATTGCTTCCACATTGTCTGGGTGTGTTCTTCCACCCTTGCCATCGACAATATGTCCTAAGAAAGAGATTTCTAAAAGGCAAAGTAATGTTTTTTCTAGGTTGATGGTAATATTTTTATCAGTGCACTCCTGAAAAAATTTATTTAAAACCTCAAAGTGCTCTTTTGGATTTCATGATGCCACTACTACATCATCAACATAACAAATTAAATGTTTTTTTTAATTTCTGCTGATAAAAATCAGTCCAGGAACCTCATTAACCCCATCCCACTGTTGATCAATCCAAATGGGACTCTTTTAAATTGGTGGGTATGCCCATTATATCTAAACGTGGTATATTTTCTATCACAGGAATTAAGAGTCATTTGCCAATAACTGGCTGTAATGTCAAGGATGGAAAAACAGTGTTTTGTGATGCAAACAGGTAAATATTTCTTGGATGGATGGTGGGACATCGTGCTCTGGGATAGTTATACTGTTTAGTTTTTGAGTATCCAAGCACAATCGTATTGCACCGCTTTTTTTACCACAACGAGGGGGTTGTTATGTGGGGATGGTTTCTTTTCAATAATTCCCCTCTCGATCATCTGCTGGATCTGATTTCCAACCTCTTCTTGATACTGGGATGGTATTGGATATGTCTTGGCTTGGAAGTACTCCTCTTCTTTTACCCTAATTTGGTGGGTATATCCCTTGATCTCTCCAGGCATGTTGGAGAAAACTTTGGCATTACAGTCTAAGATTTTATATAGTTCCTCTCCATCATGTGAGTCCTCCAACCTACTTCATTGGTTTTCTTTTTTAAAAGATCCTTGTGAACTGCTTGGGTTATACACCTCACTTTGGGATGCTGATCATGATGATCAATTTAAAATGGAATTTGCTCTCCCTCAATCAAAAAAAATGATGATGGTAATTCAAGATGCATCGGTGCTACTTCAGAAAGTCAGATCCAATAACTAGGTTATGGATTAAATCTGCTATGATCAAGAATGTATGCACTATTGCCAGGCCTCCAAAAATAATCTCCAGCCAGACCTGGTAGTTCTCAGTCCTTGTTTTTTTTCATTCACAAGTGTGAGTTGCATAGAGTGAGTAGGCAGTTTTAGAAAGTGTTTTTTTTCTGTTTCTTGTTGATCATACCACTACTTGAATATGAGAGAAATTTGGCTCTCTGAATCCAGCAAGGTATGTGTGGTAATCGTCCCTATCTTGACATTAATAATTGGACATGGGTCAATATTTGCATCTGGGAAATATGGGTCTGATTCATTGACAATAGTAGAGATTGGATGTTCATATTTTGTTCCTTGATCTCTTAATGGGACCTCATGGGCAGGAATGATAAGATGGGGTCCTTAACAGTTTTCCGACTCTTCTGTCAGCATATCTTTTTGGTGCAGTTTGATTTTGGTTATATATTGGTATTGCTTGGTTGTTCCATTTTTGTATGGCTGCTGAGTGAATTCTTGGGGGCTCTAATTTTTGGATCTTTTCCATGGGTTCATAATGAAAATTTTCAAGTTCCATTGTGGTTAAAAACTGGGCCATCTCTCCACCTTATTAATTCGACTTATTAACATCACTTGTTGGATTGATGGTGGGTGGTTTGCTTATACAGTCCTAATGATATGGGCTTCTGAGAACTGGAAAGTGGTCAGTGATCGAAGTTGATCCAATTGTTTCAAAAAAACTGAGTGTGCATCTCCTATCCACCATACTTTTCGCATGTAACCTGATGGAGTATTTTCTCTTGGTGGGCCTTATTCCAGAATCTAGCTAGTAATGTGCATTGGTATTCTTGGAAGGTTATTGGTTTATTTTGAATGGAGCCCCACCAATGTCTAGCAGGTCCTTGTAAGTAATGTTTAGCTATGACTAATTTATCCCCTTTATTAGCAGAATGACAGTAAAAAAGTTTTTTCAGGCTATCAATATGGAAGTGTGGATTCTCTTCAGGTTCTTCGTGTTGATAAATCTTAGGAAATTTGGTTGCATTCTTACATCTGGGATTTCCTGCAGTTGCATGGGTGTGCTAGCATGATTGATTAGTTTTGTAGAAAAGTTATCGGTAATTCTTACTTGGTGAGGGCCTCCTTCTGGTTATGCCAGGTTGTGGGTCATTTAGTCATTGAAACTGTAATTGACTCTCGACTTCCTTTTTACTTAAAGATGCATAGTCTTGTCATTCACTATTGGTAGATAGTATGATACGTTCAATTTTTTTATGCTATCATTGGTTCGGTTTTGCCTTTTGTATAACTCCTCAATTGTTTTTGTAATACTTCCCCACTTCTCTTCCATTGCTTGTAGAACACTGGTGTTATCCTCTTTGCATTCTTTTAAACTTTTGTGGATTGCCTTCATCATTTCTGTTCTCAAGTCCTGTGCATCTTTTTGGGTTTGAACCATCATACTTTGGAGTATGGTGATCAGGTTCTCATTTTGATAAGCAGGTATTTGGGCTGGTTTCATGTCATGGACAAGTATAAATGGATCCTTTACAGTTACTTTTGAAATTTGTTCCTCCATGTTTTCTTCTTTCACTGAGATGCTGGCATCAACATCTTCACTTTCCTTTTCTTCTATACTGTTATCCATTTGGATTTCAAAAAGTTTGACACAATAACAGTAATAATGCTGATCTTAGAATTCAAAGTTATTTTACTAGAACTATGGCTCACTGAAACTTTAATACAATCTTGAATGATTAGAACATAAACGTGGTTTTATCTTGAAATTCATACTATCACAAATTTGAGCATTTGCTTCCCTTACTCTGTCCACTCTTCTTATCATGCTTTACTGACTGTGTCCTTTCTGACCTGTCCTACTAATTTTCTGCTTGTTTTAAGCCTCATATTTAAATAATTATTTCAAACTACAACAAAAGAACAACTTTTTTATCATGAGAATGACTGATTTGTTTTTTGATTCTAGCTGGTCACCCTTGGTCACTCCTTGCCTTTGAAATGGCCTAAAAAGAATCATTATTCCCAAAATTCAATACACAATCTTGTTATGATTATTACATTACTTATAATTTTATTACATATTACACCAGTTATAAAATTTTTCACTCTCCAAATCTCATATATATAAAAAAATAATTTGTTGCCAAGAATTACCACGAGTTTTTTTTTCTTTTGAACTTGATAATGAATTTATAATGGTGATAGGTACTCTATTCTCTACACCAGGGCATCAGTTATCAAGGTCAGCAATAATATAACACTTACAAATAGCTCTAATATATATTAAAAACAGGTATATATACATATATATATGTGTGTGTGTACTTTTATTGATTGTTAACACAGTGTGCCAATATGAATAAACATTGAATACATTTTGTTACAACCTTTTACACATAAGGCTTATGGATGTAGTACATGGGCTTTAATTTTTTTTAAACACATGAAAACACACAAAAATATTTGTGTGCATGTAAAACCAGATACAAAAAAAAATTCTACATATGATTGTAATACATGGGTTAAAAACTTTTACAATATATATATATATATATATGTGGTTGAAAAATCAGGTACTACAGCTTAGCAAAATAATATAAAAAAACAACAACAACAATAACCTTACATTTATCAGTTACAGTATTTGGGTTTAAAAGATAACTTTTCACACAACATTTTATGGTTGTAAAACACAGTCTTTGGTTTTGGTTTATGACACTCATTAAATAAACTTTACATCCCTTTATGATTATTTTGCATAGTTTGATTTTTCATATAAATCTAACATTAAGAGAAAACATTTTGCTAAACTTGAGAGCACATACTTAACACATTATTACATGTCACTATGCATTCAAACTCCAGTGAACTAAACAAACTTTTAAATATATTGGTCCAGTATATAAAACTGTATATAGGAAATATCATTTGGGGATGTGAATATTTGCTCAGCTATTAAATCCAGAAAATAAAATTGTACATCTATATATTGAGAAAAAGTATTACAAGCTTTTATGCTTGAGATACAACACAACTTTTTCACACATATGGGTTTCCAAGAAAATATATAGCAATGCAATACATATAAAATTTATAAACACATCTATTCCCTTTTAAAATATTACACTGTACCTACACATCACACATACACACCTATGTACATATATATGCAGTGCTACATATTACTAGTACATAGATTTTACACATGCATACATCTATATACACTACATAGTACTACACACACTATTGGAAAAGAAACAAAAAACTTTGAAGAAAAAATTGAAAAAAAAATCCATACACGTGCCAAATTCTTTACACTTTACTTTTAAAATAGACACAGATATTATATACTCAATTAACAAAAAAATTCTATACACATATTTTTCTTTTCTTCCCAAAATTTAACACTACCTTTAGAGCAAACATGGGAGAAAAGTAAGAAAAAATTTCTACATAACAAAACTCAGGAAGGAAAAAAAAAACTCATACATATACATTAATATAGTAGTTCAAACTACTTTCACATTTTATACAATCTATTTACCCATATGAGTTTTCACTTTTAATTAATAAGTTTCTCAAAAAAAATACAGATTATGGCTGGAAAACATGGTATTCCTCTTTACTTTATTAACAAAACAGTATTTGATTTTATAAAATCAATATCGGAAAATTAAATCATTTTATATTCTGGAAAATTATGTATATATTAAATTGTATATAGCAAATTATACACATATAACTAATGAATTATTCAGGGTGTGGGAATAATTAACAGGCTCCATGATTGGGCATCCAAACCCTGAATAAAAATGCAGACTCTGTGCTGGTCAAAATCATGTATTCATTCAACAAGACCAATAATCCAAGCAAAAGTATCTTGAATCCAACCATACACAAGATACAGATGTCAGGGGAATGGTGAATCCTAACCTATTTGCCTGAACTATTGCCTCTCTGACTAATGTATAATGTTTATGATGACACTAGCAGTCCTTGGCTTTTATTCCATCCCAGCTAGAGGTCATGGTTCACATAGAGACTCAAAATAATAAAGGGCTTATATGAGAAATTAATTATTTAGTGAGTTCTGATGATTGCAGAATGGAACAGTTGGGATTTGATATTGATTACTAATGGTTTGAACCATAATAATTATAATTCTTTCTGGCAACATTACAAAGAAGTGAATTTAAATCAAAGATATATTGTAAATAACTAGGATAATTAATATTAGAGATTCGGAGTGATGATAAACTAAGCTAATTTAAAATAATAATATTACAGGAATTTATTCAGAAAAATTGTTATACAAAATAAGTTAAGTTTTGTTTATATAAATTAGGTTATTATATTTATTAAATTCATTTTGATGCGGCTAAATGCAAGTTATTTGATAACAAAGTAACAGTTTGTTAACTGGCCTGCCAAGAACCAATCAGCAATAAAATATTATTAGCCCCCTTTGAAACCATTACAAAGGAATCTATTTTTTATATATAGATAGATAACAAGATATGAAAGATGTGCATTTATAACACTATTACATTTAAATCAGTTGTCTCTACTGAGTATGAAAGGCAAAATAGTTCTTAAATAAATAATTGACAATTATATAGTCCGATTTAATTAATTGGGATTGGTTTGTGAAAGATGTGCCATCATGGCAGAAAGCACTTCAGGTTTGCTAAATAAAGATATAAATATAATGATAAAGGCAGTATGATATTATAGATTTACAACAAAAGAATAAATGAGGTCTGTTACGAACCTCTGGGTGGCTTTGCTTAAAAGAAATCCCTGGTTTATACAGGTGAATGATGAGAAATGCTGGCCCTCCAGCCAAAACATGTCTCTGAATGATAATAAATTCAATGTGCTGGCCTTCCCACAAACATCTTAATGGCAATACCTAAAAATGGATCCCTTGGTATGAACTATGTCTACTTTGAGGGAGAGTAAAAGGCTGGACTGGTCATATTTAAACTTCTGAAGGTCCTGAGAGGTATGTAGCAAAGCAAGACTAACAATAATAAATAAATAATTGTAATTATAAATACATAATGCCTTAGATGTATATAGATAGAGAGTGTATCACTGATGAAAATAATAACCTAATCCCTGATTAAAATAATTGGCTCCCTGACATAATGGAAAGTCACAGAAACCTTAGGCCATTAATGAATGCATCATAAAACATAATATAAAAAGGGAAGGCAAGAATTAAAATTTAAAATATAAATTGTTTTCCACATTTTCCAAATATTTCATTTCTTAAGTTATTACATAGTTTATCATCGGTAATTACAAATAAGACTGTCTTTTAACTAACATAGATGGAGCATTGGATATCAAACTCACTTATGGTGAAGTTTGACAATATATAGCATAACAAATTATACATCAAATTTTTACTATTTTTTGACAAAAATATATATGTATGAAACATATACTGATAAAATGCTTTCAACGATTTTCTTTCAAGACATTTATTTGACAGAAATCATAATAGATTTGCTTAACTAATTTACTAAAATTCTTTATTCTTTCAGAAAAATTTACGAGAGCAATTTTAAATTCGAGGTAATAATAACACATCTAATTTTTAAAATAATTTTTATCATTTAAAACAAATTTATAATATAAGGTACAAAACTAAAGAGCTTTCTTTAATTAATTAATTTAACAGAATTATGTCTCCTGTAATGATTTTTAAATGGAGAAAATAAGAGGAGGGTTTAAAGCTAGTTTCTCATTGAGTTTTTATACTTGGCAGTTTCAGTAAGTCAATGTTATAAATAACCAACAAAAATTAATTTAAATTTGCCGCATCAAAATAATTTGTGATTTTTATAAGAATTGATATTTTAAATTTAAGAGAAACATTAAAAGACACATTTTAAACTAAGTTGTTTAAACATTACAGATATATATAGTATAAATTAATATTGATTTAGAAAACAGGTAAAATAAAATCAATGGCTTGTGACAAATTGGACGTTACCTCAGAATCAATCAGTAGACATTCCATGCCTTGAAACAGGCAGTTATATAGTCAGATCATTTAGCAGGCTTTCTTGATAATACAATCTCTGGCTAGATGTTGAAAGCACTGGAAAGGCCCTGATGGCTCCTGGAAACAGAGCTTCAGGGAGCAATGCCGATCTTTTCACCCCATCATTTCTTTAATTCCGATGTGCTGTAAATCTAAACTACTCTCTTCAGTGAACTCTTCAAATAATAATCTCCTGTTATCAAAAATTTCCACTATTTATTTGATCTGGCTTTATCTATTGGATTCTATCTATAGTGACAACTGCCAATTGGAACGGCTCTAAGCAGTTCTCTGAGGTTGGTGCCTTATTGGAGGAAAATCTATCATCCTGCATTAAACATGCCCCAAGGGTTCATTTGCTAATTAAAAGGAAACAGCAACAAGCATATTCAGTTTATCAGTCATTGTAATAAGAAAGCCTATTTAATTAAGATTTAGATTAACAAAAATGTAAATTTTATTCAGAAAAATTTTAGCAATTTGGTACAATGACTTTCAAACTTAATATTTGACATAAACTTAAATAGAAATTTACAAAATATTTCTTACAAATATTACATTGTTTACATAATTGATTCTTTAATGTACATTTATCAAAAGATAAATAAAAAATGTTACCAATTGATTAATTTAAGAGAAATGAACTTTAATAAAAGAATTTAAAATATTTGTAACATTTTATAGATATCTAGGATTCAATGACACATAAATGCCAATTTAATAAAATAAACATAACATACAGTTTTACAAATATTATAAAATAAATAAACTATTATAAAAGTTAGTTAATCATAAAATACAAATTAATTAGATACAAGATTATAATATTGCTTATAAATATTCTACCACCAATTATGAGGTGGGTGTCAGTTATTATAAAAGGTTGGGTTCAAACCCACACTAGTGTTGATGACATTGGAACTAGGTAAAGCAGAAATATGTACTATATTTCCAGCTTCAGTAATGAAGTAGGGATACATGGGTCTGCTTAACACACTCTGGCCATTAATAAAGAAATCATTTTATGGTTTAGAAATAGCTAAGTGGGAAACTCATTCACTGCATTTAAATACTTCATAAAATTGAATTATATTTAAGTGAGTGAGATAAGCTGTGACTGCACTAACCAGGTAGTGATTCATTAACCAACTACATATACAAGGGTCTTACACTAATTTGTACACATAAAATTTTACACTTGCACTCCCCCTGTGAAACATTGCACTAATACATAAGCCAACAATTTTCCAAGCATCAATTTGCTTACATCTAACTTAATTTAACTTTTACTACAATAACAATAAAAATAAGAAATGTGTATCATCTGTAAAGTCATCTTTCGCACTTTTATAAAATAGAAACATGATAAAGACTTTCAACACCAAAGTCAACCGAATCTGCGCATAATTTTTATGGAATGGTAAACAGTGGCCATAGGAATTGAACGTATGCAGCGACATAGAAAAAATAATGGTACATCATTGTATGCAACTTTTTTAATATATTACCAAAAATGCCACTCTCTGATCCACATTCTCCAAAAGAAATTTTCCCAGATTGTAATGGAACAACCAGTCATTCCATCGGATAGACCTTCACCTTCATAGATAAGCTGGATAAATTCAGATACTTGTGTATATTCTCGCTCACAATGGCCACTCAACCCTAGTATTCCGACAGAAAATCTCTATTTGGGATGCTCATGACCTGATATCTCCCACTCAAAATTCTAGCATTCCTTACCTCAGTAATAACAATCAGGTGGTCACCAGGTTTTTCAAGCATCTCAAGCTGGAGCCAAGGTTCCTGAACTCTCTAGTGAAAATCAACCTAATTTCACTCCAGATGAGCTGGTTCCTGCACTACAGGAGATTCTTCAAGAACATAGATCCTATGTGTCACAACTGTCACAGAACCTCAGAAACCTTTGATCACATGATTAATAATTGCCCAGCATATGACAAAATCAGAACATTCATTACTCACAACTGCCACATTTCTGTGAACAAAATATCAAAATTCAAGAGCTTCTTCCTGTCCAGGGATTATGTCACCTCAAAACTCTCAACCTTTATCATTTATGCCACCTGGATAGCCAGATGTCACAACAAATTTATCATTCCTCATCCCAAGCCTGGAGACACATTCATTTCCAAGCTGAAGGAATTTTGCCATAAGGACAGAATCATCTCATCCAGATTTTTATTTGACAACACATGGAACCAGATAAAGCTGGATTAAACAACACCAGTGTCCACATCAGACAATCTGGTTGCCTGAGCAACATGGATAACTATTATTTTTGATTTACCATTGTATCATTCTTACATATGTTTTTTTCAATAAAGTTATTTATAAATATAACATAGTTATGGTGTTTTATCACAACATGCATTCTATCTCTAAATAAAATGTCTATAACTATAAATATTTAATAATACTTGATCTCTTAAAATGCATAAACAAACGTTCTTACTTATATCTCCCACTCTTTTTTTTTATTAAGGGTAAAGCATTAAATCAAAATTTGGATAAGGCATATTTGAAAAAAAAATTTTTATAATAACTCAACTAATAAAAGCTTTTATATAAGTGAAATTCGAACTAAGGTATATGATTTACTCTTTTTTCTATTTAAATTTAAGCTTAGAAAATAATAACAAGTAATAAAATTATACTTATACAGTTCTCCCATATCGTCCTCTGGATCTTTTTTACATTTTCCTGCAAATCTTATTTTAGTAAGTGTTTTGTTTATTTTATTTGGTTTGGTTCCATGTGCACATGTATTGAATTTTATAATCTGTTGGAAAACTCTGTTACAATTTTAGTGAATTAATCCTCGAGGTATTATTTCCATTTGAAGTTTTAGCACAAAAGTCCGTTTTCTTTTAACTGCGAAAAGCATTAATTCAATATTTATTTTGGAAATAATTTTAGATATTGGTAATCTGTATAATGAATGAAATATTTTTTTAATTTCATTTAAACTCTTTACTCATTTAGGGTTCTTTGTATAAGATTATATTTTATAATTGAAGATAACCAGCTTTTTTGTTTAGACGTATACATTGGTCTAATGTCGCTTTCCTACAAAAAGTCTATTAATCCATGTATTATCATGGTATTCTTTTAATTTACCCTAGGTTGTTAATATCTTTCTTTTGTTAATAATTATTTTTGGTTCTCCTTTATTAGTCATTTATTTTTCATTGACAAATAATTAATTTAAGTTATAATGATACCTTAAGTATTACAAATGGGATTGAACGCATACCTTAGCATTATTCAGTTCCATGCTTATTTTTAACAAAATCAAAATTATCTTCCCTCAGAATTTTGGATAATACAAATAATTAGATCCATCAACTTCAGTAAATTCAAGTTTGATACAAAGATTCAGAGAATACAGTGTTTCCTCGATTTTTCCCAAGCAAAATTTTCTCTGTGGTTTAAGCTTCATTGTTTGCCAATTGCTAAAAAGATTGTTTACTTTGTATGGAAAAACATCATGATGTTGATCAACTTCCAGAGAAATAAATGTGTACTAATATAAAAGTTTACTCACTGATCATTTTACAATATTAATAATAATTTGATGGTTTTCATTCAGGAACAGAAAGGCAGAAATAGGAATATAAAACTTAAAACGTTATAATGAAAATTGCTAATTTAACCTGACACAGTTTTTCTAGCTCGTCTGATGATGAATAGAGCCCTCCTAAAGGATGGATTAGGTTTTTATACTGTTTGGATCCCCCCCCTCATTCAATTTCTAAATGATTGACTTGCCAAAGTAATTATATCTAATTTTTAACTGGTTGATTACAATTGTTTATAAATTATTTATTCATACTTTGTACAATTATCATGTGGTTTTGTTAGTTTTGTTCTGCATGAGGAAATCTCTCTGAAAGAATAAATATGAAAGTTTTTAATAAAAAAATAAAATAAAACATAGCAGCCTGAATTTAAACCTAGAATTTTGAATGGGAATTGGCTGCTATTAATGAATTAATGACACAAAATAATTCTTCTTTAACCTTTTAACCGCTATTTGTATTATTGGTTGTATGAGGTAAAAATCAAATCTTTTAATTGGCCAACTCACAATCTGAAGACAAAGCCTATTGTTAAAACACATTCGCCTATAATATTAAATTCAACTCAGATACATTTATAAAAAGTATATTATTAATTTTTCAGGTTATGAAAAAGAACGAATGTTCTTTCAAAAATAAATTGCTATTTATTTATTATAAAATATTCAATTTCGGCAAAGTTAAAAGTGAATGTCTAAACAAAAAAGTGCTGACGCAAACGCTTTTTTTCAATTTTACGTTATGGAAAAGTAAAGATTTCTTTTTGGTAAATCTTAAATATTTTTACTAAAATCTTCAATATTTTTCGAAAATAATTTTGTTTTTTTAGTATATTTTATTAAAAAACTATTTTAATTTCTCAAATTATATTTTTTTAATACTTAAATTACATTCGAAATGAAAATCTCAGCGTTTTTCTTTATTTTCTTTGATCAGGCGGTTTCTTTGTTCTTTCCAGCCAATCAGAATGTCTTTTTCGGCTGAGAGCTGGCTGACAGCCAATCACCAACAAGGTTCTTTCTTTGTTTAGTTTTAAATGTGGTTTTTTTGATTTTTTACTTGTAAAATAATTCAGAAGAGGGCACCATCTTACAGAACTTTTAAAAACCTAATCAATAACTGTCAAACGAATATTCTAGCATTAAAACTAGCAGAATTAGAGTGATGTCAGATGTCGACGAGAGACCTCATAAGAGGCGGGAAAAGGGTTAAAAGAGCTTTCAACTGATATCATACATTATTTTCCCTGATTAGTAATTAATTCTATAATTAAAATTTATAATAAATTTTACACATATATACTTCCACACACACACAAAACTCTATGTAACCCAATTGCCAAATACTTTGATTGATTCTTGATTTTTTCTTTGACAAATTTACTTTCATTAAATTATAGCGTTATAAATTACTGTTATAAAATATGATCATTTACTCCTCACTCTTGGGAAGTTGACTTTGTAAATCCAACTGCCCCCCCCTTCTTTCTTTTTTAATCTCCACACTATTAAAAAAAAAATGTATAGAATCTTGTTAACAAATAAATTTCTTATCTACGATTTCTGCTTTAATATTATTCTATTTAATTGACCCTAAACAAAATAATCTCTGTTATTGAACTTTTATTCTGATTCAAACTTAGCACCGTTTAGAAAATTACCACATAATACACTTGATGAGGAAATTTTTACTAAACACTGTAATAAATAACTTAGCTTCAAATCTAATGGAGCTTTGGTCAAACCCAAAGACTACAATATATATATATATGAAAAACAAATACACATGTTAAAACTTGCTAACACTTGTATTTATGACAATAGATGGCATTCTACCAAAAACACCATCAAGTGTGTTTGTTTACATAAACGTCAGAGCAAGCATTCACTATCTCTAACTTAATTTCCACCTTCAGATCATGATTTCAAGCTATTTGCTATGGTCAGTGAAGGACAGGATTAAGAAACTAGATCTAAACACAAACTCAGAGCGTTTATGAAACAGTTTCTCTTCAGCTTGCAAGTGTGAATCTTTTAGACATGTAATGTCTTCAAACTCAGCATAGCAAGCCAGATAGCTATATGGGTCTGATATCAGTTCAGCATCACCACATAGTAGAAGCCTCTGCAATATATATCATTGCAAGAAAGACTTCAAAGGTACATTTATGAAAAACAAAAACATAAATTAAAACTGGCTAACACTTGTATTTATGACAATAGATGGTGTTCTACCAAAAACACTGTCAAGCGTGTTTGTTTACATAAACGTCAGAGCAAGAATTCACTATTCAATGATATATATTGCAGAGGCTTCTACTATGTGATGATGCTGAACTGATATCAGACCCATATAGCTATCTGGCTTGCTGTGCTGACTTTGAAGACATTACGTGTCTAAATGATTCATGCTTGCAAGCTGAATAGAAACTGTTTCATAAATGCTCAGAGTTTGTGTTTAGATCTAGTTTCTTAATCTTGTCCTTCACTGATAATAGCAAATAGCTTGAAATCATGATCTGAAGGTGGAAATTAAGTTAGAGATAGTGAATGCTTGCTCTAATGTTTATGTAAAAAAAAACACTTGATGGTGTTTTTGGTAGAATGCCATCTATTGTCATATATATATATATATATATAAATATTCACTTAGATATATACATGTATTTTGACTAAATGTAGTGCTTTTTAGCTATATTAAGCATATATCCATACCCAACAATGTTCCATAAACTATGTAATACGTATGAATGCCCATTCACCTTTATTAAATGTATACATATAAAAGCTTGATAGGCTATAATAAAAATGGACCTAAAACATTGTGAATGAGTATATGGAAACCAAATTACTAGAAATGGAGTAATCCCATTTTTTTGATATAAGTATATCTTATGAAGACTAAACACAAATCCACAAAATATGAATTTAAATTCATGTAAAGAGTCATTTATTTCTAGAACCCATATGGAAGTATACCATTATTTGAAAATGGAGACTGATGACTTTAACAAGTTTTCCATTCACGAATGGATGCTGAAGATAATCCAGTCAGTATCAAGGTTAAGAAGCAGGATTGGCACCATTAGACAGACCTATACATAAATAATGTATAGGCTAGCTAAAAGAAAATTTAGCTGCAGATAATCACATTTTCCACCATATAAATCTTTGGTACATTATCCTAGAAATAATAAATATGACCTTAAGTGACTAAGATGTAATTTGACAAAGACACATTGTAAATAATTAAATAAATACATATATACATATATAGTCCTGAAAGTGAAACAAAAACAAATAATCAAAATTCTAGTCCTACATGGTAGGCCAATATTTGCTCACCAATTTTGAGCCAAATTTTTTTTTTCAAAAAAAGGAAAATAAAAAAAAAATGTTCAAGGGGATAAGTTAAAAGCAAAATAAACATACTTCAACCTTATTATATCAACTATTAACAAAACTCAAAAAACACTTATCGATCAAGAAAAAGCCCTGAATAGAGGCACAAAATACTACTAAAGAGTGAAAGACTTAATAAAAACAAAACTAAATCAAACAATCCATTGAAAATTAAATTAAATGTATTATATTTATTTTAATCTCTTAAGTGATAGGGAAATGTGAGGATACATTAAACCAACTACACAAAAATCACCACTCATGCATCCATCATAAAGACTGAATCTACCAACACAATCAAAAGCATAATATTGATTATATGTTTGTATAAAAATGCCAGTTAAAATTTTATTATTGACAACACTGATTTATATGTATACTAAACCCTTAAATGCAAGCAAGTAAAAATCTTGAAAGACAAAAGAAAGAAATCATTAATGTTAAATTGTTTTTTTTTTTTTTGTTTACTAATCCAGTATAAAATTATAAGAAGTTCACAGTGAAGTTAACAATGAAAGCAAAGCGTGAATTTGAAACTCAAGATCTAAAATGAAGAAGATAAAACAATATAGAACATTTTCCTTCTTTTAATGAAAAAGGAAGGCAAATAAATTATATCATCGGGAAAAGATATAACTATCCTTAATATTGAAGTTCATAAACAACAATAATTGCAATTTGAGGAAGTTGATAAAAGGACCCACCTTAATTTTATAAAACTTATATTTTTAACACAAGTTATAAGCTAGAAAAAACAAATGCATTACTAAAAAGTGATAACAAATGTGAGGGTGGAGCTGCTTGCCATACAATCAAGAGTTTCAGATATGATTATCATTTCAAATTAACATCATGATGACCATGAAAGTAAAAGATCTACAACATGCTACAATGAAGCAAAGATATGATCTCAGCACAGAAAAGATAGTTTATAAAAGAGACTGAGTCACCAACATGAACACCCAGATGACAATCAAAAATTATCTAATGGACTATTATTCAGTTCATACAAAGGAACTTTCTTAAGAGCAAAGATACTCAGATGTCTCATGATCTGAATTATAAGACTTTGAACTATGGTTAGACTACACTGGATTAACATCCCAAATTACATTTTTTATATTTTTTATTTTTACTTTGTTTCTTAAATTGGTTTCTTTCTTTTGAAACAGAGAGTCAATCTATCTAACCTCCAATTATTCTAGAGAGAGGGAAGTCATCAATTCTAATTTTTTATTTTTCATTTAACAATAAAATTTAGGGGCAGACTTCAAACTTGCTTGCCAATTGGTATATTAGTCTATTGGTTGAAAAGTTGAGACTTTACTCTTATTCAATATTAAATGTTCACACTTTGACAGTTACAATATTTTTTTTATCTTTAATGGTTGTGTTTAATTAATTTAATTATTATTTTTTATTCGGAATGAATGACTAAACCTGTAGATGATTGGTCTGTCCTATCATAGGTTTGTATGATGTCAGAATAGAAGGGGGGTTTATAATATAAAAGCAACCTTCAAGACATTGTCAAATATAGAGAGACGGATTGGAAATTAATGAGAAACTGATGTTAGAAATTTTAGTTATCAGAGTTAATTGTTAAAATATATGTTTTTTTTTATATTGTATTGATATAAAGTTGCAATTATTAAATTAGAATTGTGAATGACCATTCTTTGTACAGATCAAAGGTGTGGGTTAGTAAATAGTTAATAAATGCAAATGAAGAATGACCATGCTTACACAATTATTAAAATAATAAAACAAAGTGATTTTTGTTATCCAACAATCATGTATGGAAACAATCATCAAAATTAATTTGTTAAATATTAAATTAAAGTAGTTGTCTGTTGCTTGATTTTTCTATTTTTCAATTAATCACACTATATGCATATCCAATGCGCACATCAGATACAGAATAATCATACCTTGAAATAGAGTATATGCACATTCTGCCTGAGTTTTAACTCTATGTCATAATGAGAAACAAGGAGATGTATATTAAGGGAAGTCATGCAAGTGTGAATTCCATCCTACTCAATCATTATTCATCATGGGACCATTTCCTAAAACTTAGATAAATGATAAAATAATTGACTTGCCTTATCATGTGAATGTCTACCTGGAAGTCCAAGTAGATAACCATAGTTAGATACACCTCACAAAAAGAATAGTTCAACCATCACATATGCCACTCCAAATTGTGGGAATCTCAAATAAGAGCATGGCAGTATAGATTTAATCCCATTACATGTGGTGTAACCAATTATAGGGGCATAAATCACATCTCCTATCTATTAACCTTGACTTTTCCATTTCTATATTTATGTATATGTATATAAATGCTTGAACCCTAACTTTCAAACTCCTCACAGCAATTTGATCTATCTTAAAAAGTCCTACATGTGAGGGATCACATTGAATTAAGGTCAACATGGGTATTGCAATAATAATGTTATAATCAATGGCATTGAGCATTTCATCTATAGATTTTCAATGATATGGATGGCTGAAGCATTGGAGAATGAGGAAGATTAAAGCTTGTCCATTAATGTTTGAAGTCTAGATATCTTGATATAAAATGAGTATTGATTAGATATGCATGTGGGAGATGCAGATCTGGACCAATGGATGAAATCTTGCTCAATATATATATATATATATATATATATATATATATATATATATATATATATATATATATATATATATATATATATATATATATATATATATATATATATATATATATATATATTGGTGATCATTTATCTTTTTCACATCAGTTCTATAAGATGGATTGCATTGTTGTGAAGAATCTGTAAGGTTGAGTTCAAGTCCCTTATAATTATATTAAATTTAGTATAGACAATATACATGTATTTAAATATTGTATGTGGTAGATGATGTTAAATATCAATAAACAAATATAGTCAAATAATAATGGGATAGTCAATACAAATGATGCAACCGAAAGGGTGGCAAAATGCTCCCATGGAAAAATCAGTCAAAACCCTTAAATTAATTGACATCCAACCCATTCTATAAACTAAAATTGTAACCAAAAGCTGAAATTAAATAGCAATAACAATTAAGCAATTACAATAAGCCTTAAAAATATACACAGCCTTATGATATTAATAAACATGGGCTAGCTCAAATTCACGTATTTTACAATCAAAAGATTAAAAAATAAACACTAATATGGCAAATGCCAAAGCACAGTAAATTAATAATTGGGAAATCTCATACTTTCTCCTTTGAAAATATAGCATCTCTTCACATTTAAAACATATGGTGCAGAAAAGAGTTGAGTTACTTTTAAATCTTCTCTTACTACACAGACTCAACATACAAATCATCTTATAATTATGATGATGATCTTTCTGCAAGAATCAGATAATAATGTGATGTTCTTTCTTTCATTAAGTCAACTTATGTTTTCCTTATTTTGCTCCATTAACTCCTTTTTAAAATGATTTGTTCTTAATTGTAACAATTCTTTCCTAAATAATCTTATGAATAAAATATATCTCAGGGTTGTTATATGATGAATACTTCACTTAATTTTTGAAACTTAATAAAGAATGTGATCATAATAAAGCAATAATAGCCATAGGATTTACTCTTACCCTTAAGATAATGTCATATTAAATTACAATTATAAATTTACAATTTCAATTAAACATAAACTTTTGAATTTAAATAATTATAATACATTAGGATGACATTCCTGATATCATGATTAGTAGATAACTGATTTTATGGTTACCAAAAGTATCCCAGAATAGGTTTGCTTTTAATGTTCTTTTAAAATAAAACCTTACAATCTTATCATTTTAAATTGATGAGGAAGAAAATCAAATATTCTTCCAAATAAAGGAAGGTAACTTTTCACATAAATAAAATGGACTAAAATGATCTTATATCAAATAAATAAACAATTTTAATTCTATTTAATTTTTAAAAAAATCTTTCTTTTTATGTTTTCTTAATAAGAAAAATGTAATTTACATAATGTTACTTCCATGTCAAATTCTTTGTATTCATGTAGTCTCAATCCATAATAAACAAATATAATTGTGTGGTAAATATTATTCTTAGATTTCTGATGGATGGAGATGATGATAAAATGGAAATAGACTTAAATTATTAATAAGACTAATATTTATTAGCTTTAAGAATGTTCAAAAACAAATATCAAATTGTCTTACAAAATGATTTCCTCCCCCCCCCTCCCAAATATAATAAGGAGAAAAATTATGCATTATAGTTTTAAAAATAATAGCACTGATATTTTATGGTTAAACTTTTAGTAAATTCTTTCTCATTTAAGATACTATCTCACAATTATAAATCCCTAGGTGAAAATATTCATTATCTTAAATAAAATATTAACTTACTAATCCTTATTTGGTGATAAATGCTAAGAAGATATATACTATTTTATGGAGCCACACATGCAATCAAATTTAATAGTAAATGTTTTATTGTGTTTGAAATTTTGAAATGCTATATAGACACAACTACAAGCACTACACATCAAAAACAAACAATATGCAGATAGCCTAAGAGTGTGACTCATACAAGAGTGGCATTCCTCAGGACCTTTAAAAACATCATAATCCAGGATAAAATGATGGTAGTACACTACCCATGGCTTTAAACAAAATATATCACAAATAAAATCTGCACTAAGAGATATGAAAGCAAAATATAATGATGACATGAGTTCAAGGAAAGCACCTATGTATGAAGGCAAAAATGAGCTAGGACTTTGTCACTATTCAAGAAAAATAAGAGTAAACCATCAAAAAATATCACATGGATTTTCCTAAATAAAACATTCTATACTTGATATCACAAAATGAATAATAAAATAGTCTTCCAATAAAATCAACTTTAAGAGATAGTAATGCTACTTTTTATTTAATAACGCCCTGGCAAGATATAACAATGGAAGAGTGATTATGTCTCTATCTTTTTAAACAGTGACAACTACAACTAAAACATGTGTAAAACCATAAGGTAGTAAAATATAGCTAAATATAATTTTTGGTGTATGCAGTTATTTGCAAGTCTGTAGAACATTTATTAGCGTAATTTATAAACATAAAGGCTCATTGATACCTGCATTGACCCAAGGAATTAAAGTGGGAGTTTTTGCCGATATGTTTTTTTAATATATAGTTTATGGCTAACTAGATGTGAAATTCTCTTCAATTCCAATTGTACATATCCTCTTAAGATTCTAATTAGGAAAATCAGAACGATAAAAAAAGAGAAAATCGAATATAATCACAAGCTTTGTTCAATAGCACATGGGATCTAATTGACATTTAAAGACCAGGTTTGATATTATCAATTACTTTGCCTTAGAAAAGAAATATATATATATATATAATTGAACTTTTATTCTACCTTTTTTATTTAATAGTGAATACTTGGTATTGAACTTTAATTTGCCAATTGATTTTATCATACAATGCTATGAATTTTTTTTTTCTGGATTAATAAAGTTTGTTTGTTTGTTTGTTTTTTAAAAAAAGTATACATCACCTTCTGACTCTTCCAGCATTTAAACACATTCAAAATTAGCTTTATAAAAACAAATATAATGCATTTGAAAATATTATTACTCTAGCAATATTCTGAGAACATATCATTAAATAGCTAATAAATAATTCATAAATAATTATACAAAATAAAAATGCATAGAAATAATGAATAGCATTTACGATACAACCAATATTTAAAATTAATAATTATACTCATTGGCAAAATAAAAAAAGAAAGTTCTTCATCTTAATATTTACGATTGTGTTGGATACAGTCAATGAAACAGTTCTTGACTATCCTGGAGACTTTCTGGGATATTGAAATAATATTATAAATTACGTTAACACAAAGAGCAATTTACCAAAATATGAGTGAGGAAATATTTAAAGTCAGTAATAAATAAGTATAGCCATTCAGAATTGATGAATGTAAATTTAATAAACAAATATAAAGCACATTCTACATTTTATATAAAATATTATGTAAATAACTTGGCTTTTTTTTTCAAAAGCCCATTTTATAATTTATTGATAAAGTAAATATTTTGAAAATGGAGTGGAATAAATTTAAGGGCAAATTTTTAGGAAGCATAGCAATAACTAATGTAATGAAACTCTTGAAAAATGAATATATTTAATAATTTTGAGTTAACATATTGAGAAATATATTTCTTCTTCAAATTTTAATGCAGATACCATAAAGTCATTTTAACAATGTTGACATTTTTAATACCTATCATTGAAAAACATTAAGTTCTTAAAAATTTGCAATTAATAAATGAATGTTAATTCTTTAAATAAAAAATTTAAAATAATAATACATACTAATCAAAGTATAGGTCCTTTATTCGAAATAAATTCTTTAACCAGCATAAAGTCAAATTTAAATTTTATTGTCCATTTAAATATAATTTTTATTGTAATGAGCAGATACTATATTATGGTACCCAGCTGCACAAGTTTTTATTAGTTAACATAAAATGACTAATGAAGTCTTTAGTTATTCAATTATTTCTTTGTCAAAACACATTTCAATTATTTCCTTGTCAAAACATATAACAGTCAAACATTGGTGGCAGAATGGTCAGCACAGCTGCCTTACAAGCAGTTGTCCCGGGCGTGTGGGTTTGAGTCCCGCCGATGCTTTGACACATGGAAAAAAAACACAATAATTTTAAGATATAGCATATATATAATTATTTTATCATTGGAAATGTTCTGCAATTTATGGATTAAAGGTCTTTTTTATCTAAAAATGAAATTACTTCAAAAGATGATGCCCTCGTAACATGATAAAGATTTAGCACTTTTTAAGTATAAAATATGTGTGACAAAATTCTTTACAAATATTTAAAATTTTCTTAAGTTTATTACTAAATAGTTTAAAAGTCTCTCCATATATCTCAGAAATTATTTTTTTCTATAATATAATCTAAATATAACACAAAGAGTAGAAATAATAAAGATTTTACAAAACAGGGATAATATCTTTTATCAACCTTAACTGATGTAATTGATTCTGGATAAAATGATTTAATTTCTAATTTACTGTTGAATTTCTCATAATGAAGTTCTTGTTGAACATTTTAAAATGTTGAGAACTTATACATTTGTAAAATAGCCTGAATAAATATTACTTTTAACAATGCATACTTTAATTAAAAAATTAATGAAAAGCAATTAACTTGTAGGTAATTTACAAGAATAAGTAGGTATAGATACGATGTTTGGGTAGGTGTGTGATGGCCATAGGTGTGTGGTTACTCTTTTCACTTCTGACATTTATACAGCAAGTCATGTGATCAATTTTGATTGACGTAATTGACAAATAAGTTACATCCCATTTAATCTTATTAATTAAAATGTCAAAAAACTTTCAGTAACCATTGAAAAATGTCTAAAAATATATTTAATTAACATAATTTTAGAACTATCTGGAGACAATGTCTAGACACAAATATATAAACAATTAATTAATTAACAGTTATGTCATCTTTAAATAATTTTATTTTGAACAAGTTATTTAATAAATTGAGATATATTATGATAAATTAAAAAATATAACATTTTAAAGATTACTTACAAGATTGGTATTATTTAAAAAAAATAAACTTATCAAATAGTACTTATTTAATTTTTCTATTGATAAAATCACAGAACATATCATAATATTTTTAAAATAAAGATATTTTTAAACATTATCTATTAATAAATACCTTTGAGTATTAAGCTTTAACCAGGAAGCTATTTTAAAAATATTGACCAGCTTCACATATATACTACACACATACTAGTATTTAATTCTTTGTTTAAAAATACTAACTTGAATTTAAATTATTACTATCAAATTACATATCCTTTTTAAATAGTATATCACCAAAATCTTGACATTTGGCTTTAATGCAAAAGCTAAGGGTCAATATATATATATATGAGAAATATCATATATATTCTGCATATTTATCTTCTTCAAGAAGTATAATAGCTACTCTTTCTTATTGCATTGCCAAATGTATACCATATAATACTAAATTGTCCACACACTTTACTATTGTTACCCAATGCTTTACTTACCACCCTTTCTTACAGTTTACAGTTTCAATTGCCCCAGCAGTCTTCTTCAGAACTTTATATCTCCTAACCTCAACTGTTACTATCACTGTCCCAGAAATCGTTAGAACTTTATATATCCTAATCTCAAATGTTACTATCAAATTTTCAAAATTTGATAGTAGCAGTAGAAGTTAGGAGATATAAAGTTCTGAAGAAGATTGCTGTGGCAATCGAAACCATAAACTGTAAGAAAGAGTGGTAAATAAAGCATTGTGTAACAGTAGTAAAGTGCTTGAACAATTTAGTATTATATTCTGCATATTCATAAACACTATGTCACAAGTCACTTTCTCTCTTTTTTATGTATATAATAATAGTCAAATATGCATAGTCAGCAAAACTAACTCCAAGAACTTAGGTAATGACCACCAACTTGTATTTCTGTGTATACCATATGTAAAATATTCCTATAGACAATACAAAGTTCAACATCACTAGGTCACCTTCAACTCTAAGGCAATCTTTATCTAGCTATTACTCCTAATGCTAACATCCACTTTTCTCTTATATCCCACTATGTCAGGGAGATACAAGAGACTATGTCACATTATAACTATAAATACATTGGTTGCAATAAATGACACAAATGCAGAGTAATGATTTTATTTGTGTAATAATAACAACAAGAAATATTAATAGATGAGTACATTTTATTCTTGCCAATATAAAAGGGATAAGGAGTATCTTTAGTGGTTTGAATCCAGAAGAATCATCTAAATTATAGTACATTTCATGGGGTTTGAACTTATTTAGATAAACACCAGCATAGACTTTCAGCATGAATTTTTACTGACTTTTTATACAAATTTTAATCAATTTTATAAACCCATCATTACTAGAAAACTGAATTCATATACTATATTATTATTTTAGCTTCACAAGTATTGTTTACATCTATGGTACACTATATGTGCTAAACTTGCTTGTTTTAATATTATCACAGATTTTAATTATCCCTGGATGGATACCATGATGCTATTTCGGAATACTTAGTAAATTACTAATTTAAATTTGTAACAGAGTGGCTAGAGATTCAACATGATATATAATTCAACTGCATCTACACGTATGCATGATCATTAAATGATCTATGGATCATGGTATTTTCATAATCAAAACATTACAGATATAATACAACAGGCCAAAGAAAGATGACATCAAGTCTATTACTAAAATATAAAATAATTCATCAATAGGCTAAACTGTAACAAACAGGTTAGGCTGTAAATAAACACTAAATATAAAAGGTAGTATGTTAGTCTTTGCATGGTCCTACTAGGAAAAACCCATCAGGTAACTTATAAATATATAGCAAAAATATTTGACTGCTTAATTAGTTAATATGCAAAGTAAATATAACCTAGTAATAAATACAAATTTAAAACTGTAATTATTGATTGCATTGTCTGAAATTTACAGATTTGCATATCTTGAATATGAAATGGCATTTTCTAATGTCATGCAGTGAGTGCATGCCTTATCTAAATGCAAGTTTAACTCTAATTCTGCAATATCACTCTCTCAACTATAACATGGCATGTCAAGCATTGTTAGCCAAGAGATCATCATGCCCATCTTGCAAGCAAGTAGTTGGTTGCATGCGGGTGTGGGTTCGTGTCCTGGCCGATGCTATGACATATGATAAGAACTATAACATGGCATCAGCAAGAATTAATATGGCTATAATTTATCTAGATAGCATGTAAATCCATCCAAAAAATATTGCACGATTACCTGCATTCATTTAATATATGTAGCCAGAACATGATATACTAAACTTAGTATTTGCTCCTGTTGGCTACATGTATTTTTATAACTTAAATTTTTCTTGGCTAACATAAAACTTTTAACAAATCCTGTATGGATTTTCTAAATTTATTTGAGTTCATTTTAGACTAATTGAATTTCAAATATATTTAAGTAATCGGAATTTTACCTTTACATTAGAAATGAATAATAGCAAAAAATATACAAAAACTACTCCAAAAGAAAATCAATCTGACGGAAAGCGATAATTAAACAATTTATACATTTTAAATAGATTTTAGATAGGTTAGATTGATTGTCAGTTTTATTATTATAAAAGATAAATATTTGCACATACTTTCCCTTAATACTCAATGATGTGTATATAACATATACATTAATGAATATTATAATTAAGTACGGATATAACAAATATATTCTATCATCAAACATAAAATTGTAACGATAAATAAAATTACAGAGATACATAAATCTATACAAAAATTAAGACTTAATCAGTAAAATATATATCTGTCATCCATCGTCATGAAAGTCTATGATAAAATAGTGCAAATGTCGATTTCCTTTATGTGTGTCAGCCTAGTTTAAATATAACAGTGTTCTTAAAGAGTGATATTTTCTTGGTTTAACAATTACTTTTTAAATATATATTTTTTAATCAGGCTTTGTGAAACATCTTTTAGTTTGTAGAGTATTGTTTCCTTTACTTACTTTATACAAATTTATTGTGTTGATGGAGCATCATGATTTGGAGAATATGAATCACTTGTTCATTTAATTCACAACTGGGAAGAGTTATTATAAACATATATGTTTCTAGATAACTTTTGAAAGAATGGGATGATATTTTTAGTATTTGTTTCACATTGCTAAGGCAGAACATACTTTGACAATAATGAAAACTAAATAATTTTGCAAGAAACAATGGTTTTGATAAACTTCATGCCGGACAGCTAGCTCACTCTCACTCAATGACTTCGCAGAGTGTATCAATTGCTCTCTACTCTTTTATTCTAGCAGCAATGGGTTTTGATGATTTGGTTTGAAAACCTAGAAGAAACATTTTACTAAGCCTTTATACATTTTTAAACAAAAGGTTTTTCGATTGACTTATAACATATTTTGTTAATAAATTGATCATCTACAAGTTTACTGCAATTTCTTTTTTAGTAAAAGAATCTATTTATAAGTTTTTGGACACTTATTGCTCACTGATCGCTTTAATACTGTAAAAATATTGCAAATTGAAAAAAATAACAATAAAAGGACAATAAAGGAAGCTATGCTAATATACAAATACAAACATGACTTAATTAACAGGCAGGCAGCAAATGTTAAAATCACAGAATTATGGAAAGATTAGTCTTTCAAAGTGTTAGTTGACAAAGATTACTAAGATAATCCAAAGTGCTCCTAAGTGGATAAAATTGTTAATGATCTAATTACTGTATATATATATATATATATATATATATATATACAGTAATTAGATCATAAATCCATTTTAAATGCTTATATATATATATATATAAGCATTTAAAATGGATTGATTGGTTTCATTTTTAAAAACTTTACCAACTAAATATTTAAAAAAAGCTAAAGATTACATAAAGTAAATATTAAAAAGGAGTTGAACTCAGATTTTGAAACTTTCTTCATCTATCCCCCCCCTATATAGCCGATACACATGCCGCCCACACACATGTGAAAAAGATAAATGATCTCCAGTATATATATATAAAGATAAATGATCTCCAGTATATATATAATATATATATATATATATTGTGCAGAACCAGAACTTATCAGTTGGTTATATCATTACCTCTCACTCATATATATAATCAGTACTCAATTTTAAGTTAAGATGGCAAGTCTGCAAACTTTAATGAACAACATTCAGTCTTCTCCAGACTCCCACTCTTCAGCCCTTCATGCAATTGAAAATCTGATGATGTAATGCCCCAACTCTTGTTCATGCCAACATTGTTGTCATACCCAGTCACTCTGACCTCTCGTATATATTATCTTAATATGTCCAATTCCGGTTGAATCTGTAATAAATCAAAACGAGAATATTATAATTAACGAACTTTAAGATGTGATCAAATGGACATATTAAAGTCATATATATGAGGAGACAGAGTGACTTAAGGTTAACATGAGTATAACAACAATTTTGGCATCAACAAGGGTTTGAGCATTACATCATCAGATTTTCAGTGGCATGGATGGTTGAAGAGTTGGATGGTGGAGAAGATTGAAGTCTTTCCATTAAAGTTTGAACATTTGATCTCTTAATACAAAACTGAGCAGTGATTGTATATGTGAAAGGTGATGATTTAGACCAACTGATGAGTGTTGGTTGAGCACGAAATATGTATGTTAGTGATCATTTATTTCTTTCACGTGTGTGTTCATGTGTATCGGTTATATAACATGGAGTAGATAGATGAAGAAAGCTCGTAGGTCTGAATCAAATCCCCTTTAATTACATCTTAATGTTCGGTATTTATAATATACTAGTATTGATTTATTACTAAACTATATATATATATATATTATCTTAAATAAATTTATAGACTAATTTTAAACTTTTTTTTTTTGTTGTTATTTATCAACAAGTAATCCCAAATCCAAATTATTTTTAATTTTAATTAAAATGTTTTCCTGAAATTAAAAAAAAATATTTCCAAAAGATTAATTGAATAATTTAAAATGTGTGGATATATATATATATATTCAATTAACATTATTATGTAACTGACAATTAAGATTTATTACTTACCAGTTATTTAAAAAATTTTAACTCGTAAATATTTAGTACGAACACGCAAATGAATATTTACTTTAGATTAAAATTTTAAATATTTCTCATTTATTACCATATCTAAAAATTTACTATTGATGCATTAAAATTTTAATTTTTCGGATTATATAATAATGTTTACACGAATATATTTTATAATAAAAAATAATTATATTTGAAAATAAGTACTATTTTCATCTTTTGGTAAGTTTTTGCGCAATATATTTTAAGCTGTACAAAAAATTATGTTCTATAATCAAGTTACTAAAGTACCTAGTTATTCATATTGTTAAATAATTTAGAAACAGAAGCTATTATAATGCTCATTAAGTAGAATTTTATTTTTAACTATATATATATATGTGTGTGTGTGTGTGTCTCAAAAGTTAATAATTTTTGGATCGAATTTCAATCTCTCACTAAACTGGGATTTCAAGTTAATAACTTGTTCGGATGCTGGTGATTTTATACAGTTATTACTAAACAAAAACTTAACTTTTTATTTTAAAAAAAACACTGTTATAATAAAACTATGTTTCAAAAATCATTAGATGTACGCCTGTGATTAAAAAAAAGTCTGTCAAGCGTTGTTAGCTGAGAGGTCATCACAGCAGCCTTGCAAGTAAGTAGTTGGTTGCAGACGGCTGTGGGATTGCGTCCCGGCCGGTGCTATGACATATGAAAAAAAAAGACTTCATTTGCCTTATATTTTAATACAGAGTAGTTTTGTAGAATATATTATCAAAATGTGTGGGTAACATATTCTGGAAGTTTATATTAATCCAGATCTAACAATTTAAAAGTGGTAATATTGAAATTATTTTTTAAAATGTTTAAAACAAACTGAAACTAGAAAAAATTTGGGCCATCGATAAATTAAAATCACGTTTGTCGAATTGCTAGATAAAAAAACTATAACTTGTAAAAAGCAAATAAAAGATGCGAATTATTTTTGTTTGTTTTTTTTTAAGATAAATCACAATCAACCGCATCACATTATTCATCAACATAGAAAATGATACCTATATGTATGTTATATATAGAACTATAAAATTAGCTCTTAACAAGCTTTGCAGAATATCACCAATCCCAGACCGGTTTTATATGAGAAGAGAGATAGATAGATGCATCAAAATAAAAATAAAAGTAATGAATACATGTATATTGAATCTATATTTGTATTAGAACTTTATGATAACTATCTAATAATTTATTGATCAAAATTAATAACTAATTAATTAGTATTGATTCAAAAAATAATTATTAATTTTGGTCAATGAACTATTACTTGTTTATTATACACTTCTAATATAAATATAGATTCAACATATGTTTATATGTAATTCTTCTTTCTCTTTGATACTAGTTTTCTACACTAATGAACATTGCGATATATTTGGAATAGGATGAGTGATTGATTTATAAGAACAAAAAAACTTGAAATATTTCTGTATAAAGCTCCCTACTAACATGAATATCATATGTTACAACATAAATTGCTAGAAATTACAACCAATCACATAGTACAATTTCAGCAATGTAATTGTTGCAATTGAAAACACTATGCAAAGGCTTATACAAAGTATTTCAAGCCAATCAGATTTCTTCAGTTAAGTCAAGCAATTGTCTGTATTTAAGATAAAAAAAATTGAAAATAATTTCTATCATAATAAATAACTAGCAATAATTTATCTATTTATTAAAACATATTTCTATAAATAAAACCAAAATGTTTCCTCAATATAGGCACTTATAAAGTAAATTTCAAATTACAAATACATCAAATAAAATAAAATTTCTATCCAGATTATTGCAAATTTTGTCATCCAAATATTAGTGCAATAATATTGTTAATTATGCATGTTGAATCTCGATAATATATCTTATATTAATTCTAATATTCTCACGGATAAATGAATTTATATCCCGGAGCTATTATATTTTTATTACATGGCAGCTCCTGGAAATAATAATATGAATATATTATATATAATTTCATTCATAAATATTAAATTTTCTCACTCATCTTTAACTCTATCCGTTTGATATAAATATATTAACCAATTTTAATAATCATTTTATTAGACTACAGATTACCTCTGTGTTCATAAATTACTAATTATATATATATATATATTATTAGTAATTTATGAACTGACTAATGGTTGTTCATCAGAAAATAAATCTTGGCATTCACTTAACTTTTTCAAATCTCTTTGTTCTGGGTTTCAAAAGTATAAGATGAAAATGTTATAAATATATCTAATATATATTATATTTAATGTTTTCAAGCTTATATATTGTAAATAAAATAGTTTTTGGATTAAATTGTATATTACTTTTGATTACTTCCCAACTTTTGAAATAAATAATATCCGCCTTGTCAAAGTTAAATTTTTAAAGAAAAACCGTTATATCTATGATAGTAATGAGATTAAGTGTGAAGAGACTATTAAAAAGATCAACTGTTTTAAATAAAACTGATGAAGCATAATTTATTCCAGCCATAAAACCAATTAATGGTGAAATTGAAAAAAATAAACACTTTGTTCAGTCACATATTCTGAATATTCAATTATTTCAAGCTCAATCTCATTTTTTACCTCACAGTAAATCTTCTATTATTTGAGAGCTAATAGTTTTTCTTTAAAAACTTAATGTTGACAATGGCGAAGGATGTTGAAATGTTATGAAATAATCAAACATAATACAATGTTTAAAAGAAAATCTACTTTATTGATATATATATAATATAAATAAAATGTTCATTAATTAGAACAAAAGTGTAATCATAATAAAAATAATAAAATAAAACGGTAATAAACTATTATAAACAGTCTTTCTATCGGCAGAAGTACTTTTTATCCCAATTGAAGCAGGTTTAAGAAATTAACAGAAAGTACTTCTGCGCATAGAAAAACTGTTTATTACCGTTTTATTTTATTATTTTCATTATGATATATATATTAGTGAGTATGTTTTTCATAACATAATTGGTAAAGTATGTTCAATGGAAATTATTATGGATTTAAATATTTGGTTCTGTTCTAAGCAAGCTTACAATTTTTATATTCCAAAAAAATAATTCATTTAGTCATCCTATTATTGGATAAGTTAATAAATCAATATTTAGTATTATTGACTAAAATAATGAGATAGGTATGTGGGCTAATATTAGATACTTCAAAATTTTTGTGGTAATTTATATATTGTTCTGAGTTTTCATGGTAAATGCTGATTGAAAAATTCTCAGTAATTTGGTGCCAATTTTTGTAAGTATAATTGAACAGAAAATTGAATGCCTTCTTATATATGTATTAAATTTTGTTTAAGGCATTATCATTTGAGTTATTTCAATTCTACCTTAGGGTATTTAACATAACATTGAATTATTTAATATTTAACGTTTCTTGTTATGATCAATTAACTCTTTAAAATCTAATAGTCGTTCACTTTGGTAGTATATATATATATAATAGTTTTAAATTAAAGTAGCGATAAATGATAAATAACAATAAATGATAAATAACAATAATATATAAATTACGCAGAAGCACGTTGGATTATGGCCTAATCATTATCAACTGAAATCAAGCTGTCAAAAAAAGCTGATACTATCTTCTAATTAGTTTATAAATATCATACCTTTAATTTTTTTATGATATCTTTTTTAATTTAACATTCCCATGTTATCTAGATTAAAGGTAAATTTAAAATTTCAAGATTTTTCATGCTTAAAAAAATGAGACAGTATTAGACTAATTATTTATAGCATTTTTACATGATGTAGTAATAATTTATATTCTGTTGGTCTTTTTTCCAAAATAACACCTTAATTTCCCAATCTGTGATTAAACAAGGAAAGACATTATAAAAAGAAAAAATTTAAAGAGGTGATTTTTATAAACCAATTTAAATATGGTATAATAAATAGACAATCAGTTATAAGATGTAATATGTTGGACTATTTCCATCATTTATGAGTGAATGTAAACTTTATTTAAACTTATAATATACCATCATTACAAACCTTCAGACAAATACAATCAGTTAATATCGATATATTCTGAACCTTGGAAAATTTTCTGATATTTGCCCCCTTTTTTTGTCTGCCTGACTTCAGTTGATAATGATTTCAACATATTTGAAAGTATTTATGCTTCCTTTAGATATTATTATTGTTTATTATTATCACAGTTATTATACTTCAATATTATTACATTTAATATATATTTTAATGGATAACATATATAAGCCAGCTACTCTGTTTAGGTAACTATCAGGCTTCACAGATAATTGATAGTGGAATGATCATTAAATATAAAGACTAACTAAGAATAACAAATAAACAAGTGGTGAAGCAAAACTTAATGTTGCCTTGTAATACAA